>JAPKLW010000662.1:140009-260273 GCA_026898455.1 Plectranthus barbatus
AGAAATCAACTCAATAATTACAGATAAAGTATTTCAAATGAAGAACTTAAAATCTTACATTCACATCTTATATTAATTACTCAATGATATGAATATAAGATTAAACCTCGATCGCAGAATTGTTAGTAGAAAACTGCGTGGACTATAGTTGGAGGAAAGGGAAGATTGTCGGTGAGCTCTTAAATGGGTGTTTTTTCAATAAGATATGAAAAAGGATAGAGTGCCTTGTGGAGAGATATGAGATTGGTCATATTCATATGTGTGCCTTTGACGAGAGTCTGGCGCATGTGAAAGGAATGTCGGTCATTATATCCCAAAAACCTACATTATAGGGTAATTTTATCATCTGACTTATACTTAAAATTATGTCTTGCACTATAACAACAATTATTACTTCCATTATAATACAGAAATACTTTCATTATAATGTATTAACATCTGTATTATAAGATAACATTTAATCATTTTATTCGTCTTCATATTTTCGAAGTTATCTTGATTTTAGAGAAAAAATACTTGCATTATAGCACCTTAACATCTTCATTATTAGACAATATTTAATCATTTTATTCTTCTTCAATTTTTCGAAGTTATTTTGCATTTTAACGGAAAGATATGGATTATAGTACATCAACATATTCATTATAAGTCAATACTAAAATATATGTATTGTAAGGAGAGAGTTGAAAACCCAAATTGCATTTGGTTTTTGCATTCCGTTAGAGCATATATACTCCATTTTTTCCGTATGCATTTGGGTTTTGTGGATGGTTGGAGATGGTTTAATTAAAAAATGGGAGTGTGACAAAAGGATTATATTCAACATAATTGATAATACCTCTAGTCACCAAATATTTGTTCCATCATAAATTTATAAAACTTAAAAAATAGTTAACATTTATTAAGAAAATGCACTTAGTTTGTAATATATATTTAGACTAATATCATTTGTAACAGTTCAGAATAATTTATAACACTTTTTGAGAAATTATAGTAGTACATTTGCACTTGTACAATTATACCCTTTATATAACTACAAATATTACAAGAGTAAAGAAGAAATATTCATTAACTCGGAAATCTTTCATATATTTTACAGAGTCAAATACTAGGCAGTGATGCATACAGTATTTTCAAAATATATCAAGAGCCTAGCGATTGATCATAATATACAAAAAGCCTAGTGACCCACCAAAAGAAACCACACATATTATCAGCCAACACATTTAGTGCCAAAGATCCGATAATTCCTACTGCCCCAGATATCACCTTTGTCGATGTAATAAGATTTCAAGCAACACTGTATCCATGGTGGATTTCTTGCTACATTCTCCCCTGTCGAAGCGCTATCTTCCGCACCTATTCCGAGTAAGGCGTTCCTCATCTTTCTCAGTGCATCAATGGATTGACAATTCTCAAAAAACTTCTCCTGTGTACAAAAAGTACCCAACATATTTTAAGATTTTGGTCTGTCGTTGGTGATTAGCTTAAAAAGCAGGAAAGAAATAGGGTAACTGAGCCTTTAACCGCGTCCTCTTCGTAAAGATAAGCATGGATTCTTGCGGTGGGATCCTCCAGAGTCAACCTCACTCTGTAAACACCACTAGGCGAGCGAAAGTCCTCTGCTTTCCATGGGAATAATGCAACAATCCGGACTACAGTTTTATATTTATATGTGACCTGCAATGCACATGCTCATAAAGGCATATGCAGTAATAACTTCATACTGAATTCCAATCTCAGAACATTTCGATTGGATGAATGAAAATCGACGTTGAATTCAGATCATTTAAAAAGAATATAGTAATGCATTTAATACAACATGAGATATTCAGTTCCAACATTCTTTTCCCTTGAAACCAGAGATGTCATGCCATGGTTGTGACAATATTCTAGATATAGCAAAATTATGTAAAGCCTCACTAAAATATAGGTGAAACCCACCTGAACATTTAAAAGACCAGACTACAAGAGATGGGGGCGGAGGTGTCATTACAAGTGAATGGAAGAATACAAGATGCAGCATATCAAGCAAGAAATCATCAGATGACATGCGATTTGAGTAGGATAAAAAGTTTATTGGTAAAGGAACGGCACTAAACCATTGGAAATGACAGGAAACTAAGACAAATAGAAGCTTCACGGAGTTCTGAATATCATAAATTGCTAGCCCAGTATGGGTACCCATCTACATATGTATCCGAGTAGTTTGTTGCCTGCCTCACAGATAGTTGAGAAATCAAATTATCAACAGTACCTCTGAATAAGTGAGGATATCCATCAGAGTAACAGTGGCCACATCTGGATGATCGGTCTCTAATATCAAAAAATATAAAATGGCAAAATAAGCATGAGAATCAGTATTGACAACAGAGTACGAAGTCGTCATTTATCTAAAGCAACAAGACCTGTTATGCAAGGGGAGTAAGGGAAACTTGTAAAGGGGGAACTTGTGAAGGGCATCCTTCCCCATTTGGATGGAACCCGCTCCTCATAAGACCTGAATCACACATGCCATTAGGATTTCTGGAAAAGGAAAGATACCAACTTATATGTTTTGCTTATTTAAACCTGAGCTACTGATGATCTGAAAACATCAAACATAGAAAGATAAAGATTTACTTATATTTGCAGTTACACAATGTGGCTACAATATCAACAAACACAGATATCAGATAATTTATTCATATGGGGAAATAAAGAAATTCTATGACCTTTGACGTAGTATTACAGCATCGTCATCATCAGGGAAATAACTAATTTTAGAGGTGGGTGTCAGAATTCCACGCCACAAAGCAGCATGAGCTTCAAATCTAAAGTTGATAAATTTCACCCATCTGTTAGTTTTGAGAAACTTAATGCCAAGCTTCTCCTGGCCTTGATCGACAGTCACCCTCAATACCGTTCCAACACATGGAAAGGTGCACAAGATATCTCTTGATAATGGAGAGGGTTCCAATGCTAAAGGAAGTGGATTTTTCATGTCATCCTCCAATCTGAAATGTTATATCACGAGAACAAAGAATTTCAGATCATGGTTATTAGTTTAAAAATGTAAGAACTTACTCAGCCTTGAATAATCTCTATATCAATAATGCTGGTGCTATGCCTTCTAATGCATATAGCTAATGTTTTTCCCCTATATTATCCTTCTCGGTAGTTGACTGTTACCAGTGATTCTCTAGTACGGACTAATTTCGGTAAGAATTTTATACGATTCCTTATTGGATGCATGTGAATTCTATATATCAATGTAGGAGCATGTTATCATAATAGGGTTGGGAGCTGTGGTTTGTCCAGAATGTCAATTGAGTTGGCCTTGTGTTGGTGTTGGTGTGGCATGAAAACTTGTAGGCTTTGCGTGTGAGGGTAAGAAGTAGGAATTTTGAAAAGGATTAGAGCAGTAAGAGAATCTTTATCAGGGGGAAAAAAAATCTATTCTATGAGTATAATAAATGCATAAATCAAAATGTATATTTATACAAGATTTTCAATTTCAGTTTGATACAATAGGATCAGCAAAATGTTAAAAGACCATCAGATGCCAAACATCATTTTGACAAATTCAATTATATCCTCATTACTCAGTTGAGAATATCAATAACTCTGAACATTGTGATTGGCCATATGTTCCACCTTTTCTTGCTGGTCTAATTTATTATATTTCAAGTTTCTTAAATAGCTTATAGCATAAAACCATCACATTGACTATGGATAGCAACAAAAATAGAAAATGGGTCAAATCATCAAGGCAAGAATGCGTCCTCAAGGGGCACAAAGTCCAAAGCAGTTAAATGATTAATAGAAGTTATGGAACGACGATAAGGATCAGATCAGTTCACTTCCCTTATAAACTGCAATCATCTGCTGAAAAATGCATATATATGTCT
Organism: Plectranthus barbatus; assembly: GCA_026898455.1. Classification (NCBI taxonomy): domain Eukaryota; kingdom Viridiplantae; phylum Streptophyta; class Magnoliopsida; order Lamiales; family Lamiaceae; genus Plectranthus; species Plectranthus barbatus. Next base: position 143,900 of record JAPKLW010000662.1, read on the forward strand.
TGAGCAATTGACTAGAAAGTATTAACCTTAAGATCAATTGAGAGGGCAACTTAGTTCAAAGAAGAAATAAGAGAACATCTTTCTCCAGCCATTCCGAGTTGCCATCTAATAGGATATTCATTTCCTTTGTTGCTATTCCTTTTAGTTTTAGACACTATGTAATCGCGTTAGCTACAGTAATGAATAACAATCAGAGCAAATGTTAAAGGAAGCAGTATAAAGTAATGAATGAACAAACTGAATTCAGGATCCATTTACTATGTAGAATTCTCTGCTATCTGCAACCTCATATATATATAATTAGAGGAGAGGATGACTCCACCACATAAGTTCTATAAATAGAGTAATTGCACTATAGCTAAACAATCCAGTCATATATAACATATAAGAAAAGGTATAACTGACTTTGCTTCAACAGAAACTGGTGGTGCATCTGTTCCATCCCAAATAAATATCATCCACTCATCCTCCTTGACTTCAGCCACATGCAAAATCTAGCAGAGTAGCCAAAGAGGAAAAAAAAGGGAGGGGGACATAATATCATCAGCCGCAGATGTGAATATCCAACTCCAGCCCTTAGAAATCAGTAGACATCACCTATACATAGAACCAAATTACCTTGCAAAGCAGGTTGATCTGTATGCCTTCTTTAATATCTTTCAAGAACAATGACTCGTGCAAGCCTGTCAGGCAAAAGGTAGGTGCTTAAGTCCAATTTTGAAAGGTTTTTAAAAGAGAGATAGCAGGAAGAAAATAGCTGCAGAAAATTAACACATATAAATGTTGTGAACAAGACTTGTGTTGAGGATTTGGTTTAACTATATTGTTTCAAGATAAGTATTTTAAATTCTCTGCTTTCACATTTCATGGGTTTGGGACCACTTGGGTTTTGTTAAATACCCATGTCTTCACTAAGAAAAGCAATCACAAAAATATTCACGTAACAATCTTTTTTTCTCGCTCGTTTACTTTCCCCCTCTTCTCTCTCAAAGTGTCTACTTACTCATTCTTCAATCCTAATCTTCGAGCGAAAAATATAACAAAAAAAACCCAAAGAAAGTGAATTCATAAAATTTGGCATTATGAACCAATTTACCTTAGATTTGGTGTATGAAGTAATATTCGATGAATTGGAAGAGAACCAAAGGAAGCTGCAATTAAAAATGCAAAAGTGTGGAGCTCTTTCATTAAAAATGTAAGAACAATTAATAGGAATAAACTCTAGAGGTGAAGGAGTTTCGATAACCCTTCCAATACCATGAATGTGGGGTTTAATGCATTGTCGAACAACTCTCTAGCTTACTACAATGTGATTGGAAGATTTGCAAGGTGGGTGCAGTTTATAACTTGATTTTTGTAGAATGGCTGGTCCAATCCGATAAGATTTCAACAACGGGGACATTGAGAAAGAGGAACACCATGTGTTTGAGGACTTGATGGAGTCAAAGTTGGAGGTAGTGTGCATTATTGCGATGGTGCAAAAAATAGTAGAGGTAATTAGTGTGAGCAAAATATTTGATGCTTCTAAATAGATTATCGCTTTCGAATTTGGATAAGTCAAGTGTGTAGAACTTGTTAAGCGATGTTCACAAATATTTCATCACCATTCAAGGATAGATCAAAGAGGAAGAAAAAGTTTCAATTGCACAACGTAAGGCATTTTTACACACTAATGACAATTCGAGGAAATGTCTTCCCCGAGTCAACTGAGTCAATGGAGTCATGGTGAAATGACTATAGTGAATAGGCCACAGTTACTACGTGTATAACCTCCAAGTAAAATATACTTTTTCTGATCCAGAACAGCTGATTATGGGTGTTAGTATTTAAGTCAGCCCTCATTTAGTTGGTAATGGATTCTTGAGATGGAACGATCAGGTGCCCTCAAGGAAACTTTGGCTGGTGGTCATTTGGGGTATGTGGATGTTTAGAGTGCTTTCAGAGATGCTCTTCCACTAAGTTCACAAGACAAGAAAATAAAAGTTGTGAGTGAGCCTTGCTTGCCTCATGGTGTAGACAAGAAGTTGAAATTTATAGTTGCAAACATGCACTACACAGATGTGCCAAAAAGAGCTAATAGAGGATGAAGAGGCTGGTTTGCTTGCATAAGTTGGCCATACGTCCATCTGTTGATCGTAATGGGAGAACATAAACACAACTTTTTTTTTAAATAGGTATGCATTAATTTTAAACACACACACCCAGATGTCACCGGGGAAGATCGAACTTGTGACCTCTCAGTCACAGGCAAGGTGCTTTAATCACTACACCCCGAGCGAAGGGACAGTTTGGCAAAGTCTGGCACACAAACACAAAACTTCAACATCCAAGAAAGTTTGGCAAATAAGATGGGCTTGTGATAAGGAAGTTGTCGATACTTGGTTTTTCTATGAAAAATATAAAGAATCAATATTGATGCTAAAGAGAAAAGGTGTCCACTCTACCTTAGTTGTGAAGGGTGAGGTGGTCTATATTAGGACTGAAAGAGAGAACTCCATTACAGGTTCATGGATACGAAACTTCCATCAAGTTCGGAGTCCCTACATCATTTGCTTATCCTTTGGTAGAGGGATTGGATGAGATAGTTGCAGCAACTGCTGGAGTGGTAACTATAATTATCGACAAAGTAATTGTTGTACATCAGAATGACCCAAGATGCAAGCATTTTCACATAAAAGTTTCAATTCAAATTTTTCTATGATATGAAGCTTACAATTTTGTTTACATTGTTTTCGTTGATTTGAACTTTGGAACTGGTACTGTTAAGATAACTCAAGCACATGATCCCAATGATTTTGAGGTTGGCATGGGCCATGAACTCAACTTAATAAATATCTTTACAAATGATTGAAAATAAAAGCAGTGGAGTCGAAGGATTGAAGGCTTAACAGAAAGGGAACTTTATAGAGGTGATAAAAATAATGAGATGTGCCTCGGCATTTATTTAAAAGCAACAGTATCATTGAGCCCTCATAAGTACCCATTGGTATGTGAACAGCAAAGCACATGATGGTTCGAACGCTATCATTGGTGATACAAATACAAAAATGAAGATCATAATCAATGTTGCTCAATCGCATAGATGGCTAGAGATTCTAACCATGTACTGGGGTCAGAAATGGGGACCTCGACCTCTGTCAGCAAGTTCGGGTGTGAGCCCACTATCCATGGGTTGTGGCATTGATTTTAGTTTAATTTACTTAGTCTATTTTAATTGTTGGGTTTTTAATTTAAGTATTTATTTCCAAGCTTATTTGATTAAGGATATTGTTTTGGGGTTTTTAAATCCCCTAATTAGGGTTACCGAAGTTAAGCAATAAAATTATTATTTTGGGAGCATTATTCGCTCACGTCTCGTACATGATTTGGGTTTCTACTTCAATCAGATTCATTGTTGGTGCATTTTAAAGCAGATTGGGTGGGATTATCACATCCATGGTTCTTAATATTGGAAAATGTTAGACTGAAGGAGCTAGACGGATACAATAGTCAGGGAGTGGTCGCTGAGGAAGAGGCTCTAGCTGAGGTTTCCTGTTTATCCAAACTTGAGATGTTTTAAATGCATAGTTTTCTTGTGGTCTATTTACATTGGTTATATCAGAGTGGTAGTCACATGATACTAAAGATTTCAGAGCACTTATCCAACATTTGAGCAAGATATGTGTGGTGCACAAAAGGTGATGTTAGGAATGGCCTACAAGGTGGCATTCCATATATGATGGTTTACTAGCATCAAATGATTTGTGATGTGCGTGGATGCAATTTGTCCAGACTCCAGGGATGTTTTTGAAGAAAATCAACAAAATGGCCAAGTTATTTCCATGGTCAAAGTGGAGGGCATGTTCGGAGGGTAGCAGTCAAAGTTTCCTAGTCCAGCATAATTCTTGATTGACCTCCACCAAGTGTTGAGACAATACTCTTTCATGAGAGAAGCATTCTTGTGAACACGGCATGTGTTGAGAGGAGTTAGTTTACCTATATTTTGTTCAGATGAAAGCTTTAAGTGTTCATGTATTAGGACCACTTGGGTTTTGCTAAAAACCCATTTCTTCACTAATAAATGTAACCAGAAAAATATACATCAAACTCTCTTTTATCACTTGTTAAGTTTCCCTCTTTTTTCTCTCTCAAAACTCTTTTCTTCGCAATTCTTCTGTTCTTATCTTCAAGCAAACGCAGAACAACTACACCAGAAAGAGCAGCAACCGCAATTGTAATGAACAAATCCCAAAGTAGTGAGTTCGTGACAATAAATCAGCAAACCAGGAATCCTATCTCAGTATCTTGCAACACATTCTAGCCAAGGATAATAAAAAGAGTCATTAGGCATAAGAAAGTACTGCATGTTAAATCTAAAGTAATGGAAAGCACACATACCTTCAACATTTTCACTGAGGGACCATTTCCTTATCTGCATGATGTTCTTCTTGTCCTGATCTCTAGGTTTATATTTCGCTGAAATTTGGTACGGGACAAATTCCTTAACACTAGAGTCTCTTCCTTCAAATAATGCGAACGTTGAAAAAGTCTTGTTGAACAAAGCATAAACATCCGAGCCCCTACTTTTTATCTGTATGAATCCACAGCAACAATCAGCACACCAAAAGGGGATTAAAACTCCCACTTAACCGAGAGAGAGAGTTTTATTTACCACAACACGAGAAACCAGAACTATGTCTCCAACATTCTCAATGGACGGAAGCTTCTGCATGGTCTCAGCAAAAAAACTTATTTGAATCCCACTTGGCCGCGATTCATCGATGATTCTTACCGCGCAAAAACAATCTTGATAAAACAACCCAAGAAGATAAAATTAAGGGTAGACATATCCGAAAAAGCTACACTTTTTTCTTCCTGGCAGCAGAAATTTGAATAATGAAAGCAGGCGGAAGGGGAAATTACCGGTTCCTCTGGTACGTTTAGGAAGAGTGATCTCGACAGCAACACCGATGAGATTAACTTTCTGATTAACACAAGGAATTGCGTCAGCTAATTGCAAGAATTTGTAATCGTCGACTACCATTTTGCAAGGAAATAGAAACCCTCGCTTCGGGAATAGTGTGTGCTGAGAGCTCAATCGATTCAACTGCCTATATATAAAAGGAAGAACAATGCGTAATAACTTTCCCGCCTATTACTTTTCAATTTCTTTTTTTTTTTCTTTTATTACACTTTTACGCTAGCTAGTTTCATAACTAAATGTTTGCACAAATGAAATTTCATGTAATCTACTTGATATATTAATTAGAGGTGTTCGCGGTTTGGCCGAAATCGACCAACTCGGGTTTATTTAGCCGGTTTGATGAGTTATAATTTCATTTTTTAAATTGACAGTTTGAAAAAATCGAAACCTGTCAAAACCAGTTCGGTTTCAGTTTGGTGGCCCAAACCTATCATTTCGGACAGACCGGCCGTACACGTATATATATATATATATATATTTGTTCATATATTTTACAAGTCATGTCCTATAGATTAGTTGGAATGGTGGAGCTTTTATGTACATGTTGATGCAAGTTCAATCTTTCCTCTCATTATTTTACTGCCATTTTATTAAAATCTAAACACAAATTTATTTTCTACATTTTAAATAAAAATTAAGTAAACTCTAACATTTTTCCTCAAACACATTCGACTCTTACTCTCCTCACGCGGCACTCACTGTTGCGGCGCTGCCTTCCGCCTCCAATCATCGGCGACGCCTGCTTTGCCCCAGCCCGTCGGCCTCCACCCTCGTTGCCCCTCGTTGGCAAACTGCTTCACCCCCAGCAGCAACCCACTCCACCCTCGTTGCCCATCATTGGCAAACTGCTTCACCCCCAGCAGCAGCCCACTCCACCCTCGTTGCCCCTCGTCGGCAAGTTGCTTCGCTCCCAATAGCAGCCCACCACTCGACCCACGTCCCCTCGTTAGCCATTGCTGGTAATTTAGATATTTAGATTCTTTTTTGAGTTGATTACTTTGTCACAATTCATTTTCTTGATATGATTGATTCTTATAGAGGATAACAATACTCCAATTGAGTTGGAAGAAGAGAACATTGATGCTGAGAAGACACGAGGTGCCAATTCCAAAAAGAAATAAAAAGAATTCAGCTGTATGTGATCATTTTAATGTTCCTGATCCTGTCCCAGAAGACAACCCACGTTGCACATGCAAATAATGCCACAAAGATTACGTTTATGCTCCAAGTAAGATAGGCACTAGCAGTTTATGGAATCATTTGAATATTTGTAAGAAATACCCTGACCAGGACAAGAAACAAAAAACTTTATCTTTTGAGCAAGTTGAGGGTGGTTTGATATCTATATTATTTACCAAATAAATGAGTAGAAAAGCTCTAGTTAAGATGATAATAATTGATGGACTTCCTTTTAAATTTGTTGAAAAGGTGGGGTTCAGGTTATTTTGCTCTATTGTTCAACCTAAATTAGAGCTACCAGGTCGTATCATCGTGGCTAGAGATATCATAGGCTTATATGTTGAAGAGAGGGAAAAATTGAAAGCCATGTTTGCTAAGTCTTCACGACAATTTTGTTTTACAACAAACACATGGACCTCAATTCAGAATATTATATGGTTTTAACTGTCTATTATATTGATGATGATTGAAAGTTTAAAATAAAATGAACTTTGAGGTTATTACTAATCGTAAGGGTGAGACAATTGGAAATATGATTGAAGCATGTTTGATTGCAAGGGGTATTGAGAGGGCTCTCACAATCACTGCAGACAATGTTAGTTATAATGATGGAGCTATCCATTACATGCAAAATAAAATAAGAAATTGGGGAAAATCTATTTTAAACTGTGATCTTTTGCATATATGTTGTTGTGCTCATATATTGAACTTGATTGTGACCAATGGTTTGAAAGATCATGACTTTTCTATCCAAGTTATTAGAAATGTTGTTCGATATGTTAGATCATCATCCTCTTGATTGGAAAAATTCAATCAATGTGTTAGAAAAATAGAATTTGGAGGTTGGTGGGAGTGCGTGCTTAGATGTTCATACTAGATGAAATTCAACTTTCTTAATGTTGCAGTCGGCTTTGAAGTTTAGGAGGGGATTTGAGCGTTTGAGAGAGGATGATCAATATATTCGATACTTTTCTGAGACATCAAATGACACAAATAGAATCAGGCCACCTCGTGGTTGGGATTGGGAAGCAGCTAGTAATTTCATGAGATTTCTTGAGCTGTTTTACAATGTGACCAATTAGTTTTCGGGATCTTAATGTTACTTCGAATACTTATTTTTATGATATGTGTTCGATGTATAGTCATATAAATTGTTGTATAGAGGATGGTGATTATAGGTTGAGTGTCATGACTTCACAAATGAAAGTGAAGTATGATAAGTATTGGGGAGATGTGGAGAAAATGAATCCTATGTTGTTTATTGCTGTGGTACTTGATCCTCGTTATAAGCAAGAGTATGTTGATTGGAGTTTTTGTGATACTTATGGTAATGATGATCTTGCAATGAGAATGAGTAGGGAGTTGCAAGAAACTATGAAGAGGCTTTTTGAGCATTATCGTGCATTTGATCCTATGCATGCTAAGAAAAAAAGTGATGGTTTCTCAAACAATAATTTTGAGGATCGGAACCGCCTTATACATGAGAGACGGTTGTTAAAGTTCAAGTCTTTATGAAAGCGGGGGAAACTAGTCAAAATAATAAATTGGAGAAATATCTGAGTGAAGCAAAATAGAATATAGACGGGCCTTTTGACTTGCTAGGTTGGTGGAAGAATAATTCTAAGAAGTACAAGATTTTATCTGAAACAAAAGATGTGCTAGCTATTCTTGTATCTACCGTTGCTTCGGAGTCAACATTTAGCACGGGAGGCCGTATTCTAGATTTTAATAGGAGTTATCTAAGTCCTAGAAACTTGCGAGCATTCATATGGGCACACAATTGGTTGCAAAGTGAAATCACTAGAGATAGAATTGATTTACAAAGTGTTTTGCAAGAGATTGAAGATGTTGAATAGATTGATGATATTGAAAAAAGGTATTCATATGTTTTACTAATTTTATTATTTCTTATTTGTGTTAACAAATTTAACTTGTCTTTTTTTCTTTTAATTTCAAATTTTGCCAACCAACTAAATATTTGCACAGATCATATTGAAGAATAATATATGTGATAAAAATGTAATTATATTTCTATAGATAATGTATTATTTTATATTTATGTTAATTTCATTAGTAATTGTAATTTTAATTTATTTTGTAGTTGAGAGTTAGGACCGAAGAAGAAGAAGACTTGTTGCTTTTTTTATTCTACGTTGGAACTTTGAAGTGATTAGACTTTAGTGGATTGTTGAAATGTTGTGGACTATGGACTTTTTTATTTTATATTTTGTGTTTTAGAACTTTATATTATTGGTATGAAGTGTAGTTTTTATTTTGAAATGAAGTGTAGTTTTTATTTTGAAATATATAGTGCATTGTTAAACTTTATAACATGTTTAATTTCAAACCGCAAAAACCGGCCGGACCGGACTATTTTTATATGGTTTGGCCGATTTAGTTTGGCTAAATTATTCGGCTAATTTGGTTTGAAAAAATTTCAAACCGCATCTATTGATTTGATCGAGATTTTTCTCCGAAATCGACCGAACCAGACCGCGAACACCCTTAATACTAAATTGAAGTAGTGAAAATAGTGTAGCAAACTTCATAATTCCCACCCGGTCCCACTCCAATCGCATGGAATCCCGTCCTCATGCACAAACCAACATGTTCACAAAAGGATTTATTAAATAATTGCATAGATTTCCAACTAAAACAAATTCTTATAAAAAAAAAATGTATTTTTGAGTTTTTTTTTTTTTTTATGTATTATAAGGAATGGATATTTTCATAATGTCTTTTATAAATTTGGGTATTTCGAATTATTTCCACTATTTATAGCTTGTTTAATAATTTAGTTTTAATGAAACTTCTTAAATTTGATGATTTCTGTTCATAGAAGTAGATAGATAACAAGATTTTGTTGGAAAGCGAAGAATTAAAAGCTATTTTCTCTAAATTAAATATAAAAAGGAAAAAAAAAAAAAATTTGGATTGATAAACCCCAATGGAAAATTTTCACCCCAATTTGGCAAAGTCCCAGAGCGTCCCCCAAAATCCAATAAAAACCATGGTTTCTTAATCCAATTTTTATTGAGAACGAAAAAAATTGATTGTCTGAGCTCTTGAAACCCCACAAAAATGGGGTCTTCATCAGCGAACTTGTGGGTTTTACTGGGGCTTGGGATTGCCGGGATATTGCTCATGACGAAGAAGCTAAAGCGGGCGGTGAAGGCTGATTTCGGAGCGTTTATAGAGCGTATGCAGCTGTTACCGCCGCCGCAGCCTGCCCCTCCCAAGGCTCCTCATCCTCTTACTGGCCTCTCTTTTGCGGTTTCTGATATGTGAGCATCTTTAGTTTAGTTCACCATGGTGTTGTTTTTATATTTTGATTAGCAAGAGGAGATATTTGGGGTGTTGTAGCTGATGAGTTTGGGTAATGTTGGTTTTCTGACGTTTTGGGTGTTGGAATCACACACACACACACACACACACAGACGTAATGCTTCACTCTGAATGACGTTGTTTTCTAATATTGTTTGAAGACGTTATTGGTTAGTGAGTATAATTAGGACTTTCCTGTAGGCACTTTGGCAGTAGTTGTGTAATGGAACCGAGTCGAGTCGAGCCGAGCTGAGTAGTGTCGTGCTCAAGTTTGACTTCTTTAGTATCGAGTCTAGCTTCAAATTTTTTTGTCGAATATCTTGAAGTTCACGAAATTTATCGAGCCTAAACGAACTAAATTTAGAATATATTTAAAATATACACTATTATTTTGAAAGAAAAATTATTTATTTCTAAATTAATATCATATCCATGCTCAAATTCTAAAATTTCTTATTATTACAAAGATTTATCATTCTTGTTACTCTTTATTCATAAAGATATTACTTTCATCAAATTAATTATTTTATATTTCTTACTAATTTTAGCTAACGAGCTTGCTCACGAGCTCACAAGTCGAATACTATGATGCTCAAGTTTGGTTTGTTTAATAAACGAGCTCGAACAAGTTTTTATCGAGTTGAGATTCGAGTAGCTCACGAACAATTTGACTCATCTACAACCCTAGCCATGCGGTGTATGTTGGTATAGCTATTTATACTTTATGACTAATAAGCAGCGACAAAGCTATTTTATATTTGGAAATAAATACAATATAATGGTGGGCATGGTTTTGTAGATTAATGTAACTTCCTTTGATAGCAGCTTGTGAGTTTTTTTTTTCCTTTGCCTTGCAAAAACATGGATGGGATATTCTATGTAAACATGTATATGGGAATTTGATTCTATAATGCCTGGTGGAAGCCACTAGCATATGTGTTATTTGGACTCAATCTGATCCCTTCATCCTGAAAATTTGAATCTTGATTTTCAGATTTGACATCGAAGGATTTGTAACTGGGTTTGGCAATCCAGACTGGTCCAGAACTCATGAACCTGCAGCTCGGACATGTTCTGTGGTTGCTGCCCTTGTTGATGCAGGCGCTACATGTGTTGGGAAAACTGTCATGGATGGCATGGCATTAAGGTTTGTTTGCTTCCCATGTTCGAGCTGAAAATACCTTCAGATATCCAGTTTTATGTCTTTTCTTTTATTTCCTTCTAACATATAGTTTCCACTTCTGTGATATAGTGTCAGTGGAGAAAACAAGCACTATGATACACCAACTAATCCTGCTGCACCTGAACGAGTACCAGGAGGAGCTTCTAGTGGTGCTGCTGTCTCTGTTGCTGCTAAACTTGTTGAGTTTTCATTAGGTGAGACACTAGTTCCACCCCACTGGGTTTGTAGAGCCTTCTCCTATTTGTTTTGGATGGTCACTGTTACTCCTGTGGTTTCATTTTGAATTGATATGGAACTGATCTTCTGTTGAGGATAAGGGTGACATACGAAGTTGAAATGAATTTGCTTATTCACAGCTTTGTTTTGTTGTGTTCTTTATGGGTTTTCTTCACTGCGCATCTTTACCAGTTTCATCATTTTATTGAAAAGAGGTAATTTATGCTTCTTTTATTGGCCTTGATTTTGTTGTTAGTGGTGCCTCTGTTGTTAGAATTTTTTTTATAAGATTTCCCTTGGACTGAATTTCTAGAGACTATAGAGAGAGCGATTGAATTAGCTGATGCATATAGTATGCTCTGGAATGCAATATGTTTTGACTCAGTGTACTAAGAAGCTAGATGGTTTTCTACTGTTTGTGAGTTGTGTTATGAAGTTGTCTTTGCCAGCTCAAGGGGTTATATTTTATTGGAATATACCACACAAAGGTGAAAGTTGATTCACTTTACCATGATTTTGTTTCAAAAGTCAAAATGCTACTTGACATGATATATTTTTTATCTTCGACCTAAACAGGTTGAAACTTGTTTCATCACAAGTTATAACAGATTTTTCTCATTGACGATCAAAAGTTTAGTCATAGCCTGAGTTATGATGTTATTATTATCTAATAAATTTAGTCATAGCCTGAGTTATTCTGAACTTACCAGGAACATATACATGTTTTTTACGACTAAGATCCTTTAGTGTGCCAATAACAATTTTTATGTTGACAATTGAGTTGAACTTTTGATTTCAGGAATACACTTTCTTTTCGTCCGTGAGAAACTATTGGTGCAAGTATGATGTCATTTCTCAGGATACTTTATAGTTTTGAATCTATGATAGGCTTATTCTTGGACCGGTGAATTTTGTGGATGCATTACTTTGTGGCTCATCAAGGTTTATGTATGATGCTACAAGAAATATGGATTATTTCTGTATGGTATAGTTTATTCTTGTTGCAATCCCACGTACTGTTTTGAAAGTTATAGAAGTGTTTATATCAGAATGAGTCATGACACATATTTTTAACTTGTGAAATATAACAGGCATAGATACTGACGGTGGTGTGCGGCTGCCCGCCGCAAATTGTGCGGTGCTTGGGTTTCGACCATCTTTTGGGACTGTCTCCCTTTCTGGAGTAATTCCTGTTTCAGGCAGTCTTGACACAGTAGGTATGTATTCAAGGCCACACCCGGAAGTTACTGAAAATTGTTTCCTGAAGTGAAATTTTTAGCATTTTTGTATGTACTGCTGTGAATTTTTCTTGTCATATTATTTGGAAAGCATTCTGATATTCATTGATTCAGATATCTGGAAATTAGAAATTTGATAAAGGAATTAGAAGATTTGATATCTAGAAGATTTTGTTTCAGATTTAAAAACTAGATATCCTTCTTGATTTGTTTTCTTGATTGGTTAGGATTGATAAGATTTGAGTATTATGTATAGATAATAGATGGGTCAGTGGTGGTAGTCGGGGAGGGTAAAACGAGTATTGGGCGGCATAGCCAGTTGGCCTCAAAAAGAGGATTGGCCTCGAAAGAGGAGTGTTATTGAGTCTTTCAATTTTAATAAAAGGGATTCCATCTTTCGGTTCTATCACATTCAGTTTCGTAAAAATTTTACTAATGCTATTGTTGCTTTCTTAACCAAATAGCATTGCATCTGTGGGGTCACAATATAAAACTGTCTTCTAGTATTGTCGATATGGGAAAATTCATGACTCAATTAAGGACAGAGAGTTTGCATTCTGCATCAGAGTTTGTATCATGTATTTACAAATTTATATGCATCTCAAAATTATTCTCCTGAATTGGTGACCTTTAAATTGCAGGATGGTTTGCGAGGGAACCCAGTGTGCTTTCTCGTGTTGGTCATGTACTGCTACAGGTTCCATATCTTGCTAAACGCAATCCGAGAAATATTGTGATTGCAGATGACTGTTTCCAGTTATCAAAGCTTCCCACTGGCCGAGTCACTCAGCTGGTTGTAAAATCGATCGAGAAACTTTATGGAAGTATGTCCATTCTTCTTAACCAGTATTTGAATTACTTCATAAGTTGGACTTTGTTGGTTATCTTGGATTGCTTATCATGCTAACCTTTCAGGACAAGTACTGAAGCATCAAAATATTAATGATTATATAAAACTCAAGGTTCCAAGTTTGAAAACATACAGCCCCCTGCAAGCAAATGGTGATGGGAAATCTTCTCCACTAATATTACTGGCACATGTCATGCAAATAATTAAGAGGTGAGGTTATCAGCAGGACTATAATTGTATTTACCTTGAATTGATACTACTGAACATATTTCTTCTATTGATAGTAAATGTTCATGAGACCTTACTCGGTCCATTATGCATATCTTGTTTTTATTTTAATCAAGTTCATTTCCCTTATATCTTACCTAGCTTTGGGTATGTATTTGATAGATCTTTTGAATGCATGGATTGGAAATATGGATTTCTTAGTCTGCTGGAAAAGGTGGATACGTACAATATACTTTTTCGGCAGCCTGGGCTTGGGTGGTTGCATTACTGCAAGATTCTATGATACATGATTTATGTTCTAACAATCCCTTGGACTTCTGCTCAAACTGAGTTGCTTTGTTATAATCTACATTGTGCCCTTGCCCCAGATGTTATATGGCAGGACATTAAGTGATTCAGTTGATGTTTGGTTGTTGCATTTGACAAGTTTCTGGATTGTGCCATGAAAGTGTAGGCAAGGTTACACAGAGAGCTGAAAGAAAGTGAAACAATGATTTTTCTTAACATGATGAAGCTGGTAGCGACAGTGTGATGAGAAAGAGAGAACAAAGGTTGTCAAACAAGGGAACCAATGTCGGCATGGTTTTTTTTCCTTGTAGCTTCTGATAGTTAAAATTGAAAAAAAAAAAAACATGCTTTAAGACCTAATATCTACATGCTTTAAGTCATTCAGAGGTTTTTTTTTTGTGGTTAAAAATAAAAAAGTTAATCATGGCTTAATGCTTATGCAGCTGATTTCTGTTGTCTTTGTGCCTTCTAACTTGATCACTGCTAAATGATGCAAATATCTTTCTCTCATGATGGGGTGATATGAAAGTCTGAAGTCTTTATAGAATTTGCGATTGGACCCCAAATAATTCTTTCTTATTTATTTGCAGTCATGAGTTCAGGCAAAATCATAGCGAATGGATCAACTCGGCAAAGCCTACATTGGATCCAGCTGTCTCAGCACAGATACCGGGAGTATTGGATTTAACGGATGCAGACATTGAAAAGTATCACACAATCAGGGTTGAATTGCGCTCTGCTATGAATGCCCTCTTAAAGGTACCAACTTAAGATTTTCCAGTTTTACATTGTTTATCTTAATGAATCCGTTGATTTTTCTACTGGCAAACATATGTGCTGCTGAATGAATTTTTCCACTTCTCTTTCCGTCGTTTTTGTTATTCCTTAGAGCGTTAAGTTGCTCTTTGAACGGATTTCTCTACCTTTCCCTGCATTCCATCGCTTCGCTTGGCTTATTTTGGAGTTGATGTAGGCAATAAAGCTTATGCAATAACTAGTTGTTTCAAATAAACTGAGATGCGTAAGGGCTAACTACTATTTTCAGAGGTTTGGTGCTCTGAAAATGAACTGTCACTTTATCCTATGATTTCAAACTTAAAACCCTGTCAATTTTCTTTCCATCACACCCCTAATGTGCTAGCTCTCCTTATTAATTGTGATCATTTTAATTTATGAGCCCTTTATGCATTTGGTTGAAACATTTATTCTTTAGGACTTCGGCAGATGCTTCTCCTACTTATAAGACTGTACAGTATTGAATTCCACTGCTGATTTGTTTAATTAATATTCTGAGTTACATAGTCTTTAGATCTCATTTATTGTTGGTATTCTTGATTTATGTGCTTGATTTGTCCATTTGTTATTAGATTGCTGTTTCAAGAGTTCTTTACGATTATATCGTTTGTGAAAGTTTTTGGTCAGTAAACTGATCCATGACTTCAAAGCTATTTTGCGATGCTTTTACAATACAATTCAGAGGTCCTCTAGTCAAGTATATTCCCAGTTATCTGCTGTCATTTCAATACTTTGTGACATCTCTGGTTACTGGTTAGTACTATTATGCTCGTTACCTGAAAAATATGCGCTATACAGGACGACGGAATATTAGTTATTCCAACTGCTGCTGATCCTCCTCCGAACTCGAGGCCAAGGAGATATTTTCTGAGAAATATGTAATTCGGGCAACTACCCTGTCAAGTTTAGGTAGTATGTCTGGCTGTTGTCAGGTTAATAGTCCTTCTCTTTCCGATGCACTTGTGAATGTGATATGTTATGCTTATCATCTTGTTGCATTGACTTTCTGCTGCCATTCTAGGTTGCAGTACCACTGGGAATCCATGAAAAGTGTCCAGTTTCTTTGTCTCTTCTTGCCAGGCATGGGGGTGATAGGTTTCTGCTAGATACCCTGCAGTCCATGTATCCATCTTTACAGGAACTGATCGATACAGCTTTAAAGCCTGAAGTATCTAGTAAAGCTGTGACAAATGAAGCGTCTGCTGATTTAGCTAAAGAAAAGGTAAATTTTACCTAAATATTTTTTTAAATGCTGACATTAACCTCCTTTAAAAACCTGCTAATGAATTGGAGCTGGAAGCCTTTCTTAGTTGATACAAACTTCCCATCCGGCCTTCCAAAATCTAGAGAAGACGGGCCCTTTCTGCATATTTTTCCCATTTGGCAGCGAGTTCAATATATTACTGTTATCACTCTGTTTTGCTGAATCAGCCTTAGTTAGAGATTAATTTTAGTTTACATTGAGAATCATACTAGATGTGCACTTTCAGCAAGGAAAAGGCCCGTTGCTACTTAGATGATCTTTTAAAGTTGAGTTTTGATGTGAAGAACATATAGTTTCAACTCATGAATGTGTTCAAAATGCTTGCCCCATACTTGTTTTTAAACCTCATATTTGTCCATAAATACTCCCTCCGTCCCGTGTCAATTGTCACATTTCTCTTCGGCACGGGAATTAAGAGTTGTGAGTAGGAATGAGTTAGTGGAATTAATATTTTATTGTTGAATGTAAAAAAATTGTCATTTTTGGAAATGTTACAATTTGGTTAAGACGCCTGATTTGGTAAGTGTGACAATTGAAGTGGGACGGAGGGAGTAATTCAATAGTGGATTCAGAGTCTTCTTTTGTTTTCCTCCTCTACTGTATGCTTTTGTAGGTGGCAAATAGTGATATTAGAAGCCCTTGCTTATGCATCTGTTTTATTTTTTAAAAGTAATTTGACACCATCAATTGCGTTTTATCTTAGGGTAATCAAGCATTCAAAGAAAAACAATGGCAGAGGGCCATTGGATTTTATACAGAAGCTATCAAGCTAAATAATAGTAATGCAACATATTATGGTAACAGAGCTGCAGCGTACTTGGAGATTGGAAGGTAGTTGAGGTTAAATGGGCAATTTTGATTTATTTCATCTGCACAGAGATTTTATATATTTATTCATTTCTTCTTGTCAGTTACATCCAAGCTGAAGCAGATTGTAGCCAAGCGATTGATCTTGATAAGAAGGTTATCTGTCAATCTCTCTCAACTTTCCAGTCCCCTGTTTGAGTTGGCCTTTGATGGTTGCACGCAACATATTATTCTTTTTTGCTTTTCACACACGTAATCCTTCCTTGGAGTTTTATCGATTCACGACCTAAAAGATTAATTGTTAATTCAGAACCTGAAAGATCACAAAAATTTTTAATCCAGGACCCGAAAGATCGTACGATTCTCAATATAAGACCTCAATATCAGGTCTTGAATTGAGAATTGTTTGATCTTTCGGGTCCTGGATTGACAAATCATCTTTCGGGTTCTGAATTGATAATTTAACTATCTTTTAGGTGCTGAATCGACAATTCTCCTTCTTTTTTTGGCTTAAACCTTATGTTATCTGTTATTTCTTGCTTATAACTTGAATTCTTATCTTATCCTTGCTAATAATGTATTTGGTAGCACTAATGCCTGATAATTCATGCTTTGCAGAATGTGAAGGCCTATCTGAGGAGAGGGACAGCACGGGAAATGTTGGGCTACTATCGAGATGCAATGGAGGGTGAGTTAATTTTGTCGATTATTTCGGTACATGATGCTTTTTGATATTTCTATGCTTACAAAGGTAAGGTGAGTTGTGGCTAGGGGTGTAATCGAACCGAGTCGAGTCGAGTAGTGTCGTGCTCAAATTTGACTCGTTTAGTTTCGAGTCGAGCTTCGAGTTTTTTATCGAGTACTTTGATGTTCACGAACTTTGTCGAGCTTTTATCGAGCCTAAACGAACTTTCTAAATTTAGAATATATTTAAGATTTTTATTATTATTTTTTAAAAAAGTTATTTATTCCAAAAATAAGTATTATATTCATTCTCAAATTCTAAAATTTTCATTATTAGAATGATTAATCATTATTGTTATTCTTAAATCATGAAATATTATTATTATAAAAGTAAATATTTTATATTTCTTACTAATTTTAGCTAACGAGCTTGCTCACGAGCTCGCGAGTCGAATACCATAATGCTCAAGTTTGGTTCATTTAATAAACGAGCTTTACTAAACGAACTCGAACAAGCTTTTATCGAGTCGAAATCCGAGTAGCTTACGAACAGTTTGGTTAATTTACACCCCTAGTTGTGGCTAACCATTAAACTTAAATGCCTCCTAATAGAAACTCCTACATTCTCATTACGCTTTCAGTCTACTGTGTATCAAGACTTCTCTTCCACAACGAAACAAATTAATTAAATTAAAAAAATGTGAATATTTTCCCTCACCTTGCAGATTTTGGATATGCCCTCGTTCTTGAGCCAAACAATAAAAGAGCAGCTCAATCTCTGGACAGGCTGAAGAAGTTATTTCAATAATTCATCAAGATGGATGTTCTGTGCTAATCACGCATCCCACATCGGCACTTTCCATTTAAACAGATTTCTTGCTACCAATTTGCTACAAGAACCACAGGCCATCGCGGCAGCCGCCTTTTTTGTCGTGTAAGAGACAGGTACTTGGATACAGTCCACACTCTTTATCTGTAGTATAGATCAATTACTATTTTTTCCATTGTAGCGCGCCCTAGAGCTCAGAGATTATGGTTGTGATCGATCGAGCAGTCTCGGTTGGAGGGTAAAAATTTTCCAAACCTGTGGTGTATTATTTACTGAGTTATGGTACAACATGCTGGTTGAAGTTTTTGTTCATTTTTCTAAGCCAGCAATGAAGGGTCATATTCTTCTTCCTAACTGAAGCCAAAGTTGATCTTAGGAAGGGATATGAAGTATATTGCTCAACTATGAAATTATTCTAATATAATATTTCTCTTTCTCTGAATTATACCATAATATTTCATTTTGTAAATTAAAAATACTTTCAACTATAAGAAAAACAATTGATGATAATTGGTATTGGCTCCCAAGATTTTATAGGGGCTACAATGATAAAATTATTGTTCATTTTAATTAGGATTTTAATTTGTAAGTTTTAGAGAATGGGGGTGTGGCTATGGATTTTTTGGTTATTTTAATTAAATTTTAAACAAATATTATAAGGATATAGTTGTAACATTATATACTTATATAATTTATTTTTTAAAAAGTGCTATGTTGAGTAAAAATGTAGTTGTGTTTAAAACCACTCTTATTTATAATACATATTAGATTTATTTTCAATTTTAGAACATATACTATAGTCTTTCGGGTCAAATTTTAAAATTTAAGCACTTAGTTTCGATTCATAATGTCTAGTTTTCAGTATTCGGGCTTATTTTCTTTTCTAAAAAATTATTTCAAATTTCAAAGATTCAACTTTAAATTTCAAAGATTCAGTTTTGATTCCTAGATTTATTCAATCTTTAAAGTTTATTTCTAAAACTTTAAAAATATCTTTAATATTTTGAATTTATTTTAATATTAAAAACTAATAACTGAAATAAAATCTAAAAAATATGTAAAAAGCTAAGGTCGCAGGAACATGAGACCGCCTCCTATCGTGGGCAAAACTCTTGCGCTCGAATAAAAAAATTCACCATCAAAGTTTAAGTAATGAACTATTAACTAGAGATTTCAAGTTTTGTAATGTCAAAACTCATCACTTACGTTCACGTATGAAGTTGAGGAGAGGAGAGAGCGGATGCACATTCTTTTGTCTAGTATCCTTTACTAGAATGAACAACCATCGTCTTCATCGCCAAAAAGCTCATCCAACTGCTCGTCTGTCCACTGTGGGAGGGTGGCTCTCGACTGGCTAAGGCTTCCTCGAGCTCTTTCACCTGTCGTAGTTTCTGCAAGAGGTGTGGCTATATTATTATCATCAGTGAGGCTACCTTTCAAGTTACCTCCTCTGTTGGCATCGTTCACAATCGTGTCTCTAGGTCCTTCCTTGTAGGCATTCCCTCTCATGGCTGGAGTAGTCTTTGTGCTGTCTCTGTTATTGAGTTGAGAGCTTCCCGAGTGAAGACTCTCGATTACATCATCAGTTTGGTAGCTCTTTAGTGATGTGAATATCTTCTCCGCTGCCCCGGCTTTCTGACAAGAATCTGTGCATCAAGTGTTGAAAGATCACAAGGGTTGCAGTTTCTTTTCAGGAGGAATGGTCGTAGGCTTTTGAACAAGGAAAATAAGGGAGCTTTTGGTTTAAATGTCGGGAATCACTATGGATATGAGTTTATTTTGAGGGAATCATTCTCAATTATGATGAATTTGGGAATATTTTTCAATTCTAATGATTGATTTTTGAAGTTTATAGGTTTATAAAATAATTAAAATATTATATAAATAATAATTAATTTAATAATAAAATAATAAAATAAATCATATTAAAATAAATAAATAATCTATTTATCGTTTTATAAAATATAAAATTAAGATAAAAAATAAATGATTAGTTTAATAATAATAATAATAATATAATATATTAAAAATATTAATATATAATTATAATAACATATAATATTATAAAATAATATAATTATCATAATGTTTTAGAATAATAATAAAAACAAGAAAAAGTAAATAAAAAAGAAAATAATTATAAAATAAAATGAATTAAAAAATAAGAAATAAATGATTAATTTAATAATAAAAATAAGAAAATGTAATCATATTAGAATAGATAAATAACATATTTATCTTCTTATTTATTTTATAAAATATAAAATTAATTTATTATTATTATAATATATTAAAAAATAATATATAATTATAATAAAATAATATAATTATCATAATATTTTAAAGTAATATTATAAAAATAAAATAAATTATAAAATAACATCAAATAAAAAATAAGAAATAAATAATTTTGGTAATGGTATATGGGAATGGAAATGAAACCCACTATTTTAGAGGGTTTTGATCTTTAACCAAACTGTGGGTTTCGGAATCATTCCATTCCCTTATTCCGAAACCCACCAAGGCACCAACCAAACGGACCTTAAGATTTGATAGTTCCGGAACCATACCAGGATCAACATACTTGACTGGATTGGCAGATTTATACAGTTTGGAAGTAGAGCCCTTGTTTTGGAAGAATACCTGGACATGAAAACAATGGGAGCATAAGACAGATAAATCAGGCACACATTTTGATAGAAAGATGAGCAAGTATTAAAGATAAGGAATTGAGATCTTATTGAAACAGTAAAAAATTCAAATATTTGGGGCTTCTTGAGAATATTGGCAGGTTGTGCGTGATGGCCTGAAACAGACAGTTGAGAAGAGCCAAAATCCATAAACATATATGACTTCCATTCCTATTGCCTAAAAGGTCTTCCTGATGGGCAAAGAATTATTGATGTAAGCTTTCTATGGACAGAAAACTTTACTATTGTCTAAGTTCCCTCATGTTTCACACATGTATGAAAATCTTTCTTGAACCAAAAATCTATTATGGAACTGCTTTATCATCTTAAGCAAGTATTTCAAGAGAAAACGAAGCAACATCTTCAGAGTTGACACAAGTACAAATGTTGAACACATTATACCGCCTTAATTATGAAATACTATCCCACATATTGAACCCACATGAGCATAGTAGGATATCATACATTTGGTGCGACTTCCAAACGGGGTCTTCGCATAAAAATCAGTTTTTCAACCACTGGATGCAATTCAAATTATAATGTAGTCTTGTTTCTCAACCTCTAACAATTACATTAATCGACTGTTTTTCATTCTCATTTGAATTTCCTAACTATGACTCAGCCTCACAGTTCTTCATGCCTTGACTAATTCATGTCCCACACGTTTGGCTTCAGTTCATTGTATAGAGAGAAATGAAATGGTGAATGAGAAATTGCATTTGTTGCAGACGTGGATACATGTCATCCATAAATAATTTCATGGCAAAAAAGGCATTCTCCTTGTGATATTACTAGATTTAGGGGTAAGAAGTACCTTAACCAAATTCCTCAGAGTTGCATTGAGATAATGTGCTGACTTTACTGGAGCAAAAATGGCAACCTGAGACATAAATCCTAGAAAACAGTCAAGAAAAAATACAATCTGAACTGAAATATTTCGTAATGCCATAGCTAACACACAGAAGACTAAGAATGTGAAACCACAGTGGGACCATACCTCCTGAAGTATAAGAACTGCACCAGCAGTTAACTCCTTGCCAAACTCACTTTGGGAGAGGACCTTATGATGAATAGTTGCACCAATTGTACCAGTGGGATCCTAAGTGAAGTGATCATCGAGTCAGTTGACACAAATTACTTGACATTACTCTGGTTATTATTCTCATCGACCTTCTTGATACCTTCAACGACACTAACAAACCCCCATGACCATTAGGCGTGCTTGACTTGACGACAGCTACAACCTAACACGAGAAAATCAAGCAATTCAAGATGCAAATAGTAGTGTTCTGAGTTCCAACAAGACCAAAGGATGCTTTGCTTCTCAGACATCCCATTATAATAGGCAATATCATATTCCTTTGAATTCCATTATTAATTTATTCAATAGCTCTTGCATCAGTTCACTCGGGCTAATGTTGAGTCTCAAGCCAGATATATTGTAGCCTGAAACATTATTTGCTGCTACCTCGATTCTGGTCAGTCACTACTCACTACACTAGAAATCCTACCTCAACACTAGAATGGTTCATGAATGATCAATTGGGCTTACAGCTTACTACAAGTTACAACCAAATCAACGATGATAAAAATCTCTCTATGGAACTTCAATTAATTTAATACCTGAGCAACCTTGTCGCCCTTGACACATTTTTTGATAGAGCTGATCGGAGTAGTCGGAATCAAACCATCTTCTGCACCTGAAAGTGAGAAACAACAGTTCCATTACCAATTTGCTGTCACCAACCTTAACATAGATATATTTACATTCTCGATTTATAAATACTTGTGCATACCAACAAATTATCTGTAAAATAATGCCATAGGAGTCAGAATCGACCACCACGAATTGACGAACAAGAATTAGACAAGTCAATCAAAGTAGTTACCGAGAAATTGGAGGGCGGAAATCCAAGGATTGCGAGAGAAATCATCATCGAATTCCGCAGTATCGTCGTCCATGGCCTTCCGTATATAGTCTTGGGTGGAAAGCACGGCGTCATTACCCGATTCATTGTCGGAGCAATTGCGACCATTTCGGTCGAGATCTTTGCGGATCATGGCGGCTTGGACTGCTCCAGCGGGTCCAGGAATAGGGAGGCGGTGAGAGTAGGAAGGCGGCGGTGGGTGCTGTAGATGTTCCGGGTTGTTCTGTAGCTGCGAAAGAGGTGTTTGGGCGGCGGCAGAAGGAGTGGTGGAGCGTGGCCGTTTGCAGCGGCGGAGGAGAGACGGGAGGTCAGAATCGTCGAGATCCAAGGCTTCCCAGGTCTCCAACTCCATTTTTGAGTGCTGCGCTCATTCTCCTTTGGAGGGAAAAGTTTGATATGATAGAATAGAAAGATGGATTCAAATACGGGTCGGGTTGTTAGGTTATATTTAGAATTTAGAAGTATTGTTAATTCAAATTTAATTATCGACCCAAAATATGATTTTACATTTTAGAATTTAAAAAATTAAATAATTCTCAATTCATGAGTGAATATTGAGGTTTTAGATTGACATTGTTATTTTGGTAATGATGCATATTGGAACCATAATGAAATATAATATAAATCAAGTGTAAAAGTGGTCATGATTCTGGTTTTGGCAGAACCGTCAGTTTCGATTTTCATTCCAAAAAATTAAAATCTTAACCAGCCCGTTAATGTAGTGGTTTTGGTTCAGAATCGTCGAACGGTGTGGCACGCTCTAATTGGTCGGTTTGAATTTTCAAACAGTAGTTCGGACCATTTTTCAAAAAAAGAATTTAAAAATTCAAAATTTTAACAGGTCACTGGTTCGGGACATGCAATTTAACGATTCAACTATACGTTGAACCTGCACCGACCCGCTCAAAAGTAGTTCCAGTTAAGGTTATGAACCGTATGCGGCGGTTCCAGTTCGAAACCGTGGATCGACGGGCCGGTTCAGGTTGCAGATGGTCATCTCTAATCAAGTGTGTTACATGTTCGGCACACAATAGAGAATGATCATTGCCTGTGACTAAGAAGTAATGAGCTCGAGCTTTCATAGGTATATTTGAGTGTGTCATTTTAAATTAATGTATTTTTGTAAATATATATATATATATATGTAAATCAAGTGTGAAGTTGGTAATAATGATAAATTAAGTGGGGGGAGACAACACTCTATTAGGGTGTTCATAAAGAGAGAAACAAAATAATGATAAAATGTGTTTGGGTGTAGAAAAAGATTAAAAAGAGATGAAAGACAACAAATATGAATAAAAAAAATTCAAATAGTTTCAAATTCAAACTTAAGATAAATTGAGAAATTTGAAATTTCTAAACTCAATTAAATGATCTCCAACATTATGCATATGAAAGTCAAATACTAAAATTAATGTATTACATGGATATGCACTATAAGATATACATCGAAAATAATTTATTTATTATCTAGAATAAATATATATCTAATGTTATATAAATGTTTAATATTATAAATATTCTTGATAGTGATAAAAAGATGAGAGGGGGTAGAAAACAATATCCAAATGTGTGCAAATGAAAAAGATTATAAACGTTAGTGAAATGTGGAGAGAGACAAGAGATTGACAAATAAGATTATAAATTAATTATGATTAATTGAATAACTTAAAGCATAAGTTTTAACTTAACCAAAATACCCAAGTTTTTAGCTAAATTCGATTGACTTTTAATATTATCCATACAATATTTAAAAATATATAAATAAATAATAAAATTTTGATAAAATTGTATATACTCTACTGCGTATCGCGCACGTAGAAAACTAGTATACTATAAAAAAGGAAAGAGAATAACTGAAAATATACAACACAATATCTAATATATGATACGTATCTCTAATATCTTTAATATCTTTGACACTCTTGAACTTAAGCAATTTCAGGTCAAACTGTATCATCCTTTACGGTAGGATTAAATGAATTCGAACTGTTCATTCGCGACGAATTAGCAACCAGGAAAAAAGACGGATCGTGAATTTGCGACCGAATGCGTACCAATTTGTGACAATTTACGAAATCACTGTTTTGCGACGGATTCGCGACCCCTTTTCCTGTGCAAAATTTTGCGACCAATTTCTCGGTTGCGAATCCATCGCCTATTTTTGTTAATTTTTCTTTTAATTATTTTATTGTTTGCGACCGGACCCATCACCTTTTTTTAAATTTTTTAATATTTACAACCAGTTTCGGGTCGCAAATCCATCGCAAGTTTTCGCGAATTTAAGTTTTATTTTCGCGGAAAATTTATTTGCCGGCAATTTGACTTTTCCCAAATCCGTCTCCTTCTCTCTAGCAATAGGTGCGCGCCTCGGACCATCACTGATAAATCCACGGTATGCCTCCGACCACCGCCAATTTCCCTTTTTCCGACCACGCATTCACACAGTGTCTCTCTCCCTCTCATCCTTTTTTTGGTTATTTAAATCATATCGTTGCTTTCGGTTTTCCCGAATATTTGCAAAAACACATTTGATTCCTGCCTGTCTTACGTTATGATGTAAAAATGTATGTTGGTTAGATACAATGTCGCTCTGTTCTGCTCTCTTTATTACATTTGGCTTGGGAGTTTGTTAGTAGGGTCACAACAATTTGAGATACTGTAGCATCGTATGACAGAGAGAATTCTAGTTGTGTTAATGGAGGAATCGGAATTGATCAGTAAAATAGGTTTTGAGGATTGTGGTTAATGTTGATTGAAGTTTGCTGTAATTAACTGGTAGCATAAATAGTGGGTTTCTTCTTGGCTGTGCCCAGAATAGAGAGGAAGAAATCATGTGTATTGCATATTTTATCTCAAGAGCTGCTATTTTTGAAAAGGAACAATTGCTCAGGAAAAAGCAAGACTTTGCTTGATCGGAACAACTAAGCAGCCCAAGATTAAACTATTTTCTTGATAACAATTTGTGAGTATGAATGCCTTCAATAGAACAACGATAGTAAGCCTTAAAATGTAGCTATAATTAGCAAAAGTTATATATCAAATTTATAATGTATGTATCTCAAACCAACTTTATATTGATTTTGGCAGAATCTCAAGCAATTCAAAGTTGCCAAACTGAGTCCCATTGAAGCTGGTTGCTATCGACCACCGTCCGAGTATGTTTTGAGACAGGTTCTGCATTGTTTTGCGACTAATATTGCCGTCGCGAATTGCCAATATTTTTGTAGTGCATGGCGTGAAGAACGATAGAGAAGAAAGATATAAGTAGGGTTTCAACCGAGTTAGGTTGATACCATATGATAAGGGAATATTAAATTTATTTCAAACTGAATGGAGTACAAAAGTGTGCATATATGTACACAATATACAGAAAATAAGGAAAGAGATTAACTGAAAATATAACACACAATTTCTAATATATGCTATGTATCTCTAATATCTTCAATATCTTTGACACTCTTGAACTTCAACAATTTCAGCTCAAAATGTATCATCTTTTACGGTAGGATCAAATGAATTCGAAGTACGAAGAGTGGATGCCATGGCGTGTCTTAACCGAGTTAGGTTGATACCATGTGATAAGGGAATAATAAAATTATTTCACACACTGAATGGAGTACAAAAGAATGCATATATGTACACAATACATAGAAAATAAGGAAAGATAATAACTGCAAATATACAACACATTATCTAATATATGCTACATATCTCTAATATCTTCAATATCTTTGACACTCTTGAACTTGAACAATTTTAGCTCAGAATGATTCATCTTTTACGGTAGGATGAAGTGAATACGAAGTACGAAGAGTGGATGAATCTTCACAAGGTGGCATATCAGGCGGCGGTGGCAGCATTTTCTCATTAGGGTGTTTCCCATCTTTAACAATGAAAACTACTGCCATTCCCCAGGTGTTGTGACGCTCGATATGACAATGCATATACCAAACTCCTGCAACAATATTTACTTTTATGCAAGAATTTTATCAGACACATAAATGAATACTCCTATTAAATAGGGTAAACAGAAACGTAACCTGGATTGTTAGCCTTAAATCTAACAGCGGTCCAACCACTACTTGGGACAGCAATGGTCTCCATCAATGGAGGGTCGACCAGATTATAATTGGCAGGATCCGAACTTGCGTTGAAGTTACCGAATCCGGATCCCACAACATAGAAGCTATATCCGTGTAAATGCATGGGATGGTCGATTCCTAAGGGGAGGTTTGTTCCTTGAAACACCAACTCAACCGTCGAATTGTACTCCAAAATTCTCACAGCAGTTGCATCTGCGGTGGCCGCAATATCATATTTAGGTAGATCAGTTTGTGTGTAATTAAAAGGTGTAGGTGGATTATCCGGAAAATCAGTGTCGTAAACTCCACTAATGTTGTAGTAATAAGCCTGAAGAAAAGGGATTTTGGGATAAATCATGGTCAGGTTGTTCACACTCGCAAGCAGCCTATCACCGAATGGCCCCGAGCAACTTGCGTTGGGACATGCGCGGAGATTGATCGAAAGAGTGTAGAACAAGTTCTCTGTCACATTCTGTGGAACGTCGACAGCGTCGGCAAGACTTCTGAGGTGTGTGGTGAAGTTATGGGCTGCAATAGAGTCCTTGGGCGAGGGCAAAGATGGAAATGACGGGAATGTCGGCAGCGTGTAGTTCCCGACGTATTCCAAGTACCCTGTGGCGGGGGTTTGGGTTCTATTAAGTTGATCATTTGCCACGGTTTTCAATCTAGCTGCCATGTAGTAACGGCTCGGCGGCTGGTTAGCCTCCAACAAGAAATCGATCGTCTGTCCGGGGGAAATCGATATGTAGTCGCTTCGCAACGGCTTCGTGTAGGAGCCGTCGGATCCGACGACGGTGATGCTGTGGTTTGCGATTCCAAAATACTGTACGTGGTTCATCGCTGTGTTAACCATTCTGATGAGGTAAGTCTTGCCCAACTCCACCCTCAACTTGTATATGTCTGAGATTAAAGAAAATTATATATATAGTAGTGTTCATGTGAGAATTGGAAAATGATACATTTTAGCATCAAAATACTTCATTTTAACTTCAAAATCATGCATTAAGATTTGTTTTCATTTTATTTTCAATATTTTCATTTTTATCTTTGATTTCCTCCATTGTAGTTTTAGATAGTCATTTTATCCAAAAAAATTGTTCACTTTTATCTTAAATTTTGTTTATTTTATCTTAAATTTAGTTCATTGTTCATTCTCATCAAATTTGAACAGTGACAACATTTCTCATATAATCACTTCCATATATATATATATATAGAAAAAAGGTTCACTCAAGTGCTAAAATTAAAGTCTAAATTGAAATGAATCTCAGCCATTGAATTGATAGCATCAATGGTTGAGATTAAAGCATCAAAGATTATAAAATTAAGCATATTTCTCGTTCGTGCTTAATTGTTGTATAAATCATGCTTAATTTGATTAAGCATGATTTATAAAGTAAAAAAGCATAAAATCTGGTAAAATATTTTAATCTTAACCATTATTTTTTTAGATGAATGGTGTAGATTCATTCCTATTTAGTACAAACTAACTTTTAGTATGAGATCCACTCCCTATATATATATATGCACTAATTGGGTGAGATTAAACTGCTAAGAAATAATACATATCCATAAAAATATTAAGTACTCCCTCCGTCCCGGCTGAATTGTCCCAGTGACTTTGGGCACAATAACCAAGGAGTGTGAGTGTAAAGTAAGTTGAGTGGAATTAATATTTTATTGTTGAGTGTGAAAAAATTGCCTTTTTAAATAATGGGACAATTGAGGTGGGACGGACGATAAAGGAAAGTGGGACAATTGAGGTGGGACGGAGGGAGTAAAAGTTTAAATGTACTCACCTTGTTTTGAGCATGGAAAGAAGTCGCCAGGTTGACCATTGAGGAGGAAAGTATCAGAAGGTTGACGATCATCTATGCTGAGGATAAATTCCTCATACACTTGTTGGACATCCTTATTCCACCACTCCCCTACATTAATATTACATACTAATCTAAGTTATACAAAGTTTTTTTCATTGAATAGGAACTTACATTTATCTTGAAAATTGAATTGAATTTATGTTGTATATATACCTATTAAGATTTCAACTTGAGCATGAGGCTCATGGAAAGGATATGTGTGAGTCTCGGGGGGTAAAATGACAAGAGCGCCATGCACAGAGTTTCGGGACCATTCACTATGGGCATGCCACCATAAAGTTCCTTCCTCGTCGGAGAGGATGACACGTTGTGTAAACTGGCTGCCGGGTTTAATAGGGCACTGTGTTATATACATGGGGCCATCCGACCATGGATATCTCGGCATTTTCACTCCATGCCTACGATTATTAATTCGAAATAGTTTAATCAATTTATTGACTCAGGACCGAAAGATTAATTCTTAATTCTCAATTCAGAATTAGCATAAGTACTAAGTTCAGTAACTCAATCACATTATAATTTAATTAAATTACCAATGGATAGTTATAATATGATCAGCCTGATTGATAACATCGACTATGACCAAATCTCCCCTTCTAGCATATATAGTTGGCCCCGGGAATTGTCCGTTTATCGTCAGCATCGTCTTGTTTGTGCATAGCCTACTGTATGAAGTCCTAGTCACCTGCAATAGTATTCAAGTTTTCAATTTATTACACGTATTAAATTAGAACTTTAACTTACACACTTGGAACTTGTAGCGACGAACTAAAGCATTGCCGGGAGCTGCTCCTTCCACCAGAATTATTGCTAAGATGCAGATAAAGTAAAGCTTCGCAGCAGGCAACATTTTTTCCCTTCTCTTAGTGTGTATATATAAAAATGAGACTAGCTAGTAGAGGTGTGTAAGAATAAGGCTGAAGCAATATTACATTATAAATGGCCACGGTTTGCGGCTGGAATTCCAATCTGGATTTAAATTTTAATATTTTTAAACATTCAATCTGAAAATATATATATACCTACCACTCCAACTGAGTTGCATGACTGACCTCATCATGTGATTGGTGAATAGCTATGCTTTTATTCAAAATGACATATTTTTCCACTACAAATAATTGAGACGCACCAACCACAGTTACACGTGACCATTACTTTATCCTCGTGTATCATTACTTAAGGCCATCCCACATGGGTTTGTCTATTATGTGGCGCTTGAAGTAATTATATTATGAACGAATTTGAACTAAATAATCATTATACATCAATTATTTCCTAACATTTTTCTATTTAATAATTAAATTGCTATGCAAAGTTTTATCAAATTACCTTACATCCGTAGTGTCCGCAAATTTGTGCGTAGGAATTGATCAAACCTTTGAATTCTTGTTACAACCCGTTTCCAAACTACATATTAAACATCATACTTTTAAATTAAAATATTTATACTTAATGCAATGCATGTACTCCCTCCGTCCCAATTTATTAATCCCACTTTCTTTTTTAGTTTGTCCCATTTATTAGTCCCATTTACAAACTTTTTCACACTCACCAATAAAATATTAATTCCACTATACTCACAAACATTGATTATTGTGTTATTTCGAAATAAGACTATTAATTTGGGACGGAGGGAGTATTTAATAATAAACATATAATATTATGAATATTAAAAAAATAGTAATTGTCCTACTACTACTATTAATAGTAATATTAATATCATCAATTTATAAACTAAACTAGTATGATCAACGGACTGATTCTATGTACAAATCAAACATCACATGCTAGCAGCAGATGTGGCCACCAGAACAGTACTCAAGATATTGTGACTGGAGAGTGGATAGATAGGATTAGGGTACTTCTAACCATAAACCCACAATTTTAACTTTAACACCGCCACACCAACGCCACATTAAAAGTTAAAATATATCAACTTTTTAAATTTATTCTTCTAATAATAAACTTACCACTTCAATTTTAACATAATCCCACACAAATCTCACTCACATATATAATACTCCCTCCGTCCCATTAGATTAGTCCACTTTAGTTTCGGCACAGTAATCAATGTTTGTGAGTGTAGTGGAATTAATATTTTATTGATGTGAGGAGATTTTTTTCCATTTTAGGAAAGTGGACTAATCTGGCGGGACAGACGAAAATGGAAATATGGACTAATCTGGCGGGACGGAGGGAGTATTATTTTTATTTATTTATACTTATTTATTACGTTAAGTAAATATTTATTTATAATATTATCACATAATAAATTTGAAGAATTCCAATTAAAAACAATTATAAAATCTTTTAAATTAAAACATTACAAATTTGGAATGCAATTATGATTATATATAAAAATTATATTTTATCGTTTGAAGTAAGCAATATATAAAAATACGTAACTGGAGTTGTAATCATATGTGAACCACCTCCCAGATGTGAAATAAGACTTAATCTTGGCCATTAATTTTTTAATTTGGATGGTTGTGATTAATCCACATGATTTATTTTTTAATTTCTTATTTCCTAATTTAAATGTATCAAAGGGTATTATAGTAAGAAAAAAACTAGCAGTTTAATAATATCATAACTGATTCTTAGTATATCTCGTTCATGATTTTATTCCATTCCTTCTTCTTCTCAATGTGTATCAGACGTGTTTTTATTCCATTCCTTTTATTTCAATTCCTTCTTCTTCTCAATGTGAATATGGTATGTGAGTGTAATTCTTTAGGTAATAGTTTTTCATCATCATTCTCTTATGTAATGTTATTTATCTTTTATTTTTTTGTTTACAGCAATTGCTAAGTACACCCATATTGAGCACACCTTCTTCTTCTTCTTCACGTATATCCTTTCAAAGTTGTGGAACGTCAGTATCGCGCAGATCTGAATAGTGCAGATGCAGTTGATGATCATCAACAAACAAATGCCGATGACTATGTGCTTAGCGTTGTCTTTTTTTTTTTCAAGGTATGTGGTTTCATGTTTTGATGACGCTGACTATCATTTTTTGCAACACAAGCAATATACTTCTTTTTACATTCTTAAAGGGAGAAAAAGAGCACGACGCCGTCACGTACACTGCCACGAAGATCGCCTCGCAACAGGTATAAGAAATTTAGTCGTGGGCTATTTATAATTATATATAGTTGCAGTAATTGACAGGTAAAGTTGCATATATTAAGCCTGTACATTTGCATATATTCGCGTGTTGTGATTTAATTTTTTTTTGTAGTTATTGATACGCGAATTGTTCGGAGCTCGTTGAAACAGTTCAAGAGACACGTTTTCACACTTTAGATGATGGAGTTGGATTTTACAAAGAATATGAAAAAATTATTGGATTCGATTTTCATCTATCGAGTTCAAAGAAGAAGCAGAATATCTTAACTACGTAGTTGTAATAATTAAGCCTTTAAATATGCATTGATTAAGCCTGTAAACTTGCATTTATCAAGCCTGTAAACTCGCAGTATATTATTTTTTATTTGTGTGTAAATTTTTTGAGAATGTAAATATACGTAGTTGCAGCAGTTTAGCTCGTAAACTTACAGTGTTTAAGTCTGTAAACTTGCATTGACTAAGCCTGTAAATTTGATTCATACAACTGACTATTTCTTATCTACATGTAAACTTGGTATATTTTAAAATACTGCTATAAATTAGTTAATATAATGCATGTATTTTTCATTAATAATGCAATTTTTTACGAAGTATAAATATCGTTATAATTTTGAATTCAATACTATTAAGTTGCATTAAATACGTCTTAAATTATGCATCATACAACTATTCATACTTGCATTAATACAACTTTTTTTATGATTAATGCAACTAGCTGTAGTGTAATATTATGTACTCCCTCCGTCCCACTCTATTAGTCCCATTTGCCTTTTTGGTCTGTCCCACTCTATTAGTCCCATTTCCTAAAATGGCAAACTTTTTCACACTCATCAATAAAATATTAATTCCACTATACTCACAAACATTGGTTCCTGTGCCGAAACCATATGGGACTAATAGCGCGGGACGGATGTAGTATTATAATACTGCAACAAATAAGTTTATATAATGCAATTATTTTGATAAATAATATAACTTTTTATATAAAACAAAATCGAAATTTAATGTAATTATAGATATTGATGTATGAAATTAAAAAGTTTTTAAAAATAAATTGTAAAATTTTGCTTAAAATTCAAAATTAATGAAGAAAAATAAATTAATTTTGAGATATTGATAATTAAGGGATCAAATCCCACAAAATTAGGAAGGAAAGAGAAATTAATTTTGAAATGAAATAATTTAGGAATTAAATCCCATGAATTTAGGAAAGAAAAATCCTGCAAATATAATTAAAAAGTTGTGTTAATTAAATGGGGTGGGTTAAAATTTCGAAAACCATAAATGCAGCAACCTCTTTCCATTATTTTCGGTAGTATAAAACGTTGGAGATTTAATTATTTATTTAAAGACTCTAATACCCTTATATGCAACTTTTTTACTCTTTATATTCATCGAATCTTTTTAAAAAAAATATTAAATCTAGTGCGTTGATTAAATAAATTAATGATCCAGATTAGGTCTTATTTCACATCTAGAAGGTGGTTGCCACTATAATGCCCCCGTACGTAACTGATATTATATATATATATATATATACTAATTATATATATATATAACTAATTAAAAAAAAATAGAATAAGAAATTAAAGAAAAAAACCAAAATGAGGTGTGGCTGGCCGACAATATATATAGTTTGGCCCCACCATAAAGAGCTAGGTTTAAAATTTTTTGTCACCTCATCTGTTTAAAAGTTGTGTAATGGTATACAACTAGGTTTATAGGTTTAAACCTCAAAATCTTTTGCTAACAATTTTTTTACATTCAATCATAAAAATATTAATTTTATTTACACGCACAGTCTTTAATTTTCGTGTCGAAAAGAAAATGATCAATTTAGCCAGGACGAAGGAAGTATAAATTAATGTAGAGATGTATATATATATATATATATATATATATATATATATATATTACTTTACCTTAATTAGTAAAGAATAAATAAAAACAAAATAAAAGTAAATAATAGTGGACGAAAATGAAACAGAAAAATATATTACTAATAATAGTAATATTGTTATGGTTAGAAATTTGACAACAAATATACGCCATAGATAGGAAGAATGAATCACTTACAAATGAAAGCATACAAGAAGAAAGAATCCAATGAAAGACTTACAAATGAAAGCATAAAAGAAGGCAAGAGATTAGTCATTATTTTAAATTAATACTAGTTTGCAGCGCTATGCGCGCAGATTATATATATTTTTATTATAATTTATTATTAAATTAAAATAATTTTATTTATTGTGTGAATATATAATAACGTAATATTAAGAATCTTATCAAATTTAATTCAATCTTTACACCTTAAAATTCATATTTTAATTATTAAACTGACAAATGACTAATAATCTCATTGATTTTTTCTTTCTCTATATATAACGAAAATATAAGAAATCTTTTTATATAGTCTTAAAAGTAATCAACCTCCACTATTACTTTATATGATCTATAGTATTAATATAATGGTGTTTTTTTTACTGATAAATTTAATACAATCACAATATTTTTCATTATAGCTCTTTTATTAAAAAAAATAAATTTACCATTTTGCTCCGCATAGCTCCAATTTTAAATTCTAACTACACATTTGAAAATAAATTGAAACAAAGCTTACTAGAAGTGAGAGAATTGGTAAAATAGTCATCACGACGCCTCCTTTGAATTTGAAGGACTCATAATTCAATGACGAGTGGCGAATCTAAAAATTTAGATTAAGGGATACATTATATAAATAAAATATATTGAGAGTGTATTATGTGAATATATATATATAAATAATGGTAAAAATATATAAAAATAATAATAAAAAAAAAATTTGGGTACAAGTGTACCCCCTTCAAAACTGTAGATCTGCACCTGTCAATGACAAACATGATCCTGTATGTCCGCTACCATCCTAGCCAGAGGCGGACGTACATTTAATGTTGGGGGTACACTTGTACCACCAATTTTTTTTTTTTCTTATATTAGATATATATTATATTTTTTTTATATTTAGATATATTTTTACATATTATTTATATGTATTTTTATATAATGTATCCCTAATTTACTTTATTTATAAATTGTATCCCAATTTCAAATTTCTAAATCTGCCTCTGATCGTAGCCTAAAAAAGCAGCATTTCATTTCATCTGGGCTGTAATTGTAGAATTCGTTATAGAAAAATGATTTCTTCTTACATTCGTATTTATCTCATGCATAGAGTTGCTTGCTTGCTTCACGACTCAGATCCTTTTCTTATTTTTTCGTTCTTCTTCTTGTTGTGGTATATTCTTCAAACATTCGACAATTTATTTTTCATCTATAGTTTAAAATAGGATTATGAGGTTACAACCGATAGAAAATTATGTTGTATTTTAAATTAAAATAGTAGAGGCTATAGGATAAAATGAATATTCAAATTATTTTTTTACTTTTTAATTATTTAGGGCTTTATTGAGTAACTTGGGATTGGGTGTATAATCATCCTTTCCATATTAGGTATTTGATTACTTTAATTCAATACTTTATTTTACATATATGTAGTTTTTTATATGCACGAATGTATTGCTTATTTCACCAATCACCAACCACTCCTCGGATATATATTTTTTTTAAACCAAAGTAATATTCTTAAAACAAATGCAAATATAATATATTTCTTAACTTTTGCATACTTCCATTTTAACATTTATAAACTGGTTCCATAATCATGTTTTTTTTTCACATTAAATGGGATGTCTTTAATTTCCTTTTCTAAGGATATATATAGATATAGATTTTGCATCAATTATATAATTTCAAAACCTTGTATATCGTAGTACATAATAATGTAATATGTTTACGTACAAATTTTACTGAATCCTATCGATCTCATTTTAATTAGATAAATTCTATAGTAAATATCAATATTATATGCAAACTTTTATGAAAAAATTGTGTTTAGCATAAATACAAAAAATCAGTTATAGGTCAATCGAAACTCAAAACGAACAATAATGTTTGTTGGTCCCGAGATCAGAGTGTTTTTATATGCAGCGGAAGTATTAAATATGATTGCACTCTGAAAACTGAAAATCAGTTTTTTGTTTCCGAAAACTTGATTTAGCTTAAACTTAGTCTTTAATAGATTTAAATTTCAGTTTTCAAATATACACTTCAATACTTAGAAAGTATTGATGGTTTCAAATCAGTATGAAAACTTAGAATGCAGAAACTTAAATAAAGCAATAAATGACTCAGGATATTTATAGTGGTTCGGATCCTTGAGTCCTACGTCCACTCTTGGGAACTTAATCCGGGAATTCACTAAGTAACAGATTACAAGATCCTCATGATCTATAACTAGCCCATTAGATGCTAATGTCTTTCGACTTTCTAGCGCACTCGCTAGAAACTTGATCGTCTGCTTCGTTCTTCAGTTTTGAAGTGAGGACGAACCTCTCAGCCTTCAAACTAGAATGATGGATGTTTGCTGTTCTTCCCAGAACTTCAGTTTGTTGGCAGTTGCCGTGATAATCATAATTTCAGAAAGGAAAACTAACTACTATGTTTATTACTTGAAAAGTAATAAACACCAAATGATTAGCTTGAGCTAGAAAGCTAAGCCTCGTGTTCCGACACACAAATTTTTAGAAAACTTGAGCTAGAAAGCTAAGCCTTTGTTCAGACACACGGAATTTCAGAGTGCTTTTGAGAGCTTTAAGTTTGATAGAGTAACGACTTGTTCGAAAGATAGATTCAGGTTCGTAACTTGCTCTCCTCTGAAGTGGTCTGCTATTTATAGGAAGATTTAGTCGACCGTTTGGATTTTTTTCGTTAGAGACAAAGATCAT
Source organism: Plectranthus barbatus (assembly GCA_026898455.1). Classification (NCBI taxonomy): domain Eukaryota; kingdom Viridiplantae; phylum Streptophyta; class Magnoliopsida; order Lamiales; family Lamiaceae; genus Plectranthus; species Plectranthus barbatus. The sequence continues at coordinate 180,283 of JAPKLW010000662.1, forward strand.
GTCATCCAATTATCGCCCATTCTTGTCTGTTATAGCAGCCTGCTCTGCTCTAATCTACTTTTTAGTTTTACAGTGTACTCACCTGGTCTCTGTTAGAGCGAGTTTCAGTCCGAGGAACTTAATAACTGAAGATTCCTTGTACATGATTGTTGGTCGACACTTTAAGGAATCTTGGATTAGACTTTGAGTTCTACTGGGATTCCTTTTATCTTCTCGCTTTTCACGTGCTCTTTATAACTATAAAACTCTTGTCTGAATTAGCAATCATACGATGATTACCATTTATTACTTTAAAATTTTTTAGTGCTGAGTGTTCTTCTTTCAATTTTGCTAGCTCCTCAGTGATAGACCTCAATTTTGCAACCTCCTCGGTAAAGACAGAAATTTGTGATCTCAGTGAGGTGTTTTTGCCAGCTATGACATTTTTGATTTCATAGAATTTTTTAAATTCATGCGATAAAATGTCATGCCTCAGATTCATCAATAATGTATGCTAAGTGAACACTAACAAGTGAAGTAATTACCTGTTCACTTGAAGTTGTGAGAGTTGTCTAAACCGCAACTTCTCCTCCGATTGCGGCCAGGAAAGCTAGAAGGGCTTCCTCACCAGCTTCTTCTTCATATGAGAAATCCTTATCATGATCGGGAATGTCCGACATCTCTTTTCTTGTAGCTTGTCTTTTGCCACGGCTTTCGATACACGACACTCGAAGACTTTCCTCAGTCTTTCCCTTTCTTCCTTGTCCATAGAAGTACACTCAAAATCAAGATGTTCAGAGGAACAGCATTGGAAGCATGCTGTGAGGTCTCTCTTGATGAACCTCTTTTCATCTGTCGGGTGTTTCCTTCTTCTCTTTTGCCTTCTCGAGAAGTTTGGAAAGCCTCATCATTAGTTCTTCAAGCTCAGCGATTGAGCTTTCTCCCTCATTGGATTGAGAACCAGATTTTGTTGGTTTCTCTTGTATTAGGCTTGACTGACCAGTTGGTCAGTCCATATGGAAGAGTTTCGTGGATTTCCACTTGGAATCCCTTTTCACGAAGTAAGCTGCTCGCATGGCTTCGTTCTTGTTCACCATTTGAATATCCCATTTCATGGGCTTGTAGTTGGGCAAACAACTCTTTGGTCGTCATTTTGGATAAATCATTATCTTTAAGTGAAGTTGTCTTGACGAACCAATCCTCTTTTGGCATTTTGGAAAGGATCTCAGCATTAAGATCTGCGTTGGAGTACGGCCTATCCAAAGCTTTAAGCTCACTGACGATGGTATTGACTCTTTTTTCCATCTCCTTTATGGTCTCTCCAGGTTGCATCTGGAATGACTCGTACTTATCAACACACACGTGCAGTTTATTGTGCTTCATCTGATTAGTTTCGTGGCAAATTGTGTCGAGGTAGCTCCATACTTCTTTGGCATTGTTGAACTGTATGACTTCCTCCACTAAGGCGTCGAGTAGGGAAGACAATATGGCTTCTAGAGATACGAAGTCGAGCTGGATTTTTTGCTTGTCTTCTAGACTCCACTCGTCGTATGGATTTTTGACGATTCTTGCGCCTTCATTTCCGAGAGGTGGAAGGACCTTAGTAATTTGTATTGGCCCCTTTTCCAATACATCTGTCATCTCTGGATGAACACTCTTTAGCTGAATAGAAGACCTCTTCTTCCACATCTCGTAATTTTCTGGATTGTACGGCGACAACTTTATCATGTTCATCATTGTTGTACCCGAGCTAAGATATGACAACAAAAAGTGTGCGAGGAATGGATACCAGTCTTAAGCGACTCAAAATAACCATCCTGTAAGGACTGACCGTTTTGATACCACATGTTGGTCCCAGTTTTTCAGAGTATAAGTATATATATGCACAGCGGAGATTAAATTTGTTTGTTCGGTATGCTTGCACTTATCCAGTTGGTGATATGTCAGCTTGGTTGGTCAAATCTCTTTCAGATACTTATCTTCAAATATACTTAGTGTCAGTATTCAGTATATACTACAACACTTGAGTGTTGAGTTTTAAAATATAAATATGCTGACAACCAAAATCGGGAAAGCAATAATTGACAAACAAATTTATAGTGGTTCGGACTAAATCGTCCTACATCCACTCTTCAGACACTTGGTCTGGTAATCCACTAAGTTTAGAACTTTACAGGTGCTCCTACGATCTATAGCTTGTCCTTAAATGCCTCGTCTACCAATCAACAAGTGCACTCGCCTGGTCCTTGCATGGTTCATTGCTTCGCAGCTGCTTAGAATGTGGGAGCACCACTTAGCCTCCTCGTAGCCGGAATGTGGTGTTTATAGTTCCCTCGTGAACTATCTCCTCGGTCGTAGGTTGCCCGTAAGAGTTAAAGTACAAGTCGTACTTGACTGTTGTAGACTTTCTTGGAGATAAAGACTACTCAGAAATAACTCAAGAACACTGTGGTTCTAAGTCTCGTGTTCACTCAGGTGAGACACAAAAAAGCTTAAAAAGCCTCGAAAGTAAGCTTAGATGGTGTTAGCTTTCGCGTACACTGTAAGACTTGATCTTTCTTTCGGTAAGGGTTCGTGGATTGTGTGCATTGTATATTCGTAACTCGTAACCTTCTTGCATTGATTTCTTCGTTATTTATACCCATCAAGTTAAAGGTTTGAAATAAATGCCCATTAGAGATAAATTGAAAGATGTCCAATCGAGTGTCTCTATTGGATGCAACGCTAGGTGGGTAGATGATGCTTTTTTAGAAGTTCTGCGCATACTCCGCCTTTTTCTGACTTTGACAGCAATGGTTCATCTTTTTGTCAGAATGGCAATATTTTCCAGTTTGAGGAATCTTTGACTGGTTGTCTTAGGTAACAAAACTTATTGTTTCGTGCTTGCAGATTTATGACTTCTCCAATCCTTAAAATCTGTTGGGACCTAGACTAGGAAGTCTATGCTGGTGTCGTCTTACTTGCAAGTTCATGTTGATGACGTCATCCTTTCAAGTATGCTTGGTCCCTATGCTATTTAAGTAAGATTTGATCAATGAGACCATACTTGCTGGAATCGTACTTGGCGATATCCAAACTTTAGCTAGACTCATAGTCATCCAGACTTGTATAGTTCATTGTGAACCTTAGTCTATTGGGTCTTTCGCGTGTACTAGAGTGATCAGTCAGTCATGTCTTCAAATTAGCCTCAACTTACAACTTGATAAAAGAATCTATACAGGACTTTACATTTTTCATCTAAGCTGAAATTATCTAAGATGACTTTTACATACTTTGACCCACCAAAATACACAAATAAAGGAAGGATATTTCTATCAAATTTCCTAACAATCTCTCTCCTCATTTTCTCTTTCCTCATATTATGATCAAACTATTATATCTTTCTCGATTTAAATTAGTTTTTATTAATTATATATCAATTAAATGTGTTTTTACGACGATTTATATGATATATAATAGTTTGATCATAATATGAGGAAATAAAAACTAGGAGAGAGAGATGTTTAGATCTAAAGATAGAGGAAATCGTTACTCATATTTAAAGGTTAAATCACTAACATACCCTAATTAATGAATCGTGAATTATCACAACTATTAGATCTGTAGGAACTGAGTCTACAATAGGCGACATGAATCGCCATTTATTATAACTCCGGATTCGATTTATGGATATCAAAATAAATATCATGACAAACAGTAAATGCCCTATGCATGCTCCTATTTAATTTAATTTAATTCGTAGATTCAAAGGAATACCGGAGACTCCAATGACTGATCTACAGATCTAGATCGATGATGGCAATGATGATGGTGTAGATTTGGATCTGGAATTGATCAAAGCAATGGTGTTCCTACAGATCTGATCTTCTGATCTGTTCCCTTGCTCGATCCAGAAATCTGGTGAGGATACGCTACCGGATCTACAGCCGCACACTCTCTCTCAATCTCTCTAGGGTTTCTGATTTGAAACTTCAAACTTATGTAGGAAAATGAGAGATTTATCTATTTATATAGATCTGGAGAATGGGCTATTAGGGTTTAATAAACCCTAATGGGCTCTGAGCAGTGTTGGGCCAGACCAGAGATCAAATGCAAATAATAAAGTGGGCCTCCTATTAATTAATTCCATGTTCAACCCAGAACATAATTAATTAATAAACATTAATTCATGCCACCAGAGAATTAATGCTGACCTACCCCTTTATTACCACGTTATTAGGAATGGGTTGCATTGACTTGGTTAATCCCCATATTTAAGGTTTCAGACATTCATTAATTAATTCAGCGTATGACAATTAGCTGTAATTAATTAATCTCTTATTATTCCTGAGTAGTACCACTCAACCCTTATCGCTTATGTTTGAATCAATGATTCAACCTGCAGGACTTAGCATAACGAACCTCGTGAGCTTCCCAGGGAATGTCACCATCCTGAAACGGATATGGTTATCTAAATCCAGCCTGAGGAAACCCCACACTGCCATCACCTAAGATGCAGATATACGAGTACATGTAAGACTCTCCACCATAGCAAGTCAAAGTGACAGGCAACCCATGTGTGCCCCTCAGCTTTCAATAGACTTTAGATCCGACCAAGTCACCGAGATCTTTACTCATTCATATGTCAAGTAGAATGGTTCATCTCACTGTTGATCCTAACAATACATTGAGATGTACCGGTCACACAAAGCAGTCAAGATAAACCACTTATGGACTTGTGTGCCGCAGCCTAAACCGACAGCCAAACCAAAAACTGTCTCATCTGTGATAACTGTTTATATCTCGCTAGGTCGAACGATCTATACGATCTTTTGTGATCTCTTACACACCGTATGATCTCCCTATCGACGAGATAACTGAATGTGTTTGTTCGCATCGTATGATTGTTAATTCAGATAGGAGTTGTTTATTGCAAGTCATTAATGATTACCAGTATATCAAACATAATGTTTCCCAATATACCTATCATAATGCTTTTATGTATACAATTCCAACAAGATCAATAAAATAAAGGATCTATTATTATTATTTAACATATAGAGAGCCTTTAACATATGACCACTGCTATATATATATATGTGTGTGTGTGTGTGTGTGTTACATCTTTAACAAAGAAAGAGTCAATGGAGCGCTCTAAGTATACTCTATACTCTTGTGGATGATCATCGGTTATGCTTTTCTCTGCTCTTGAAGTGAAAGCTTGATTGGTAATAAAGGTGCTACATATAGACCTTACTCTCAAGTGCTTCATATTGTAATTCTCAGCACATTGTCTTTAGTTGGCAGTTTCTCCAAGCTACATTCTTAATCTGTCTTACGGGTATATTATCGTAACTTATGAGTTAGTTACAATTAGCTTCTTCCGTGGTTGATTTACTTGGCTTCATCTTGAACTTGATCACCTAACTGAAAATGTGTGTTCTTCAAGTCTTCATTCTAGACCTGAGCTACTACATCACTCAGTTTCCAGTCTATACAAATCGTAGGATGAGTTGAAACTATGTTAGTTCGATACAAATGTAATCTGATTATAAGTTTTGACATTTCATCAAAACTTACTTAGATTCTTAACAAGTGGGGACATCTAGGTGAGATAAGGTTTAAATTAATCAATTTTATTTCAATGAAAAGACTTTGTATCCTGATTTTGATGCGCAAGTGATTGAGCGCTTTGCCAACAACCAATTGATAATTGATATGAATCACATCAGAACACCCCCTACCCACTCAAATATTGTTTCACAATTATGGAGCGCAAGTGATTTAAGTGTTTTTCTATGATCATGAATTAGTCATGAATTCGACTTATAGAAATACTCTCTTGCCATTTAAATATTGTACACCCACTTTTAAAAAGTTTAGAACTTTGAACAATAAATATTTGGATCATTATGCATACTAATCTAAAAAAATAGTTTAATTATCAATTTAGAGCCTGAAAGACCAACTCTCCATTCAAGACCTAAATTTAGCATGATAAAAGGTTATAAAATCTTCAATCTAGGGCATCAATATTACATCTAGGGTTGACAATTCGTGTGTGTCGGATAATTATCGTGTCGGATAATTATTGTGTCTGATCATTATCATGTCGGACGTTATCGTGTTCGTGTTTAGAGCTTAACGGATTGTGTCGTGTCCTTGTTCATTATTATCGTGCAGATTCATGTCGTGTTATTGTATGATTGCAAAAATTTTCAATCCTAAGGGCAAACTGATAATTTTTGTGTGTCGGATCATTACCGTGTCAATTGTTATCGTGCGCGATCATTATCATACAGGTTGTTATTGTGTCGAATTGTTATCGTGTGAATTATTATCGTGGTCGTGTCGAGTTTGTGTTAATTATTATCGTGTGGAATCGTGTCGTGTCAAAAATTGCTAACCCTAATTAGGACGTCTCATGAGAATTCTAACATATTCAGATTCCGAATTGAGTATTCATCTCTTAAATATGATACTAATAACTAAATCATATTTTAAACACTAGATCAATAATTACTCCTAAATAATATTACACATATGAACAGTCAATAAAACATCTTAATTCTCATACCCTTACAAAGTTTATACGAAGACAGGGCTCCCATTATAATAGCAATGAAATCTAATAATGTAGTCCTCCAATTATTTACTATTAAACAAATGGTTCTCTTAATTTTCACAAACTGACTATCTATTTTTCCCATTTATACAATGCGCATATTTCAATTAACACGCTTCCATTCTCTTATTTCTCCTCTTCCCTTCCATCCAACATTTTCATAAAACAAAAAGCCATTTCTTTCTTCTTCTCTTTTTCCAATTCACGTTTATTTTCTGCATGGTATGATTTTTTCTTCTTCTCTTTTTCCTCGTTGTGAATCTTGATTAATTGAATCATTTACTTTTAGACTCAAATATATTTGATCATTTCTTACCATAAGAGGGTTCATATACAAAGATCCGAAATGCTTTTCGCGTGATTTCTTTGTATACTAGTGTTATTACACATGCATGATATACTTTTTTGTGTTTTGATCCCGATCTTAGTTCTGTATCTTGATTAATTGGATCATGTGTTTGTTTGTTGATTCTGTAAATTTTTTTCTCACAGTTCCTTGACCAATTCTTCGAAGTATAATATTTATCTATTCATCATATTCATATTCTAGAAATAGTTAGAATATTTGTTAACAAATAAAGCCATAAATTTGGATAATTGATCATTCGAGACTAAAAAATAGTTTAATTATTAATTCAGGACCTAAAAATGAAATTTCAATTCATAACTTAAAGAATTATACAATTCTCAATTTTTTTTATTGTAGTTGTATTTATGTGGCTAAAATATTCGTCGATTAATTTTTTTTTTTTTTTGCTAAATTAGTGGTGGAATAGCGAATTATTGCATGACAACAACCTAGGAAAAAGGGCATAATAAATCTCCTACCTCATTTTAGATAAAATTAGGAAATTATTAATCACGGACCCAAAGTAGTTTGATTATCGATTTAATATTCAAAAGATGAATTCACAATTTAAGATATGATAGATAATAAAAACTCACAATTTAGGACTCGAAAGATCATAAAATTATCAATACAGGATCTCAGTATCAATATCAAGTCTGGATTGAGAATTATATGGTCTTTTACGTCGTGAATTGATAATTCATCTTTTGGGTCCTGAATCGATAATTAAACTATCTTCAATTCTACGCATTGTTTTGGTATAGTATCTTTATAAAACCAGCATTTATCCATATGAAAAAATAAAAAGCCAATTCATCATCTCTTTATCCGTATATAATTATCGATGACATATCATGAAATCATAATTTAACGATTTGGTAATTATCTCACCAACAACAATTCATTTTTCTCTTCCTTGCAGAGTGGAAAAACAAACTAGGATGAAATAAAAGCAACCAGATATATCGAGAATTTGCTGGAAAATGGGAACTCCAAAAACAGAATCTCACATGCCTCATCAAGATCAGTTAAGCGGGCGTGGGCATACAGACAGCCCAAGACAATCTGGGATGGAGAATCTGTTGGGGCTGCTCCGAATCCGGCTCAAGCGAGGCGTTAACCTCGCCGTCCGCGACGTCCGGAGCAGTGATCCCTATGTTGTTATCACGATGGGGACTCAGGTTTGCTTCATCTTCTCTCATTTCTCTTTAACTTTCATGCATGAATGAATTTTTTTATTTTATTTTTATTTGTTTATTGTTGATCATGAGGATATAATGAAAGCTAAGTTCTTTCTGCTTTTAATTTCCCGTGTTATTTTCTCAAAGCCGATCAATTTTTTTATTTTTTTTAGATTTTGTAGTAAAAATTGGCTCAGAAGGTTGCCTAAATATTTATGATGTCTCGAAATTACCTAAAAATCATAAAACCAACTTTTGTATACTTTTTAAATTGTTGAGCACCTAGTCGTCGAGTAGGCAAGTTTGGAGAAGGCGCCGTTTTTATTTTTATTTTTTAACATTAAACTTTATATAATTTTATTTTTATTTATTAATGTTTAATTTATGTTTTACAATACTTTAAAAATAAGAAATTAATTACCAATTAATTGCTGGGTATGCCCTGCTAGACTACCTAGGCGCTAGCGCTACTCGATCAAACAATTAGCGAGTTTTCTAATTATGATTTTACTATTGAAATTATTATATTTATTTAATTTAATATTTTTGTGCTTTAAATTAGTTTATCAAATATTGGGTAAAATTGGGGGTGAAAATGAGATAATATTTCTTGTACTTTAAAGTTAAAAAAAAAAACAAAGATAAAAAAGAAAGGAAGGAAATGAAAGTGCGCCCAACTGCACAATAGACCACCTTATTTGTTAAGTATGGTTTGATATTGTTAGGAATAAATTATGCCATAATTTGTTTTCATATTCATTATGACTATTTACTAAAATTCATAAATTCGATAATACATCAAAATATGGAAGAATCAAAGGATTTCAACCCTGATTTATGAGCCTTGGAATTGAGCTCTTGTAAATTCAATTGCTTGATTTGTTTTATTTTTTTTTTGTCTCAATTTAATTTTTTATATAAGAATATTGCAGAAGATGAAAACTCGAGTAATTAGAAAGGATATAAATCCAGAATGGAATGAGGACTTGACGCTTTCAGTCACAGATCCTTCTCAACCAGTTATTCTTGTAAGTCTCATCGATTTCTGCATTTATTCATCATGATTTGGACTAAAATCATTTCGAAATTTCGATATGATAATTATTATTTTAGACATTTGAATTATATGATCATTTTTACATTTAACATTATTCTGTCATAATAATTTATAAGCACTTCTTTAAATAATCTTAAAAATAAAAAAACTTAAGTTGTCAAATTCAAAAAATAATGAAAATATTAATAGCAATTTATAAGAATAGAGATCAATTATTGCTAAAAAGCCAAAAGGGATCGACAAAAACTTGCGTTAGGAACACCTAAACGGTTTAGGCGGGTTTTATCCATTAACTCAAGTCAAACCCATCTAATATACTTTAATTGGGATTAATAAGCCAAATCCATCTAATATATCCTAATTGGGGATTAATAAACCCTATTTAGGATGAGTGAACCCATTTGGGTATGGATAAAACCCGCTTAAACCGTTTAGGCGTGCCTAACCTGAGACCTTCCCAAAGTGATCAAATATTAACATAAACAAACATTAATGGCAAAAACTTGCGTTAGGCACGCCTAAACAGTTTAGGCGGGTTTTATCCATACCCAAATGGGTTCACTCATCCCAAATAGGGTTTATTAATCCCCAATTAGGGTATATTAGATGGGTTTGACTTGGGTTAATGGATTAAACCCGCCTAAACCGTTTAGGCGCGCGTAACCTGAGACCTTCCCAACATTAATTATTGCTTAATTAACTTTTTAAACTTATGCCCACTATTAAATACTTCCTTTGTGTCGCCAGATTAGTCACATTTTCCATTTTTATCAGTTTTGTTAGGTTAGTCTCATTTTCTAAAATAGAAATTAATCCCCACACATCAATGAAATATTAATTCCACTACACTCACAAACATTAATTACCGTGCTCGGTCAAAGTGAGATTAACTACACGAGAAGAAGATAGTATAACAGTTTAATATTTGAATTCTAGATAGTTTTCCATCAATAAACTTTAGTATGGGAAATTCTATATGAACAAATAAAATTCCATATCATATAACATCCTAATTTTAAAAACATTAAAGTAGATTAAATAGCCCAAGGCTGCCCACTATGGTGAGTTATGTGATTTTTTTTTTTTTTTTTTATAGTTATAATTTATATTTTCATATTTTTTTAAATAAACTTTTTTATTGTTAATCATTTATCTTTTTAATTTTAATTTACAATAGTTATTTTTATAGCTCATAGAAGCTCACGATAGAGTGAGCAGTATATCATTACTCTCGGATAGTTTAATCTATTTCAACCTAAGCCGAATAACTATACTAATTGGTAGCTCGTGATGAAGTGATGCTAACATCGTCTGCACTAGTTCAGGATGTATACGACCATGACACATTCAGCATGGACGACACCATGGGAGATGCGGAGGTCGACATCCGGCCATTCGTGGAGGCGTTGAAGCTGCAGCCGCGCGGTCTCCCAAACAACACGAGAATAAAGGTAATACAACCCGGGAGGAGCAACTGCCTCGCCGAGGAGAGTTGCGTGGTTTGGAGAGACGGCCAAGTGATGCAGGACATGTGCCTTCGGCTCAGGAACGTCGAGCGCGGTGAGCTCCAGCTTCAGCTCCAGTGGATCGATCTTCCCGGAGCCAAAAATTTGTAGATTGTGTATGTATATACGATGCAGTTGTTCGCTTCAGAAATGTTAAGTAGTGGATCCTTGTAATAATCGTAATTTTTTTAAAAATTTTTGTTAAACATAATTTTTGAACTGATTAAATATTTTGATGTGTGAAATAGAGTTAGGAACAATGTTGTAAAACTCGACGACTTGGCCGCCCATGCGCTAGGCATACTGGCGGATATATGTAGGGGCTCCAGTCCCCTTAGTTGGAATTTTTTTTTTTTAATTTTTATATAGTATTATGATCTGATCGTATAGAAGAAAAAATGGATGAAAATAAGGAAAAATTTGATATAAAAAAATTGAAGTTGAGGTGAAGGCGAAAAAAGAATTTCCAACCCCCCTCCGAAAATTTTTCTAGATCTGCTACTGGCTAGGCGGATTCTTCCCTGTCTGAAAACCTTATAATAATTGTTCCTGTTATGTGTTATATATTTGTATTTTTAAGTATTGATATCTATATGTGTAAGGTCCTTAATTTATTACTCCCTCCGTCCCGCTAGAATAGGTTCACTTACCGAATTTGGCGTCCCAATTAAATTGGCCCCTTTCCAAAAATGACAACTTTTTCACACACAACAATAAAATATTCATTCCACTAACTTATTCTACACTCACAACTCTTAATTCCCGTGCCGAAAAGAAAGGAGCCTATTAAAATGGGACGGATGGAGTATTTCATATGCCTTTCTTAGACCATTTAGGCACTAAACACTATTCAAACATCCCATTAACACCTATCTAATTATGTAACCATCATATATAAGAAGGAGATTTGAGATTTTTCTAAAATGAGATTTTGAAAACTCAAACATTATAAAATTGGGAAGGTCTCAGGTTAGGCACGCCTAAACGGTTTAGACGGATTTTATCTATTGACTCAACCCAAACTCATCTAATATACCCTAATTGGGGATTAATAAACCCTATTTAGAATGGGTAAACCCATTTAGGTATAGATAAAACCCGCCTAAACTGTTTACGCATATCCAACACAAGTTTTTGGCAATAAAATTATATTTCCTTCACTTATGGACCGGATTTTGAATGATTTCGTTCGAAATGTTATGAATGAAAAATATGAAGTGATATTTATGTATTAAACATATTAAGAGTAATATATATGAAGTATGAATGGAAGCTCTATTCGACCTCAAATTATACTACTTTTTCGGATTAACTATCAAATCTAAACGTTTTAATCTATTCCAAATAGTTGGATTGGCTCAATTAGTTTAGGAGTATTCTCAATTCAGTATTCGAAAGATTATTTATTTTTAATTTAGGTCTTAAAAAATTTCATAAATTCTCAATTTAGGACCCGCAAGATTATAAAATTCTTAATCTAGAACTTCAATACCATCTTTTAAATTGAGAATTCATTTTTGAATCTTAAATCAATAATTAAATTATGTTTCCAGTCATAGATCGATAATTGTCCATTATTTTGATATAGCTCAAGTCTGATATCTTTTCACAATGAAAATCAATAAAAAAAAAATGATAATTGACATGCATGGCTCCTCAACTCACATCTTTAATTTGAAGTAGTTTTGCAGATGAGCGGTGTTTGGAAAATTCTCAACATACCTATAGAAGAAATAGTCACGCAGAAATTCCCCCATTCATTTACAATCTTATAGGATTCTATTAAATGACTTGAACTTTCAACGAGCACAGTGAATATTATTGGGTATTTTGTATTGAAGTGATTTGGAGGAACGAAAATGATTTGATAATTTGTGAATAATTGATTTTCTGATTAATTCACTTGATTACAAATGGTAGAACATGGATCATATTTATAGGATTTACATAGGAATAGACAAAGAGATACCTTGACCATATTAAATACAATTTATGTATTTAACTAGTTCATGTATCTTCATAATTCATGAATCTCCAGCAGCTTCATGCATCAGCATTGATATATCTTCCAAGTAGCTTGAAGGTCACTTTTAGATACATATTAACCTTTCAACAAATATATCTACTGTTGGATAAAATTTATATCTAATGTTTCTATTAATAGACTTGAATTTTCGGCGAGCACAGTGAATATGTCTACTGTTGGAAAAAAATTACTATATCTAATGTTCGTATATTTTTTAATATTTTGATTAATTAATTGCAAAGATATTAATTTAAAAAAAAGAAAAGAAAAGAATAACCTTTCCCTTTTCCAGTATGATCGGTTGATTCCTCCTTCTTGAGCTTTGCCGAAGGAGTCCACCTGTTATTCTTAAGCTGCACCCGCATTTTTCTTGTTTTACCCCACTCACTTTTCCTCTTCCCATCTTTTCCATTGCCTAAATCGACAACTTATTAATTCTTTGTAATTCTCCTCATCTTTTTTTTTGCCCAGCTCTTTCTCAGCATTTACCTTTTCCCTTTCTAGTCGAAACCACCAACTTGGAAACAATAACAGAAATTGCAAGAATGACAACATGTACTACATGGTCGGCCGTCCCCACTTATAATTTTTTTTATTTTATTTTTTCGACTTATAAATTTTTATTTTTTTATTTTTTAATTATATTTAAAAAAATATAAAACTATAAAAAACGACCTCATAATCGAGCCCCAGAGGCGACTCTACAATGTAAAATGGGGTACAAGTGTACCCCAAATTTATTTATTTTTCTATATAGATATATTTTTTTATTATTTACGTATATCTTCACTTATTATTTATTTATTGATGGGTTTCGTATACTGAAAATATTTATTATAATGAGTATACAACGATTTATTTCTTCTACCTGTCAAATAATCTTACATGTAAGTAACAATGACATCCTCTTGTCTCACCGATAGGGACGATCATACGACGTGTTGTAGATCGCAGAAGACAGTATGATCACTTGACCTAGTGAAATATAAACCTGATCACAGCCGAGACAGCGTATGAGGATACGTCTGTCCGGATGGCTGCTGCATCGTCGGAATAAGTAGTCTGTCTTGGTTACTTGAAATTCTGGTACGCAAGAGTGGCGTATTGATGGACCGCAGTGAGATGTATTCGACTGTCTAACATCAGCGAATACAAGATCTCGATATTGATTGAGTCCAAACCCTAAGAAGGTTCAGGGTTTGCACTAGTTGACTGTTGCTTTGACTTGCCATGGTGGAGAGCCTGAGTAACGTGCTCGTATATCCGCATCTTGGGTAACAACAGTTCATGTAGTACCGCCTGAGACTGAGTTTAGGTAATCATATCCGAGTAATAGAATGGGGACATTCCCTGAGAAGCTCAATGACATTCATCGTGCCAAAGTCCTGCAGGCTGATTAAGTTCAGGCACGAGTGATAAGGATTGAGTGGTACTACTCAAGAATAATAAGATATTAATTAATTGTAGTTAGAGCTTGTCAGAAGCTCCGATTAATTAATGAATGTCCGGTAACCTTAAATATGAGGATTCTCAATTAATGCAGCCCGTTCTCATAACGTGGTAATAAAGGGGTAGGTCAGTATTAATTCTGTGGTGAAAAAGAATTAATATTAATTAATTATTTGTGTCCTGGGTTGTGGACATGAGAATTAATTAATTATAGGCCCACTTTATTATTTACATTAGGTCCTAGGACTGACCCAATTAAATATGCTGATTTGAGCCCAACAGCCCATTAGGGATAAAACCATGGGTCTATAAATAGACCTCTCACTCTCTGAAACCCTAGCCACTTCATAACACTCAAAGTCAGTTGAAACCCTAGATCAGAGAGAGAGAGAGGGCGGCGCATGTTGTAGAGGGAGGAGAAGGATTTTTCGACTTTGGCCTACTGATACAGATCTGTGGAATCCTCACCAGTAGCAGATCTGAACAGCATTGGGACACAACCCTGAAGATCTAATCTGGAGAACAGATTTCTTCTCTTCTCTTCTTGTCTTCGATTTGTCTAAGAATTTAGATTTCTAATTTCTGTTTCCGCAGATTAAATCGAATCGCGTGGTTGAATTGAAAGTTGAATATTCAAACGCGAAAGATCGGATTAGACTCTATGGAATTACGGTAATCTCTCAATCCACGATTCTAAGAATTAAATTCATAGGAGCATGCTAGATTTTATTGTGAATTTTGATTGTGTACATTATCCATAAATCGATCCGGTTCAGTTGGATTTTGTGATTCGGTTCACTAGAAATCCCTACATTTATATCTTTACGTAATGTATCCCTTTTAATTTTATTTATACATTACATCCCAAATTCAAAATTTCTAGATCTGCTACGAGCCTTCACAAACTTTCAAATTTGTTTCAGCTCGTACAACATGAATAACATCATATCATCAAAGAAGAAGCCTGTGTGAACGGAAGAAAGAAATTTGGGAAGTCCTTTGTCACGAAGAAGATCATTTTCTTTGATCTAGCAACCATCAACGCATTCCTTGGTTTGTCTCACTGTCAAGTTCAAGAACCCTCCCCAACAGATGAACGGCGCATGGTGGAAGAAATAACTGGAGGAGAAATGAAAAGGTGGCCAAGTAAGGATTGTCAGGGTCCAGTCTGACCTACAAGTTTGTTGCCTTATTCAAAATATGTCTACACAACTGGACCCCAACCAAGAATGCTACCCTGGTTACCAAAGAACAAACCTATCTGATTCACCGTATTGTAAAAGATCTACCTTTCAATTTAGGAGACATTATCTTTGCTAACATCTGCAAGGCTGTTCTTAAAGCTGATGGATCACTTCTTCTGCATCCCTGCCTCATCTATGGACTTATCATGCATCATGGAGTTCCAGACCAATGTGGAGATATAATTGCTGATGCGAGTTTGTTGTGTTTGAGCAAACTCTAACAAGAACAGGTGGCCGGGTCAAGGATCTTCCATACACTGCCTGTGATGATGAGATGAAGGATGCTGATTCTCTAAGTCCCAGTGCCTCTCCAGTCCCTGCATCATCTTCCATGGACCTACAGAGTGCATTACAGGGGCTTACCACCGTTATTTCTCAGCTCAACTCTCTTTCTGCTACTCTCTGACAGATTCATGGTGCTTTTAACCTGATGGTGGTGAAGGAGATGGTGATGACGAGGAGGATGACGAAGAAGAATGAAAGAGGAAGAATGAAAGGATCTTCCCTTCTGATGTTGTTTCTAAGTTTTTTTTTTTTTATGTTTCTGCTGAACCAATGACATGCTTTTAAGTTTTTGTTTTAAGTACTCTATGTTCTTTTTGGATAATCTTTAACTCAGGGGGAGTTGCTTTACCTCTGAAGTTTTATTCAATTGGTCTTTTAATTTGTTTTGCTATGGTCTTTTTGTGTTGCTATACTTGGATGATCCATTACTTCACGTTTGAATAGTGTATCATGGCTAAAACAGGATTGTGTTTGGTTTGAGGAATGACAGCAGAAAAGTCTAATATTAAGGGGGAGATTGATAATGTTAGACATTTGTGATGTCAAACTTTTCCAAAGTTTAACATCAATTTTTAAAATATCTTTTGTTAATGTTATACTTTCTCTCTGCTACTTATGAAATTGGTTATAACTAATTCCTAATTTTTAGGCAAATATCTTTGACACCAATTTCATGTATATTTTTGTTCCTATATTTCAGGAAAGTGCCCCCAAGACTTAACCACTGCCTACGTGAGTGTGTAAGCAGCTTTTCGGATTTATTCATCGAGCAAGTGGACGTGGGGAGATTACACAACACACAACTAAACGAAGTGAGGACATGGGGTGTGTGATCGTGCGCTTCAAATTAGGGACAGAATAAAAGGAAGATCAAGGTTTGAAGACTGTGTGTGATAGACTTATAATTCCAGAAGAAGTCTCAAAGCTTATCATCTTCCACCCTTACTAATCTCAGCCTTTTGAATATCTCCTTCAATAGTGTAGAGGCAATCACCGGAGAGTGAATCCTAAGATTGAGGAAGCACTTGTTAAGGATCGTTAGTTTAGGTTAGTAAGTCCTCTAATCAAATTTACTCTAAGGAGTAAACTTAGACGAAATTTGAGTTGTTTTGTTTATTTTGTTTTTTGTGTAAATTTTTTTTTATTAGTGAAATATATTTTGCCATGAGGTAGTCCGGGTTTTAGAAATAAACCGCAGACAAAATTTATCCGTTGTGCACATTATTCCTATTCTTATATTTGTTACACTTTCTTTACATTCTAACATTAACAAATATTTTGGTAAACTCGAACACTACATTTCATTACAATTTGTGAGTAGATGCTCACGATAGATATTTGAGTTTTCTCGTGGATTGTATACCCCTAATCATTAATAGATAAGAGAACGAAGGTTGAACCGTGTTAATTCTAATTTAGTATTCTAACTCTATTAAAAAAACATAGAGGTTAAGTTGCTAACAATTCCTGCAATCATTTGAAATTAAATCTGATTTTTGGTTGGGCTGGTGCACAGTACGGCAAATTAAAAAAAAAAAGCCAAGCAATTATAAGATGTTCAACAGCAAAAACCCCGCACTTAAAATAAATTCCAACAATAATTAAGAGAAGCCCGACGATAAAATTAAAGTCCTAGCAATGGCCGAATAAACAATTAAGCATGGAAGAAGCCCAGTATTAAAATATTTTTTATTTTAGTTGATTCAAAATTCGTAAATTTAGTTGGATATCCAATTAAAATATTTTTGGGCCTCAATTAATTTTACTGAGCTGTTGAAGTCAAAAATTGGACTTCCTAATTTAAAACTATTCCTGGTCCTGAATTATATTGGATTCTTGAAGTTAATAATTGGGCTTTAAAATTAAAATAAAGACCCTTGGTCCTTTTAAATCAAATTATTCTGCCGCGGCCTCGTTCCTTCTGGTAGCGATTTTCTGCTCACGGGTTGAAATGATGGCATTGCGAGAGTTGAAATATTTTGGATGAGAATGCGTGTTCCCTTTTGTTAACAGAAAGGATAAAAGGTAGGGTTAGTGCTCGGTTTAGTCAAAATAGGCCGAAGCAGCCAAACTAAATTAATTTGGTCAGTTTGGTTGGTTTAAGAGAAGTGGATTCGCAGGGTTGGTTTGAGAAATTTCAAATCAGATAATTTGGTTTGACCGATGGTTTAAAAGGTAAAATCGGTCATTTCGGCCGGACCGGCCGTATATACAAAATTATTTTAAATATAATAATAATAATAATATTGATGATGATAATTAAATATTATAAAGCTAAAATATTAATTTTATTGATATATATACCCAATATTTATATTATTTTGAATAGACATTTATAAATTAACTTCTATATTCTTCTCTCTTGCAACTGCAATCTCGTTTATTTATTACTTGTCATCGATTTAAAATTTTTGGCAAACGAAATATATTTATTTTTATTTTATTTTTTAAATCATTTATACATTGATATTTAAAATTGTCAAAAGAATATACAAATTTCATTGTTTGCTTTTCAAACTGTTTAAACAGGCCGAACCAAACTGTTTTAATATGAATTGGCCGATTTTGTTTGAAATAATTATTTTGCTGGTTTAATTTGTGAAAATTTCAAACCGCAACTATTCGTTTGACCAATACTTCATCCTTCAAACCGGACCGTGCACACCCCTAATAAAAGGACTAACCTTTTTGAATTTCGGAAAAACACCAAATTTTGTTTAAACAGTTTTCGCTTCTTATAATTTTATTAAAAGTTTTATCACTTAGGGTTTTGGATCTACGGAATTTTTTTGTTTAAGAATTGGGTAATTCTTAACCAACTATATATTTTTTTTAAATACAGCCCTTTCACAAATTAAAATTATATTATTACAATTTTCCCCTATTGCTCCCCATTTAAAATTTTAATTAAAATGATAAAAATCAAAGTCAAACTTATAATCCGTATATTCATTTATGTGAAATAAAAGTCAAACAACACATTTGGATAGATAAATTTATGACTCTCTTCTGCAAAAGTTAAAATCCAAAAACAAAGATGATACAATGATGGTATGTTGTCGAGGAGAAGAATGGGATTACGGCCTAGAAATAAACTGTGGGTAAAAATATTTTTCCCTCGATTTCAGGAAGAAAGCAATCAGAATGTGGGGAATGTGAAGCGATGAAAATGCAATCTCAAAAGCTGTTGGAAACTACAACTATCATTTTCATACTAGTAAATTTTCAACCACATATAATTATTGCTAATTATTTAGTAGCTCTCCCGATTTCTCTCGCTGCTGAGAGGATAGGAAACATCATCTCTTGAAACCACAACATTTTGTATCATTTATTAGGATTGCAGGATCATAAAAACTGGTAGGGTGATTCTAAATACCACCACATTTTTTCTCCTTACAACCCCTTCTTAAAAAAATAATTAAATTATTATATGATATTACAATTTTATCCTTATAGTCCTAATTTTAAATGAATCATTATAAACAATAAACACAGCAAAAAAAAATCTCGACACAACCCCCACCATTTAAAATAAATGAAATTATTATTTATTATTAATTTTTGCCCTCGTAACCAACAATTAATTATTATTTTTTTTAGAAAAATGTATGCCTTTTGAAGATGAAAAAAACACTATAAAGTTTATAATTCAACTACAAAGCTTTCTGCAATGTTTGAGCACTATTTTCAAGAAAAAATACTTTTATAAAACTAAATCATCTATTTAAAATTATATTTTCAAAAAAAAAAAAAAATTAAAACTCAACTTAGGCAAGCATGAAATTCCTTATTATTAAGAAGACAGTTGGAGAAGGAAGTGCAGGTGGGATCACGGAAGCGGCAGTGTAGAGTTCGACGATGGCGACAGAGCAAAGAAAAGAAAAGTTGAAAAAAATAAAAAATAAGAAATCAGAACCATGGAGAACATAGCTCTTATTCTTGTGAAGAGAGAGCATTGCAACGAGTGAAGGAGCGAACATCCAAAAAGAAATTCAAAATATTATTCTTTGAATGATTGGAGGCTATGTGTTTTTTTAGAGAATTGTAATAAAAAATAATAATTTTATTTATCTTAATTAAGAAATTGTGCGGAGAGATTTTCAGGCTGTATTTAAAATTACCAAACTGGTATTTCTCTCTCTCTTCCATTTTTTTTTACAAAAGCATATCTATTTTTAATATAATATGATATATAAACCATGACAAATACAATATCTTACAACTTGAAACGAGAAGCTCTTATCTACGGCATCATATTATATCCACCTTAAAACAAACTAGTCATCATCGTATGCTCTACAATTACTTGAATACTCTTGGAAGGGCTTTGCAAAGAAAAGCGTTTGCATAAGAAGCACGCTCGAATTCGATCAACAAACCACTCTGTCTCTTGAAATTTGGTTCAGAGTGCCATCTTATCATATTTTGAGCCCTTAGATATATGGGGCTACACATTTAAATTTGAGTTTTACTATTTTGATTAAAATTTTAAATTAAGGACTACAAAATAAAATTGTAATAGTACATCTAAGTTTCTGGCCTTACTAAGTTTCAAGTAGGGAAACCTTGTCCCCAGAACTTCAAGTTTCTTGATTTCTTCTCTTCAAGTATGAAAATTTGGTTCTTGACATATCGAGCTTTTATCTTCTTATTTCTAATAATTTCTCCCTTAGAGACTTAGTCTTTGTTCGCTCGGTCTTCAGCTTAGTTTCTAGTCTATTAAAACTCGATCAATCCTATACAAGGATTACATTTAGAAACTTAACACTGATTTAAGTTTTGACACATCAAAATATCAAATTAAGAGGTGAACTGAAACTCAGTTCCTAACACTTATATTTAGCAGTAATAATTGATTGTATTCATATATTCATTAATTTGTTGAATTGTTTTTTATTGTAGATTTTTAATGTACAATATATAGATATAGAATGATAAAGTTTAATATCAATATAGATTTTAGATTGGAGCATCCCAATATTCTTTATCGCATTGAGAAGATAATCGAGATCATCGCCAAAGCCTCAAACATGGCTTGCATGTCCTGGCGACGATGTAATTCATCAAATCAAAATGGCTTTTGCCAATTATCTCACTCTCCTGAAACTTAGGTAAAATATTTGTATTTTTTTCTAATAAATATTTTTTATGTATACATTCTAAAATATATTTAAATTACTATCGTTCAATTTTACCTCACATAGTGAAGAGATAGTTTAAATTATTATATATTCAATTTTATGGCTCTTTTGACTCATTTTTTGTGTTTATTTATATATTAACTTTTAGTTTTTTATTAATATATTTATGTTTCCTGTGTAAATTTTGAATTGACACCATTTACATAAAGTGAGATTTTTTTTTTTCGATTTTATCAAATTGTTGATGGTGGATTTTTGAGAGGCAACTTTAATAAGAATACTAAATAGAGTTGGAATAGAAATACACAAGATAATTGAAATAAATACTTGATTGTAAATAAGGCTTGAATACTTTGCTTTTATAACTGTATTTATTGCTTGAAATTGAATGTCTTGGTCTCATAATTACAATTCTATTTATAGAAAGTAAATACAAGAATGTGACTCTTCTGGAAAGTCGCATTGCTTCATTCGAAGCAGCTATTCGAACTGACGCGCTCCTTTATGACAAGCTGTTTTCACGCTAGCTCAAAAGTAGCTCGAACTTCATGGTTCCTTGTTCGAGTTCGAGATGCATCTCCTCGAGCTCGAGGCTCATAGCTCGAGCTCGAAATACATTCTTTTGGGTTTTTCTTCTTTGATGGACTTGACAAATGGACTTGTTCATTTTTTAGTCATAACAATAGCCCCTCGGCTTTCGTCCGAGCTTCTTCAGAGCTCGGCGAAGCCGAATTAAGTGATTCTTTGACTTCTTTACGAAATTATCCTACAATAAATTAAAGAAGAAATGAGATTTCCCTACTCCGTACCGTAGTTCGGAGATGTCCAGGAGAAAGGTCGTTCCCATATCATACGATATAACTTGACAAATTTTAGGGACGTCCTTTTCATTTCGGGGTGTTCCACGAAGTTATTTTTCATTTTTACGATCACCCCTAAGTCCGCGGCTGGCTAGGCCCGACCTATCTACGAACTTTATTTCGTAGGATTTTAAAAACTGACTCGTGAATTAATTTCACAAATCAGTCGGGGAGCGACCCCGGATCCCTTGGGAATACTATGCCGGAACACCCTAGCTGTTTCTTGGGCTATCGTTTCGGTTTCATAGTCTTCGAGGAACTTTGCGGACAGAAGAATCTATGACCTCGATGCCCTAAGTGATGGGTTTTGTATACTGAAAGCATTTATTACAATGTGTATACAACGGTTTATTTCTCCTATCTGTTAACAATCATACATGTATGAACAATGGTATCCTCTTATCTCACCGATAGGGACGATCATACGGCGTGTAGTAGATCGCAGAAGACAGTATGATCACTTGACCTAGTGAGACATAAACCATGATCACAGCCGAGACAGCGTATGAGGATACGTCTGTCCGGATGGCTGCGGCATTGTCGGAATAAGTAGTCTGTCTTGGTTACTTGACATGCTGGTACGCAGAGGTGGCGTATTGATGGACCACAGTGAGATATATTCGTCTGTCTGACATCAGCGAATAAAAGATCTCGTTATATTGATTGAGTCCAAACCCTAACGAAGGTTCAGGGGTTTGCACGGGTTGACTGTTGCTATGACTTGCCATGGTGGAGAGCCAACACAGCGCGCTTGTATATCCGCTTCTTGGGTAACAGCGATTCGTGTAGTATCGCCTGAGACTGAACTTAGGAAACCATATCCGAGTAATAGGATGGGGACATTCCCTGAGGAGCTCAATAACATTCATCGTGTCAAAGTCCTACAGGCTGATTAAGTTCAGGCACGAGTGATAAGGTTTGAGTGGTACTACTCAGGAATTATAAGATATTAATTAATTGTAGGTAGAGCTTTGTCAGAGGCTCCGATTAATTAATGAATGTCTGGTAACCTTAAATATGGGGATTCTCAATAAATGCAGCCCGTTCTCACAACGTGGTAATAAAGGGGTAGGTCAGTATTAATTTTGTGGTGAAAAAGAATTAATATTAATTAATTAATTGTGTCCTGGGTTGTGGACATGGGAATTAATTAATTGGAGGCCCACTTTATTATTTGCATTAGGTCCCAGGTCTGGCCCAAATAAGTGTGTTGAATTGAGCCCAGTAGCCCATTAGGGATAAAACCCTGGGTCTATAAATAGACCACTCTCTCTGGAAACCCTAGCCACTTTTGAACACATTCAAATCAGTGAAACCCTAGAGGCAGAGAGAGAGGGGCGCCGTTTTTGACTGGGAGAGGAGGAGAATTTCGATTCTGGTCCTACTCAGATTACAGATCTACGGAGTCCTCACCAGTAGTAGATCTGAACAGCGCCGGGATAGAGATCTGAAGATCTAATCTGGAGAACCGATTTTCTTCTCTTTCCCTCTTTGTTTTTGATTTTATTGTCTTGAAATTAGGGTTCTAATTTCTGTTTCCGCAGACAATTGATATTGCGTGGTTGAATTGGATTCAGAATTCAAACGCACAAGATCGGATCAGACTCGACGGAGTAATGGTAAACCCTAATCCACAATCCTTGTATTAAATTCATAGGAGCATGCTAGGGTTTTGTGAATTTGTATTATGAGCAATATCCATAGATCCGATCCGGTTTAGTTTGGTTTTGGTGATTCGGTTCACGAGAAAACCCTACACTAAGTTCCTCGGATAAAATAGGCTGACCCTAGCCAAGGGCTCACTTTGCCTGAAAAAAGCTTTTGCTTTGTCCAAACAACTTTAGTATTCGAATTAATATAAAGGTCGAATAACTCGTAAGTTCAAGCTCGAGCTCTTGGATAATAAGACGGTTGGTCTTCTCCGAGCGGGAATTATTTGAATTTTGAATTTCAAAAATACCACGCGTCTTTCCCTGATTGGTCGAACTCAAACGACTTTCACGATAATCGAGGCATATTCGTTTATAAATACCCTTAATATTTCATTTTCCAATTTTTTATTTCACGTTCAACCTCGGACCAACTCCTCGGACCAAGTATTCCACCAAACTTCCTCAAGTTTCCGATCAAGGGTTAGTTTCTTTCCTGTTTGAACTGTTTTCTTTGTAATCATGAGTAGTTCTAGTAGTAGTGGTTCGAACGGTAGGGATAGTGTTTCGGCTTCTAGCGAAGATACCGAAATTAGCAGTGGTCAATTAAGCCGAGAAGATCCCCAACCTTCGTGATTAGCCGGAAATCATGACGAAGTCGAGACTTCAAACCCTTCTTTTTCCTTAGAAATTTCTTCGGGTTTAGCCCCCGGGATCTTCCCTCCGCTTTACGATCAAATAGTTAGGGGATCCTTGAAAGAAATTCCTTCAGATCTGGACCAGCCAAAGTTAGACTGTATATTTAAACAATACGGTCTTTCAGTTTGACTGAATGCCATTTCCCCTGGGGAAGATGACCGAGCTCATCGTCCACTTTACGATTTCATGGCCTTTTCAGCTCGGGTTTTTCAGTTCGGCATTCGCCTTCCTCTCCACCCATTTTTTGTAAGGATCATAGAGCAGTATAGCATCGCCCCCATCCAGCTTTCCCCAATCTCGTGGTGTTATATGCTTGGAACTTATCTGATATTCCGAGATGCTGGGCTCGAAGAGCCGACCCTTCGAGAGTGGAATGCTCTGTATAACATAATATCCATGGGAGGAAGCAAAGATTATTACTTCTTTTCCAAACGATCAAAGAATCCGAGCCCCCTAGTCCTTGGCACGAAATCGAATTCTAAAAAATGGATTCAAGAATTTTTTTATGTTCAAATTCTGAGTGAATATCCCGGTCTGTCTGGAGTTATCCGAACTGTTGACCGTACGTTTAATTCCTCTTTTTGATTTTGCTTGTTATTTAACCGAGCTAATGTTTCTTGTGTTTGTGTTGGGCAACCGAGGCCGATATTATCCGATGCCGAGATGGAGAGGATCCAAAGAGCCTATCAACACAAGCCGCGTCGATTCGAATCTCTTCGCCAACTTCGTACCCTCAGTATCCACGGAATTGACGACCCGATGGAAAGACTAACTCCTGCCGATTTGCTGCGGTTCGAGCAGGAAAAACAATAGAAGAAATCGAGGAAGAAGAAGGAAACCGTCCAGCCGAATAAGGGCCCAAAAACTTCTCGGCCAAAAAACAAAGATACCGAGAGCTCCAAGAAGAGAGACCAGGCTGCCGGTACTTCGGCTCCAAAGGATGAGCCAGACCTTAGCCTGGTAAATTCTGAAGAAATCGATCAACCTATCAAGGGGTGCAAGAAGGCTCGAGAGGATACTCGGGAGATCTTCGACTTAACTGGGTCCGAGCTTCCGGATCAAGATATGAGACGCCATCCAGGAAAAGCTAAGGTGACCGCCGAGAATACCGAGGAGACTGAGGCCGAAAAGCAGAAAAGGCTGAAGTCTATTGCCACCTTCCACTCATACGCCGACATGCTTTTTGCGGGACCGCCTTGGCCGACCCGAGCCCCAGCCCGAGTCTCGTTTTTGGAGAATGCTCATAACTCCCTTGCGGTAAGTTACTCCGTCTTTCACATTGTAACCAATTCTTCAAATTTCCTTATATTGAAGTGACGAATTTTCAGGGGTTCTGCGGGATGGTCGAGGATTACGAGCGTTGCTACCAAAGCCTCCGAGACGAGTGCAAAGATTTTGTCCAGGCCGAGAGGGAGCGTTAGGAGATCTCTAAAGAGCACGAACATTTAATCTCCGAGCTGTCGGTTGCCACTGCGAGCTTAAAAGCTTCGCAGGACTTAGTCGAGCAATTGACTAAGGACCGACAGTCGGCAGTCGAAGAGTTGGCCCGAGCTAGGGACCACACCGACAAGCTCAAGCAAGATCTGGAGGCCGAGGTCCTGAGGCGCTCGGAGGTCGAGCAAAAGCTGAGTGCAGAGGTTGAAGAAGCTAAGAAGGCTTTGGAGGCTGCTCAAACAACTGGGGAGGGTCTGAACCTCGCTCAACTGATGGCTACCCCTTCCGGTGAATCCACCTTCAACATGATGGAGGAGCTGATTCGCAAGAAAGTGAAGGTGGCCGTAGCCGAGAAGTATCCTGAGCTCGATCTCGGTGTCGTTTATTCAACTCCGGATGCTTCCGAGGGTTCTGATGATGAGGATAATAATGATGAAACTTTCTCGAAGCATCTGGAAGATAATCTGGTGAGAGTCGAGCAGAATCGGGAGGAGCAGGTCGATCCAAACCTCGAGCAGCCGAACCCCAACCCTTAAACATTTTTCCTTTCAATGTTATGAACAATGTTTTCAGCTTTTTAGACCACTTTGTAAATTTGTTTCGAACTGATATTTTTGCTCGAAATTTTGTTGATTCAATGATTTGTCATTCTGCTTTATCCATTTCATGTTCTTCTCGACTTTGCTTATTTTGCATTTGTTAAAAACAAAATACCAGGAAGAGTTTGAAACAAACTATCAGAATGTATTTTAATACTTGTACATGGCAAACAACCGAGTTTACAAAATTTCAGATACAAAACGATCCGAACTAATAAACTTCCAATGAGATGGCCTCGTTTATTCTTTATAAAATACCCTTGACGAGTTCGAGCTAGAAATAATACTTTTTCAAGTATTTAATATTCCACGCGTTTGGGATGGATTTTCCTTCCGGAGTTCGAAGTTGGTAAGCTCCTTTGCCGACAATCAAATCAACAATGTAGGGACCTTCCCAACTCGGCCTTAGTTTTCCAGCATTTAACTCTTGCGTATTTTGGAAGACTTGCCGAAGAACCCAATCCCCAATTTGGAATGACCTTAGACGAACCGACTTGTTGTAGAATTTTTCCACACTTCTCTGAAGTTTAGTCATTTGTCCCGAGGCTTCCATTCTTTTTTCATCAAGCAGCTCGAGGGAATCGAAAAGTTTTTCTTTGTTTTGCTCTTCATCGAATAGTTCGACCCTCGAGCTACCTTGAATTGCTTCTATTGGGGATACGGCCTCGACTCCGAATGCAAGAGAGAAGGGGGATTCTCCTGTTGCATTTTTATATGTAGTTCGGTAGGCCCATAATACGGCCGGAAGCTCCTCGACCCAAGCTAATTTTTTGGCCGCTAGTTTCTTCTTCAGGATGTTGATGATTGTTTTGTTAGATGATTCGGCCAAACCATTTGCTTCAGGGTATCTCGGTGTAGAAAACAATAGCCGAGCTCTGATCGTTTCGCAGTAATCTTTAAATTTTTTGCTGGTGAACTGCCGTCCATTGTCGGTTATGATTTCTCGAGGTAAGCCGAACCGACAAACTATATTCTTCCATACGAAGTTGATCATCTTGGTGTCTCATTCTCAGGAAAGGGGCTCGACCTCAACCCACTTTGTGAAGTAGTCCGTAGCAACTACTAAATATTCTTTCTGTCCAGCTGCCTTTGGTAGTTTTCCTACGATGTCGATTCCCCAACGGCAAAATGGCCAAGCCGGGCTGTCGAATGAAGAGTTTTGGCATGTAAGTGTGTCGAATTCGCGAACCTTTGACAGTTGTCGCATTTTTAAACAACTTCCTCGGCATCCTTTTTCAAGGTCGGCCAATAGAATCCTGCCATTATCGTTTTGTGGGCTAGGCTTCTTGGACCCGAGTGATTTCCGCAACTTCCAGAATGGATCTCGGACAATACCGAGATGCAATCCATTTCGGATGCGCATTTTAGTAAGGGACCTTGAAAGGATCTTTTATATAATTGGCCATCAAGGATAGAGAATCGAGCTGCCCTTTGTATTAACCGAGCTGCTTCAGGTTTTGATTGTGGCAGAACTCCATCGGAAATATACTTTATGATTGGGGACATCCAAGATTCTGGAGCCTCGTTTGTCGAACATATTTCCATCGGCTCGAACTCACGATCTCTTGTGACTGGCCAGAGTGCAACCGTCATAGGTATACTTCGAGTTCCAAAAGTGCTCGCAGCTGCGGCTAAATTTGCCAATGCATCGGCATGCGAATTTTCTTCTCGAGGTATGTGCGAGACTTCTACCGCTTCGAACTTTGATTCGAGTTCTTTTGCTAGCTCGTGATATGCTAACATTCTAGCATCTCGAGCTTGGAATTTGCCTCGTACTTGATTGACGACGAGTTGTGAGTCAGATTCTATTTTTAACTTCCGTAGTCTGAGATCTAATCCTAGATGTAGCCCGACAATCAATGCTTCGTAATCTGCGATATTATTTGTTGTTCGGAATTCGAAGTGTATTGCTTTTTCGATCACCCATTTTTTGGGGGATATGAGTAATATCCCGGCTCCACTCCCCCTAGAATTACTGGAACCGTCTATAGCAAGGGTCCAGAATTCTAAGATACTTGAATTTGATCTGAGCTCGACCTCGGCCATAACTTGTAGCTCGGGAGTGTAGTCTACTATGAAGTCGGCCAATATTTGTGATTTTATTGTATTTCGTGGTTCGAATTGCAGGCCATAGCCTCCAAGCTCGATAGCCCATTTCATCATTCTTTCAGATAAATCCAGTTTGGACAGAACATGTCGAATTGGGAATGATGAAACAACCTTCACTTGATGCAATTCGAAATATGGTCTCAATTTTCTTGAAGCCATAACCAAGGCAAGGATGAGTTTTTCCAAGGCTGGATACCGCGTTTCAGCATCAAGGAGTGTTCGGCTTACATAATAGATGGGATGTTGGTTCCCATCTATTTATCGAACAAGAACGCCACTTATAGCTTTTTCGGAGACGGCCATGTATAATTGTAATTCATCTCCATGTTCGGCTTTGGCGAGGACGGGAAGTCGAGTCAGATATTGTTTGATAGAAGCGAGTGCTTCATCACATTCCTTCGTCCATTCGAATTTTTTGGCCTTTCTTAATAGAGAGAAGAAAGGGCTTATTTTATCCGAGTACCGAGCTACGAATCTGTTGATCGCGGCTAGCTTGCCGATCATTCGCTGCACATCCTTTATGTTATTCGGTGGTTGTATGTTTTGGATTGCTTTGATTTGGAGTGGATCGGCTTCGATTCCTCGTCGGCTTACTATGTAACCGAGAAATTTTATGGAAGAAACACAGAAGATACACTTTATCAGATTCAGCCTCATGTTGAATTTATTTAAGATCTGAAAAGTCTCTGTCAGATGCCGAAGATGGTCTTCGAATGAGTTCGACTTTACTAAGATGTCATCTATATACACCTCCATTGTTCGACCAATCTGATGCTCGAACATGCGGTTCATCAATCTTTGATAGGTTGAACCGACATTTTTGAGGCTGATAAGTTCATTATTTCACTCACTTATCTATATTATTTTCCTACTATTTTATGTAGTTTTATTGAGTTTATATGTATATTCTATGCATGAGTCTATATAAGGTGGTATTATGCGCATTTTGGTGTTTTTGTATGGTTTATGGCCTAAGTTCACGAGAAATCCGTTCCGGAAGCAGTGACGTGTAAGAGTAGCAGTGAAGATTTCTTCCACAAGAGGAATTCGGGCTATTGGCGCATTGCAATGGATGATGCTTTGAGTTAGCTCTCCAACGCAACTGGAATCGGGTCAATCGGAGTTCGGAGGAGGAAGTTATGGCCAAAACCATGAGACCGCGCAGACGAGGCAAAGAAGGCACAACGCTCGACAAAGGGAAAAGGAAGATCGACGAAAGCAAAGGCCGCGTCGATCGCTGCCAATGCTCGTCGATCGACGAAGATGTTTCAGGAGCAGCGATCGACGCCAGACCGCCACGATCGACGCGCATGCGGGATTCCTAATCTGAATCTGATTTGGAGATAAAGGCATATCTAACCCTAGATACTGCTGGATACATCTTTCACCCCTATAAATATTCATGTAAATTTGTTTTTTTAGAGAGAGGAGAGTTAGAGCAATTACAAGATTTTTGTATTGAAGAATTGTAAGAGTTTTATGTTTGAAGACAAGTTCTTGTGGGAAGATTTCCGGATTCCAGTTTTTATGCAATTCAGGTTTTATTTTTCTATGATGAATATTACCGTGAATATGTGTAATTAATCTCTTCCTCAGATTCTAGGGTTTCGAATTATCAATGTATACATGTTTGATTAATTGAATTATTTTCCCTTTCCCTTCGTAGTTTGTGAAATCTGTGCTTATTCATAATCTTGATTTGCTGATCACATCTTATGATTATCTAGTTGATTACTTGAGACGTAACTTTTATAGTTTTCAATGGAAAGAGATTTTCACAATATAATCTGATTTCTTGTCGCAACTGAAGGAGATCGATTGTAGGGATAAATCTGTAGATCTTTGGAGTTAGTTAATTTATCTTGAGACCGAGCGGAGATAGGTAATTAATTAATCTACTTTATGAATTGTCAAACAAAGAAGTTCATAATATTTTTCTGATGTTTCACTACGAAGAGGAATTAAAATTGGGAATTAATCAATTCATTCATCTATGTCATACTTGATAGGTAGATATCCCTGGAATCTGTGCTCTTCTTATTTGAATCCAAAAGCCTTTTAATTTCCTGTTTAATTTTCATTAGCAAGTATTGCAATTTTCAAAACAACCAAAACTTTTTAATTGATTTTCCTGACCAGTATTTTGAGAACTTATGATTTAGTACTTAAGGTTTTTCGTTGCTTCATTCCCCTGGATCGATAACTTTAGGGTTTACAAATTTATTTGCCACTATTTCTATAATTAATCTGTAGAATTACCGTGATCAGAGGCCGAAGGGCATAACTTTGTAACAGTAGATCCCTTGATTCGTCATGAAGGTTGTCTTTTCTTGATCCAGGGGATACATTTTAATTTGATTGTATCCCGAAAAGGCATCCATAAAGCTCATAACTTCGAAGCCCGCGGTTGCATCGACCAATCGATCAATGTGTGGAAGTGGAAAAGGATCCTTCGGACAAGCTTTATTCAGGTCCGTATAGTCCACACAAACTCGATTCTTGCCATTCTTCTTTTTCACAACCACTACGTTTGCCAACCATTCGGGATACTTAACTTCCCAAATGAATCCGACTTTGAGCAGGTTTCGGACCTCTTCGGCGATTGCCTCATTCCTTTCTGGTGCAAATATTCTTCGTTTTTGTTTTATGGGTTTAAATTTTGAATCCTCATGTAGTCTGTACGAGATGATCGAGGGATCGATCCCAGGCATATCAGAATGTGAAAACGTGAAATTTTCCCGATTTTGAACAAGAAGATTTTGCATCTCTCGTCGTTGTTCGTCATTCAATCTTTCTCCGAGGAAAGTTGTTCGAACAGGATCGTCGAGATCGATTGAGACTTCCGAGCTTCCTTCCACTTGCTCGGCCTCAATCATGTGTACTGTTCGGAGCGTTATTTCATAACAACTCCTTGCTGCCAAGTGATCACCTCGGATGGTTCGAACTCCCCAAGGGGTGGGAAATTTAATCATCTGGTGATAGGAAGAAGGTACCGCCTTCATCGCATGTATCTAGGGTCTTCCTACTAATACATTGTATGCGGAAGGGGCGTCGACGACTTGGAAATGGGTCGGCAAATTTATTCCTTCGGCGAACACTGGTAGTGTCACTTCACCGAGTGAATCCAACCTTTCCCCGCTGAACCTAACGAGTGTTATTGGGTTGTCGACTATATTTTTCTTTGAGATTCCCATGCCTCGCAGCGTCTTGAGGAAAATGACGTTCGAGGAGGCGCCGGTGTAAACAATTATTCTCTTAACTTGGCAATTTGCTATCATTAAAGTGATGACATGTGCGTCATCGTGAGGATGACGAGCTTCAAGCTCGTCCTCGGCCCCAAAACACACTTCGAGCGGAGATGCCTCGATTTGTTGAACGGGCTGATTCATCATCTCCCGGCAATGTTTTTTGGCCACGTTCTGAGATGAACCGGTCATTGAGGAGCCCCCTGTGAGGACGTTAATGACTCGTTCAATCTCTGGCTGCTTCGGCTCTTCGGGGAGTGGTTGTTGGTTAGCCCCTGTGGCTGGGGTCTTATTCTTTTGATTTTGACCTCGGCCATTCTTTTTGTTCCTTGTCCAAACCCTTTTCTTGTCGCAGGTTTTGGGCATGTTAGGAGTCCTTCGGCGAGAAGTCGATCAACTTCTCTCTTGAGGTCTCTGCAGTCCTCAGTTTTGTGGCCGTGGTCTTGATGAAAATCACAGTAAAGGGACATATCCCTGAGCTCGGGACTTGTCATCATTCTCCGAGGCCAACGAACCTCGTTCCCAATTTTTTACATCTCTTGAACAGCAGTTCGGAGAGGTATTGGTGACTCCCCTTGAGGAGCGTTGGATACCACCTTCATCCCCTGCTTGGATGACTCCGTCCGAGCAGGGTAGGGTTGGTACCGATGGTTGTTCCGTACCTCACTTTTCTTATCAGATTGGTGGGCCGGTGCCTTTCCCTTGTTTCTCTGGCCGAAGTTCTCCTCTTCGACCTCCTGTCAAATTTAAGCTTCGGCTCGGCATAGTACTTCCGCCATGGTCGAGCAGGGGTACTTGACCAATTTCCAGAAGAGACTGGAGTTTCTTCTAAGCCCCTTTTTGAATTCAGCGACTGCTGTTTATTCGAGGCAGTTCGGGATGGTCACTTTTACCGAATTGAATCTCTTCAAAAAATCTTGAAGAGATTCATTCTCTTTCTGGATGACGGAGTAAAGATCATCCGACCTTTTTTGTGTTCTTCGGCTGCTGGAAAAATGCTGAACGAAGGAGCCGTTCAGCTCGGCAAACGAAGAAATGGAGTTCGGGGCTAGATGCATGAACCATTGCATGGCTGGTCCGTCCATGCACGCCCCAAAACTTTTGCACATGCAGGCTTCGCGCTGATGATTAGGGATCATTGCGGTCTGCATCTTCATCTTGTATAGTGTGATGATTTCGTCCGGGTCGGTCTTCCCGTCATATGCCTTTATGTTCGGCATAGTGAAATGAGAAGAGATCTGTACAGTCGAGATCCTTCGAGTGAAGGGAGACTCGGCATAGCTCTCCAGTAGTATATTCCTCGGAGGTGTTGGTGCTCCGGGGATAAGGGAGATGAATTTCTGCATTTGTTCGAGATGTTTCTCAAGTAATTTTATCTTTTCTCGAGACTCCCCATCTTCGGTCGGAGCCTGGCTATCAGCAGGCTCAGTCCGAGCTCTAGAAACAGCTTCATCCTCGGGAGGGGGTTGCTCGTCTCCCCCTCATCTCTATTTTGACGAGTTCTTGACCGGGCTTCGCTTTGGCCCTCATCGTCGTCATTGATCAGGGCCAGTTGTTGCCGAAGAGCTTCAGCCTCTTCGGTGACCCGTCTATTCTCCGCCTGGAGAGTTCGGAGCTCGTCTTCACGACGTTTGAGTTTAGCTTCAAACTCAGCTGCACTGCAAAAAACTCCACGTCTGAATGACTGGTTGGCTCCATATTATTTTTCTTTCTTATTGGGCTCTCCTTCTAGCGCCAATTGTAGATGGTGGATTTTTGAGAGGCAACTTTAATAAGAATACTAAATAGAGTTGGAATAGAAATACACAAGATAATTGAAATAAATGCTTGATTGTAAATAAGACTTGAATACTTTGCTTTTATAACTGTATTTATTGCTTGAAATTGAATGTCTTGGTCTCATAATTACAATTCTATTTATAGAAAGTAAATACAAGAATGTGACTCTTCTGGGAAGTTGCATTGCTTCATTCGAAGCAGCTACTCGAACCGACGCGCTCCTTTATGACAAGCTGTTTTCATGCTAGCTCAAAAGTAGCTCGAACTTCATGGTTCCTTGTTCGAGTTCAAGATGCATCTCCTCGAGCTTGAGGCTCATAGCTCGAGCTCGAAATACATTCTTTTGGTTTTTTCTTCTTTCATGGACTTGACAAATGGACTTGTTCATTTTTGAGCCATAACACAAATATTAAGCGAGTTGAATACTCTTATGATGTGGGGTTTGTATGATTTACACCTCAACGTGAATGGGTATATAAGTGGAGGGTCAATCCTTCACCTTTGATCATGATTTTGGGTGAAGTTAGTGTTGGTTACAAAATCTGTGAAGAAGAACTGAAAACACTGTAGTTAATTATGTCTAGTACATCAAGTTTTTACAACTATATCTGCAGTTACTGCTAGTACGAGAACAAAAGAAATAAAATGAAATTAAATAAATAAAAGAAAATAAAACAGGATAAATCCCAGCCGAGTCGAGGAAACCCTCTTCCCGCAAGACAAATTTGCCGATGTAGTGCTCGTCTAACGGCGGTTAGTCCCCAAAGGTAAAACGGCTTCGTCCTTTTTGAGGCAGCACCGCAATCGGAAAGGCTTCACCGAACTGAGCAGAGGCAAAACTGAGTTGCAGAAGAACAACGGATAAGATGCAGCAATATGAGGAAAATATTGCAGTATAGGCTGCGAGAGCTTGTCTCTTGTCTGGTGCGGGGAACACGTCTGTTCACTATCTGGGGTACGTCGGGGGTAACCAGAGACAGCTCAAGAAAAGCCTATTTATAGGCGAGTTCCACCTGGGGGAGCCTATGTCACCATCAATGCTGGAGCCGTTACAAGCATTAACCACGGTCGTAATGGTCGAGCCAATCAATGGCTGGAGCCGTTACACATTTGAATGCAATACCAACATGTGCTTAATGTGCTGAAATCATTCAGACTGCAATAACAACACGTGGCTAACTCATCAGCCACGTCACATGCCCATTGCGCACCACGTCGACTGGTCTAGCCACATCAATCGTCCACGTGTCGAGCCCGCAGACTAACTTCACTTGCCCAAAAAGATAAAAACTGTGGACCAAGCCAAGCCAAGGACCCAAAGACCACCCAAAGATTAATTGCCGAGAATCGGGGTCGGGGTCGAGGCATGGGTCACGGGCACGGGCGCTTAGCCACCGGCCTCATTGAGGCCGTAGGCCGAGGTGAGCGATGATGTTGGCGGCGGCGAGCGAGGCGAGCCACCGGGTGCCACATACACTGCACACTTGGTTATTACACACCTCAACCATAATGGTATTTAAACATAGATTAACTACTTTAATCTATCAATGTGGGACACTTCATTTATTACACATCTCACTTGTGTAATAACCCACCAATCGTGTCACTTTGTGGACTCATTTCTCACTCACCGGAATTTAGATTTGAGAAAATAAATATACCACGAACATCTACTCTTCGCGTAGATTATGTTGGTAATATTTAATTACAATGAAATTAAATATTTCACATCGGGAATTTACCACAAAGTACCCGAATTACCAAAAATCCCCCCATGAGTGGAAATGCCAAAAACATGATGCATAGCCAACTCAGTTTCGAGAGATGTTAATGCACCTAAACAGATAGCTTGTGGCTTTGAACCGTTCATCTTCAATGTCATCGGGCACATTGGCGGCTTAGTGGTAGGGATACCTTGAACTAATCCTCTATAGTGTGTACCGAGACAACAACATTGAAACATTAACATTTCAACCTCTATTCGTTCTCACGTTTGGTTCCATTATAGGCCATGGACACCCCCTTTGGATTCATAAGTGTTCATTTGAAGCGGCCACCACTTCCACTTATATAGGTGACCTCCTATTCCGAGCATTCCTGCCTAGCTCAACCATCACGAGGTTTTCAGGAGTCATTAAAAGTCACTTAGGACTTAAACCTATACCACATGCATGCTCATAACACCTCACTTGCAATCTTTAGGGAAGGGTAGATAAGTCATTTTCCAAGGCATCGCCACTAGAAAAGACATTATCTTGTCAGTGTTATCACTCGAACTTGTGTAGTTTAGTTGTCCCATTAAACCTAGTTCTTGGGATCTCCAATCATCTAGGTTGGGTATCCACTACACTCATTCATAATGTGGATTTCAATCCCATTCCCTCTAGCAATTTTCACATTTGATCTCGGTTTAACCCTTTGGTTAGCGGATCCACAAGGTAATCAATTGATTTCACATAATCAATGGATATCACACCATTCGAGATCAATTACCCAA
Organism: Plectranthus barbatus; assembly: GCA_026898455.1. Taxonomy (NCBI): domain Eukaryota; kingdom Viridiplantae; phylum Streptophyta; class Magnoliopsida; order Lamiales; family Lamiaceae; genus Plectranthus; species Plectranthus barbatus. The sequence continues at coordinate 215,977 of JAPKLW010000662.1, forward strand.
TGGTATTATGTCGACGACGTATATGTCTAGACTTACCATTGTACATATTATTTTGTGCTCGACCAATAGCCACTTGGCTATCACAGTGAATCATCACTGACGGCACAGGCTTATTCCAACAAGGAACATCCTCTAGAAAGTGTCGAAGTCATTCTGCTTCTTCACCTGCTTTATCTAAAGCAATGAACTCGGATTCCACCATGGGACGAGCTATACAAGTTTGCTTCGTGGACTTCCACGACACTGCCCCACCTGATCGTAAATACGTATCCACTTGTGGAATGAGAGTCATTTGAATCAAAGATCTAATTTGCATCACTGTTGTTGGTCCTCAAATATCAGAGTCGTCGTGATTAAAACTTAACACAAAATGCAGCGAAATAAATATACGTCACTTACACTTATCATTTTTTACAAGAAGTTTCGTAGCTCAAGTTATGATATGATTTAACTTAGTTTTCAGATATACGCTAGCAACTCTGTTGCTAGGTTTCAAATCAGCTTTGAACAATAAGTAATAAAGCAATAAATGAACACAAGATTTTTATAGTGGTTCGATCCAAATAGATCTACGTCCACTCCTTAGCTAGTATGCTAAGTGTTTCACTAGAAAAGTATACAACAGTACAAGGATTCGCCAACACTTGCGGTAGGCGGCGAACTTTCGAACTGGCCACAGCACAGCTATCCTCCGTTACTTTGCACTTTTCCGATCACAGCTCCGGTCAAGTCAAGGGCACACCTTCGTAAAACTTGTCCTTCGCTATTGAGGCTTTTATAGTTTGCCCCTGAACTCAATAAATGTGCGGCTAAAGCCCGTCAGAGTCAATCCTTTTCAAGAGTGACTGTTGGATCTTCCTAGGAAGGAAGTTATCCCAATTATTGAAGATTCTTAATGGAAGTTCAAGAATATTCAAGAATGAGTGTCATATATTCAATGAAAAGACACTCTAGGTTGTTGAAAGCTTTGAATGCTCTCTCGTTCTAGTAAACGTCTACGAGTGTAGCTTGCTAGTTCCTAGAGGTGCATGGGTACGGTTGTTGGGATTTCTAGACAAACAATTTAAATCATGTGAATAGTGGGAGGGCTTTGCGTAAACGTCTACGAGTGTAGCTTGCGTAGATCTCTTTCACAAGTATTCTAGGATTGATTTAAATTATAGATAACAAAAGCTTTAAGGGCTGTGCGGTATAGTTACGTGCCATGCTAAACTGTCTCTTTTGGCCAGAGTTAAATTTGTGGTTAATTGCTTAGAAGCATCTTAGAATATAATGCAAGAATTGCATCCCTGTTCTTGAGAGATGGTTTGGTCTAAGGTTTTCACTAATTATTAATTTCTAGAGTCAAAAGCATCCTGACATGGTATTGAAATTAAATGGATTGGGCCTTAAAACCCGCAGTTCTGGTTCTGGGTGACATCGTAAACGTCTACGAGTGTAGCTTGTGGTGGGAACTCTTGGGCAATTAGTGGAAAACATTTGTATTTGATTTATTAAAAGGTTTTCAATGCATTTGTTTTCGAAGTTCTACATGTATGTTCTTATTTAAGATTCTTTATTATTTCAGATATGTCTATGTCTACTGTCGATCATAGACTTGCTCTTAATCCTCTAACTGGTCCAAACCTCCATGAATGGTGTTTCTGCATAAAACACATCCTTTATCTGAAAAATCAAGCACATATTCTTTACATAGATCCACTGTTGCGCTCTCAAAGAGGAGTGTGCGAGCTTGAGCTTGAATTCTATGAAAGATGTGAGGATGCTGATGAGTTTGCCTTCTGGCTCATCACAGGTTCCCTGTTTAGAGAATTAAGGCATAAGTATGAACACCTCAAAAGGGCTTGAGAGCTTTTGAAGGAACTCTCGATAGCTTTCGGCAAAGTGGAGCGAACCATTAACTGTAAGCTTGTGCACAATCTTGTGTGCAAGAAGATGGTTGAGTATAGTTCAGTGACTACGCACATGATGTCTATGATTGACCTCATGAGACAGTTTACTGTGCGGGGTGGTAATATCAGTGTGCAAGGCAAGATTGATATTATCCTGAATTCTCTTCCGGAATCCTATTATGACTTTAAGGTGGTTGCTGCTGCAAAGGGAGAGTATGCTCTGCATGAGCTACTTGAGGACCTAGTAGTTGAGCAATCCACCATGCGAGCACGGAAACCTGTTCTGTGTGGTTCTAGTACTGGTTCGACAACCTCTAAGGTTGGAGACGATGGTGCTGAGAGCAAGTTCTGGAAAACAGGCAGTGATAGCAAGTCTAGGAAGGGGAAGAGAGTCAAGGTCACTCCAAAGAAGAACGAGTGTGCTGGATACGGAAAGGTGGATTGTCCGAATGCCAAGGGACAAGGTACGTCATTTTTATTTGTAACAGAAACATGTTTTGCATCGGTTTCTACTCATTCGTGGGTAGTGGATACTGGAGCTACTGATCATGTTTGTTACATTTTGCAGGGGTTCACACCGAAGAGGGTGCTGAAGAATGACGAGGTTACCATCTCGATGGGGAATGCAGCACAAGTGAGTGCAGCTGCCATTGGAGATTTCACATTGTACTTTGATGATTCTATTTTAACTTTGAGAGATGTTTTGTACGTGCCGGATTTTCGGCGAAACCTTATTTCAGTTTCCAAACTTTATGTTGATGGATATTCAGTTATTTTTGATAGTGGAGTTTCTATCATTGGTAATAACGGTGTTATCTGTCGTAGAATGCTGAATAATTCTCTCTATGTTGTTAACTGTAATCATAAGTATTCCGCAAGTAGTGCATGTAATTCATTGATAATCCTAGAAAGAGAAAACTTACTTCTTCTGATGAGGATCTTACATATCTTTGGCACTCGAGACTGGGTCACATCAGCTTGAAGCGGATTCAGAGACTTGCAGATGACGGTACATTCGACCTAATCCGGGCTGTATCTTATCAAGTCTGCGAATCTTGCATTGAGGGCAAGATGTCAACCAGGCCTTTCAAGGCTAGTCAGTCTAGAGCAGAGGAAGTGTTGGAATTGATCCATTCTGACTAATGTGGACCGATATCCACACAGGCTCGTTGAGGGTACGAGTACTTTGTCACTTTCATTGACGACTACTCAAGGTACGGATATGTTTACCTGCTTCGCTACAAGTCTGAATGCTATGAGAAATTCAAAGAGTTTAAGGCTGAAGTAGAAAAGAAGGTCGGGAAAACTATCAAGTCGCTGCGATCTGACCGCAGTGGCGAATACCTCGGTAACGAGTTCCTGCAGTATTTGTCAGAAAATGGGATTACATCCCAGTGGACTGCACCGGGTACTCCCCAGCAAAACGGTGTAGCTGAAAGAAGAAATAGGACTCTTCTAGAGATGGTAAGATCAATGATGAGTTATGCAAACTTACCAATTTTGATTTGGGGCTACGCATTGGAAACAGCAGCTTACGTGCTTAATGTGGTGCCTTCTAAATCAGTTCCTAAGACACCTTCTGAGCTCTACCTTGGTCGCAAACCTAGTTTGTGCAAGTTTAGAGTATGGGGCTGTCCGGTACACGTACTGGCGAAGGAACCTGATAAGTTAGAAAGCAGGTCAAAAGTAATAATCTTCATATGGTATCCCAGGCAAACGAAAGGTGGTTACTTTTACTGTCCTGAGAGTCAAAGAGTCGTTGTTAGCACCAACGCTAGATTCTTGGAGGACGAGTATGTAAGTAATCACAGGTCAAGTAGTGATATTGTTCTTCAAGAAATTGAGAACGAGAATGCAATTCCAAGTGAAGGGGAACATGTAGATGTGGGTGCACCTGTGAGAGGTACAGCACCACAGACACGTTCTTCAGTGCAAGGTGCAGGACCACAAGTCACTGCACCTACTACTGACACGGCACCGATGCCTCGTCGTAGTGGGAGAGTTATTTCCAGCTGGAAAGGTACATGTTCGTGGGTGAGTCTTCGGACTTGAGCCCAGAAGACGGACATGACGACTCTGACCCACTGACTTATGAAGAGGCAGTGCAGGATAAGGATGTTGTCAAATGGCGTGTCGCCAAGGATTCTAAAATTGAATCCATAACTGCTATGGATGTATACCAAAAAACTAATTTGTCGGATGGCTTTAGGACCATAGGGTGCAAATGGGTATACAAGAGAAAGAAAGGGGCGGATGGAAAGATCACGGCTTTTAAAGCCAGGCTGGTGGCAAAGGGTTATAGTCAGAAAGAGAGCATTGACTATGACGAAACCTTTTCACCCGTAGCCTTGCTCAAATCCATCCGGATACTCCTTGCCATAGCTGCGCATATGGACCTCGAGATCTGGCAGATGGATGTCAAAACCGCTTTTCTATACGGTTACCTTGAAGAAGGTAGGGACATCTATATGCAGCAACCCCTAAGGGTTACATAAGCAAGGGCAAAGAACATCTTGTCTGGAAGCTTAGGAAGTCCTTGTATGGACTTAAGCAAGCTTCAAGGTCGTGGAACTTACATTTCAACGATGTGATTAAATCCTATGAATTTGCACAGTTGGAAAATGAAAGATGTGTTTACCGACTTTGTGTCAGTGGGAGCGTGGTCTTCCTTGCACTTTACATTGATTACATACTCCTATTTGGAAACAACGAGGGATTGATGTCGGAAATCAAGGCTTGGTTATCCGAACAGTTCTAAATGAAGGATCTGGGAGAAGCTAGCTATATTCTTGGGATTAAGGTCTTACGAGATCGTAAGAGAAGAATGTTGAGCTTATCCCAAGCATCCTATGTGGATACTGTGATTGCCCAGTTCAGCATGCAACTCGCCAAGAAAGGTTTGCTACCTTTAGACATGGCGTTCATCTTTCTAGTGGGCTGTGTCCTCAGACACAGCGGGAGAAAGATGAGATGAGTCTTGTACCATATGCTTCGGCAGTGGGTAGCCTCATGTATGCGATGTTGTGTACCAGGCCAGATATCTGTTATGCTGTTGGCATGGTAGCGAGATATCAGTCTAAGCCTGGATAGGTGCACTGGACTGCTGTAAAGCACATCCTCAAGTATTTGAAAAGAACTAGGAATTTCTGCCTAGTTTATCAAAGTGAAGATTTGTGCCCTGTGGGTTATACGGACTTGGATTTCCAAGGAGACCAGGATGAGAAGAAATCGACCTCAGGATATGTGTTTACCCTGGGAGGTGGAGCTATATCTTAGAGGAGCTCAAAGCAGAAATGCATTGCTGACTCCACCATGGAGGCGGAATATGTCGCCGCCTCCGACGCCTCGAAAGAGGGGGTGTGGCTCCGGAACTACCTTTTAGAGTTGGGCGTGGTCCCGAGTTTGCCGAGGAGCATCACAATTTATTGTGATAACTCTGGTGCAGTGGCAAACTCAAAGGAACCGCGGTCTCATAGGGTAAGCAAACACATAGAGAGAAAGTACCATATCATACAAGAAATCGTATCGAGGGGCGATGTGCTGATTAAGAAGATTGACACTACTGACAGTCTTGCTGATCCATTTACAAAGAGCTCGATGCAGAAAGTTTACGAAAGACATATTCGTGAGCTGGGTCTGAGGTGGATGCCGACCATTGATAGTGGTTAAAGAGAGAGCAAACTAGATAGACGGACTGTATACTCTGTAATAGCTTAGTTATACTTTGAGTATAAGTGGGAGATTGATGGGTTTTGTATACTGAAAACATTTATTATAATGATTATATAACAGTTTATTTCTCCTATCTGTTAACAATCTTACATGTATGAACAATGGTATTCTCTTGTCTCACCGATAGGGACGATCATACGGCGTGTTGTAGATTGCAGAAGACAGTATGATCACTTGACCTAGTGAGACATAAACCTGATCACAGTCGAGACAGCGTATGAGGATACGTCTGTCTGGATGGTTGTGGCATTGTCGGAATCAGTAGTCTGTCTTAGCTACTTGACATGCTGGTACGCAGAGGTGGCGTATTGATGGACCGCAGTGAGATGTATTCATCTGTCTGACATCAGATAATACAAGATCTCGTTATATTTATTGAGTCCAAACCCGAACGAAAGTTCAGGGGTTTGCACGGGTTGACTGTTGCTTTGACTTTCCATGGTGGAGAGCCTAAGTAACGTGCTCGTATATCCGCATCTTGGGTAACAGTAGTTCGTGTAGTACCGCCTGAGACTGGGTTTAGGTAACCATATCCGAGTAATAGGATGGGGACATTCCCTGAGGAGCTCAATAACATTCATCGTGCCAAAGTACTGCAGGCTGATTAATTTCAGGCACGAGTGATAAGGTTTGAATGGTACTACTCAGGAATTATAAGATATTAATTAATTGTAGTTAGAGCTTGTCAGAGGCTCCGATTAATTAATGGATGTCCGGTAACCTTAAATATGGGAATTCTAAATTAATGCGGCTCGTTCTCATAACGTGATAATAAAGGGGTAGGTCAGTATTAATTCTGTGGTGAAAAAGAATTAATATTAATTAATTAATTGTGTCCTGGGTTGTGGACATGGGAATTAATTAATTTATAGGCCCACTTTATTATTTGCATTAGGTCCCAGGTCTGGCCCAAATAAGTGTGCTGAATTAAGCCCAATAGCTCATTAGGGATAAAACCCTGGGTCTATAAATAGACCACTCTCTGTGGAAACCCAAGCCACTTTTTGTGATTATTCAAATCAGTCAAAACCCTAGGGCAGAGAGAGAGGAGGAGCCGATCCCAAGAGGATAAGGAGGAGATTTTCGATTCTGGTCCTGCTCAAACCACAGATCTACGGAGTCCTCACCAGTAGTAGATCTGATCAGCACCGGGATACAGATCTGAAGATCTAATCTGGAGAACAAATTCTTTTTCTATTGATTTCTTTGTTTTTGATTTTATTCTAAGAAATTAGAGATCTAATTTCTTATTCTGCAGATAAAATCGGATTGCATGGTTGAATTCAAGTTGGAAATTCAAACGCAAAAGATCGGTTCAGACTCGACGGAATTACGTTAAATTCCTCAATCCACAATTCTGGTTATTAAATTCATAGGAGCATGCTAGGATTTATTATGATTTTAATTGTGCACAATATCCATAAATCGATCCGGTTCAGTTTGGTTTTGGTGATTCGGTTCACGGGAAAACCCTACAGGCCCTGGTGGAGAAGGTGAAGGGGAATTGGGCCGAGTTCTTTTATGGGAGGTGGCTGGAGCATGTGAAGAAGAATGTGACTGTGAAGAGGGATGACACATTCTCTTCGAATGTGAATTTTGGCTTGAAAATCAGTAAGTTTATGGAAATGTTTTTTCAAAAGAAAAGGCTGGATACAGGGGAGACGTTGCTTCCGACAGACTTCATTCCTCAAATGAGGAAGGCAACTGCTCATCCCCATGCTAGCCGCCCGAGGGACAAGTAAAAGTTGTTTTATGTTGATCCTCGGGAGCAATCATAATTTGATTATATCCGTAGTAACCATCAAGAAAACAATAGTCATTATGCCCAGCTAATCTATCCAACATTTGATCAATAAATGGTAAAGGAAAATGGTCTTTTCTTGTAGCTACATTCAAAGCCCTATAGTCGATACACTTTATCCAACCATTTACCAATCGAGTTGCTATCAGTTCATCATTTTCTCCCTATTTTACAGTCATCCCACCTTTCCCACTCAAGTTGTTGCAAAGAAAGGTGGGATGACTGTAAAACAAGGAGAAAATGATGAACTTATAGCAACTCAATTAGTAAATGGTTGGAATGGGTTGAATATGGGAATTAATTAATTGATAGGCCTTATTTGCTATTTGCATTCTGGTCCCTGGTCTGGCCCATGATAACTCAAGCCCAATAGGAACCTAGAATTTCCTATAAATAGGCCTCAGTTCCTCAGATCACAACACACCTACAACACACAAGATCATAAGTTGCACACAGCAAACCAGTATTTGGGAGCTGTAAGTGATCGACTAAGATCTGAGAACGAGGAGAAAATTCTGCTTCTCAACCGGGCAAAGGATCTGATAGATAATCTTCACCATATTTTCAGATCGAGTTGGGATACAGATCAGAAGATCAGATCAGGAGGATTCTTCTTCTTCTCTCTCCTCTCTTGTTTTCGAAAATAATCTTTTATTTTCTATAGATTAATTTCCTCAATCTGTTAGGAAATTAAATCTTGGTGCGTGGGAAAGATCAAAGGGCATCTCGGCGCACGCGTTCTTCAGAGTTCATCGATCCAGGTATTCAGCATAAACCTTCTTATGCATAATAATATAGGAGCATGCTAGGATTGTTCATAGGCATATCAATTTATTTTGATATCCCAATTAACGATCCTTGGCAAACGGACTTCGTGATTCAGTTCACGAATCCCTTCACAATCATGGGGGTCAAAGATATGAAAGGCAAAATTATGATAACAACCACCTTATACTCCCGGAGTGAAAGTTAGGACTAAGAATCGATGGCCTAATATCATTTTTTAGTTACTAAACTCATGCCAAATAGATAGAGAATAAATGCAAGTTCAAGATCTTGTGCTCTCAATCTTGTCACTCACAACCGATAAAGATATGACAATATCATGGCTCAAATCTCACAGCTTTTTGTCAAGTCCTGTGCATTAACCACACACAAAACTCGGCAATTCAAAAGTTCAACTAAAGCTTGCCTTGACAACTAGATTCCACCCTATCATTGGTCAAAGTAAATTTCAAGCTCACTAAGTAAATCATGATTCAAACCTCAAGTTCTCGTTTGGGTTCATCACACACACACAAACAAGCACACAACATCCTAACAACAATCTACATGCCATAAAACAATTGTAATGAAACTAATTGGCAAAAGAAATGATAGAAAGTGTTGCCCATCGGTAGACACGATCAAACCGCTCTCTCATGCCTTATTTGTACCTACTACAAATCAACACAAACACCAGCAAACTATTGAGCATAAATAAACCAATTAAGTTCTCATTTCCAACGACTTTCCACAAACCAAACATCAACAAAAATAAAGCAATATCCACTATCTCCACCATTCATACCAAACCATTCAACATATCCACAAACCAAACCACATGGAAAGAATTAAATCTCATGCAAGCTCGCTAACAATCCATCAACAAACCATTTCATCATTAAAATCAAAGCATCCAAACAACGTCCGAATCCAAATCCATCATTCAAAACCAAAATAAAGGTAGATCAATACCATTATACAACCATATCGAAAGTCAAATCATTCAACTCAATTAAACTAAACTAAACTAAGATAGAGATAGAGAGAAGAGTGAACCAGAGTAGAGCACCGGATACCGACCATTCCCCCCAAACTTAGTCAAGTTAGACTAAGTTTGCAAAATGGTATGCGGTGCACTCTCACTCCCCCTGATCCGCTGGTGATTCCTACGAAAAAATTACAAAAACCAACCCAAAATACATCAATTGAATCAACATAAGAAAGACAAATACCACACTCCGGATGGGTTGCCTCCCAACAAGCGCTTTTCAAAGTCCATAGCTCGACTACCGTACCTTAATCAATAAAAAAACTTCCAAAACAATACGATGTACATCATTTACATAATATGGTTTAGCCCGATGTCCATTAATCTTAAAACAAGGACCATTCTCACGTGCTAACTCCAATGTACCATTGTCAAACACTTGCTTCACAATGAAAGGCCCGGACCATTTTGAGCGAAACTTACCAGGCATCAACTTTAACCAAGAATTGAAAAGAAACACCAAATCACCGGGAGCAAAAGATTTAACCCTGATGTGCATATCATGAAACTTCTTTGTACGCTCCTTGTAAATCTTTGAATTTTCATATGCCTTATTGTGGAATTCATCCATTGCATTCAAATGCAAAGCTCGTTCACCTTGGGCCTTCCTCCAATCAACATTAACAATCTTCAAAGCCCAAAAGTCCTTGTGTTCCAACTCAACCGGTAAATGACACGACTTCCCGAATACCAATTGATATGGTGACATACCAATCAGAGTTTTAAAAGCCGTGTGATATGCCCATAAAGCATCATCCAAACGCTTGGACCAATCTTTCCGGGAGGCTACCGTTTTCTCCAAAATAGCTTTGATTTCTCTATTGGCAAGCTCAGTTTGACCATTAGCTTGAGGTTGATATGGAGTAGTTATTCGGTGCTTAACTCCATATCTTGCCAATAAATTCTCCTGCAATTTGTTACAAAAATGGCTTCCCCCATCGCTAACTAATGCTCTAGGAATTCCAAAACGTGTTACTGACCCTTGCAAAAATTTCATCACAACTTTAGCATCATTAGTTTTAGTAGCACAAGCTTCCACCCAACGGGACACATAATCCACATCAAGCAAAATATAATGATAGCCACAAGAAAAAGGAAAAGGGCCCATAAAATCAATCCCCCAAACATCAAACAAATCTACTTCAAAAAAAAGTCGAGAGGGCATCTCATCCCGACGGGTAATGGATCCTATTTTCGGCACCTATCACAAGCCTTAACAAAATTCATGCAATCACGGTAAATAGAAGGACAATAAAAACCACAAGAAAGTACCTTCAGGGTTGTTCTATTAGCAGCAAAATGCCCTCCACTCTATGAAGCATGGCATTACCCAATTATCCTTCTCCACTTTCCCTGGTGCACACATCTTCGAATGACTCCATTTGCACATCTACAAAACAAGAAAGGCTCCTCCTAATAATAAAATCGCACATCTTTGAGGAACTTCTTCCGTTGATGGTATTTCAAGTGAGGAGAAAATACTCCATCAACAAGAAAATTAGAAAAATCAGCATACCAAGGATTATTATAAGCTACATAAAATACTTGTTCATCGGGGAAGCTATCATTAATACAACATTGATTTTCGTCCCCGCTAACAGGTTCCTCTAACCGAGACAAATGATCAGCTATCACATTCTCACACCCTTTCCTATCGCTAATTTCTATATCGAATTCCTGCAACAATAGAATCCATCTAATGAGTTTAGGTTTTGCATCTAGTTTTTTAAACAAGTACCGTATAATAGCATGATCAGTGTACACAATCGACTTGACTCCTATCAGATAAGAGCGAAATTTATCATATGCATAAACCACAGCTAAAAACTCTTTCTTAGTGACTGTGTAATTACATTGAGCCGGATTTAAAGTTTTGCTATCATAGGCAACCACCCTAAAATATTTATCCCTAACTTGTCCTAAGGCCACCCCAAGTGCAACATCACTTGCATCACACATCGACACAAACTCCTCATCCCAATTTGGTGAAATAAGCACCGTAGCTATCACAAGAGCCTTTTTCAATTTCTCAAAAGCAGAAACACATGCTTCATCAAAAATAAATTGCACATCTTTCTCAAGCAAACAACATAAAGGTTTAGTTATCTTAGAAAAATCTTGAATAAATCTCCTATAAAATCCAGCATGTCCTAAAAAACTCCTCAAACCTTTCACTGTCTTAGGAATGGGTAATTGTTCAATAGCACAAATCTTAGCTTTATCTACTTCCAAACCTTTGCTAGAAATCTTATGTCCTAACAAAGTTCCTTCACAAACCATGAAATGGCATTTTTCCAAGTTAAGAACAAGATTTTTCTCCTCACATCTTGCAAGAACAATTTCTAAATTTTTTAAGCATGCATCAAATGAACTACCAAATACCGAAAAATCGTCCATGAATACCTCCATAATATCCTCAATAAGCCCATGAAATATAGCCATCATGCATCTCTGAAATGTAGCCGGTGCATTGCAAAGACCAAAAGGCATCCTCCGGTAAGCAAAAACTCCGTAAGGACATGTAAAAGTCATCTTGTGTTGGTCCTCCGGTGCCACCATAATTTGATTGTACCCCGAATAGCCATCCAAGAAACAAAAGTGAGAGTGCCCTGCAAGACGATCAAGCATTTGGTCAATAAATGGTAAGGGAAAATGATCTTTGCAAGTAGCTAAATTTAAAGCTCGATAATCAATACAAAAACCGCCATCCTTTAGTAGGTCTCTCCATCACTTCTTCCCCATTTTCCTTTACTACCTTTTCAAATCCCCCTTTCTTGGTTACCATATGCGTCGGGCTTACCCACTCACTATCACTTGGAGCATAAATGATATTATTATCAATCAACTTAAGAACCTCTTTCTTCACCACTTCTTGCATCATTGGATTCAACCTTCTTTGAGGTTGTCGCTTAGGCTTACATGTTTCTTGGAGAAGTATCTTGTGCATACAAATGGATGGGATTATTCCCTTAATGTCAGACAATTGCCAACCAATATCTGACCTATGCATCCTCAAAACTCGAAGTAATTTATCAACTTCACAACTTGAAAGTTCAGTTGAGATGATTACCGGATAAGTCTCATTTTCACCCAAAAATGCATACTTTAAATGGTCTAGTAACTTCTTCAATTCTTCTTCTGGGGCTTTATTCTTGAATTCCATCTTTTTAGTTTAGCTTCATCTTCCTCCTCTTTAGTTCTTAATTCCAAGAACTTAACCTCCCCATTTGATACATCAATAAGGAAGTTATCTAACACTCGGACATACTCCAAAATATCTTATTTTACTTCTTTTTTTCCACCTACATTCTCCGTATAATAGGAGTTTTGCAAAATATCCTCCAATGGTTCACTTTCGGCCCTTTTTGCAAAAGTCATGTCTTGCATTACCTCTACCATGCTACAATTCTCTTCATTTTCCTCCTCCGTACTCCTCTTCATAGCTTCCGAAAAAGAGAAAGTGATCTTCCTTCCATCGAATTGGAAGGTCAATTGTCCATGTTTCATAGCAAACAATGTTCATCCGGTAGACAAGAAGGGTCTACCCAAGATCAACGGAACATCTCCATCATCTTCCATGTCAAGTATCACAAAATCGGTCGAAAATATAAAATCACGCACTTTAACCAAAACATATTCAACAATCCCTCTAGGATATGATAAAGACCGGTCCACCATTTGGAGCGTCATTGTGGTTGGCTTGATTTTCCCTATTTCCAACTTTATGAACAAAGATAGGGGCATTAAATTGATTCTAGCCCCCTAGTCACACAAAGCTCTAGTTACTTCTATTCCACCAATCATGCATGAAATAGTGAGACTCCCCGGATCTTGCCGTTTGAAAGGCGTCTTCCTTTGAATTACGGCGTTACACTCCTCAAAAAAGGTTCACCGTCTCATATTCTCCAATGCCATACTTACTCTTTTGGGTAAACATCTCTTTCAACATTTTCATGTACCCCGGCATCTCTTGTAAGACTTCTAATAAGGGAAGATTTATTTGAATCTTGCTCATATGCTCTAAAAATCGAGCAAACTTCCTAGTTTTCCTACTTTTCTCAAAGCGTTGAGGAAAAGGCATACGAGGTGTGGATTCCTTCTCTTAAGATTTATCCTCTGTCACTTCTTTTTCCTTAGCCACCTTTGGAATGACTTCGTCTTCCTCTTTCAAAGTAACCTTCTTCCTAGTGCCTCCTTCAGTCTTATCTTTTTCTCCATCATATTCTTTTTGTTTCGGTCCCTCATAAGAGTGCCCGCTTCTTGTTGTTATAGCTCCACATGCTCCTCCCAAAGGACCTTCTTCTCTCTTACTCAATTGATTCATTATACAAGAAACTTGTGTCTTGATATCTTCCAATAATTCTACATTTTTCTCACATTTCCATTCTACGTCCACCTCTATTTCCGGTATCTCCTCTTCTTCTTCCAAATACCCATTTCTCGGTCCATTCCAACAATTTTGTGAAGGTAAACTTGACTCTTGCCATGAATCATATGAAATTCCCCCACTATATGGCTTATACTTCTGACAGTTTCTCCACTCGTGCTCCATAGTATGGACATCTCCTCCGTACACAATATCCTTTCTCTCAAGCTTATACATCAACTTGTCCATTTTTTCTTGCATTGAAGCCATTTGGACTCGCAAAGCCTCTATCTCATTTTTCTCTGTCACTGATTTAATGACCTTACAATCCATTCTTTCTCTTGGCCATTGATAGTTATTGGCAGCTATCCGCTCAATCAATCTCCATGCTTCATCTTCTTCTAGATCAAGAAATACTCCCCCAGATGATGCATCTATAATGTTTTCAATTCATATCCCAATCCTCCATAGAATTGGCAAATTAATTGACTTTGAGAGAAACCATGCCTTGGACATTTGCGTAGAAGCTCTCGGAACCGATCCCATGCTTCATATAGCGGTTCATCGTACCTTTGCCCAAATAATGTTATATCGGCCCTTCTCTTCAAAGTCAAACTTGGTGGAAAAACTTGAATAAAAACATTTCTCTTAACTCTTCCCAAGTGGCAATGTTCGATTTGTCTAATCCTTCGAACCAATTTCTCGCTCCACCCCTCAAGGAAAAGGGGAATAACTGTAGCCGTATTTGATCTTGGGGGACTTGGTTGATCTTTATGGTATCCGCAATCTCCAAGAATCGAGATATATGAACATTCAGATCCTCGATTACGTGTCCCCCAAATTGGTTGTTTTGAATCATTTGGACCAACTGTGGCTTAATCTCAAATTGTGTGGCATTCACTCCTAACCGAAAACCTCCCGTTATCGGTTCCCCTTGAGGTCGAAAAAGGTTTTGAAGTGGTCCACGAGGACCATTCCTCTCATTTAGCATAGCTTTCATTAACTCAAGCTGTCTCTCCAACTCTTCAATCCTAACTATGTCCTCTCCTTGGTTAGCCATATCAAAATCGATTTGAATATTTCCTCTCCTTTCTTGAAGTTTCCTTTCCTCAAGCTCCCTAGCCTTTGATCGAGTGATCATAAAATACCTAGGAAAAATCAACAAAACCAATTACAAGACAAAACATTTCAACAAAACTAACTAGAATAATTAGCAAACAAATGTTAGTAACAATATTCACACAAGCATTTCCTCAAACACCTAGCATACACTTCTCCAAACTTTCAATAATTTCACAAGACCTATTAGAAGAATTCCTCGGCAACGGCGCCAAAAACGTGATGATGGTAAAATTGCAACACTTTATCACGTTAAATTTATCAATCCAGGTTCTTTCAATTCGCTCTAGTGAACATCATTTACTCGTTTGAAGGAACTTATAGCTAGGCAAACACAAGTCGTTGAGTTTTTATCTAACTAGGCAAAAATCATAACAAACCTTGCAATAATGAAATAAAGCATAAATCCAAGCATGTTCAATTATCTTCCAACGTTCAAAAAATCAATTCACTTCAACTATGTAGAAAAAGTATCAAGTGCAACAGTGAGATAAGAGTGAGTATTGTATGAATGTCAATTGTGTCTAGTTTGAGTCAAATCATGTTGTGAACCATGTTTAATCCCTAGGAGATTGAGCGATCGACCCTACACTCGTTAACCCATCGTCACGGCGAGCTAACAGTTGATGATGCTAAGACTCGCAAACAGCTATGTTATTAAGCCCTAGACCACTCCAAATAGAACGTCAATTATCACCCTACGACCTAGCACCGCACAGGGATTGGAACTAAAATCGTATGAATCTACACTATTCACGACAATTCCGCCCGCGTGTTGGCTGCAGCAATCACGTCAACTACCCCCTAAGTTGGCTATTACCTACACCTAAGAGGTAAGGAAAAAATTCTAGTGCAATTCAAGCTCTCAAAGGAAAGTAAACAATCAAAATTCAATCTCAATTCAACACAATATCCATCCATTCAACACTCACAATAGAGTTTAGTTCCTCATACCTTCAAATGTGTACAATACAATAGAGAAAATGATAGAATCCATTACAAATTGATAGGTCAAATGATGATCTTCCTCAATTGTCTTCCTTGTACTCAATCTACCTCTTGATCTTCACCAAATTTAGAGGAATGTGGCCTAGATCTCCTTGGAAGTGGATGGGGAGTGTTTGGAAGATGGTTTGGGAGAGAATTCTCATGACGGTTATTTGGAATCTAACCAAAAGTTCTTTTAAAATTTGAAGATCCCCCTTTTATAAATGAGCTAACAGGGCCTCGAATCGCCCGGTCGAAGTATGGCTTGCCCGGTCGAAGCTTGAAACTGCCAAACCATTGAAAAACCGATCTGGCTTGCCAGGTCAGAAATGGCTCGACCGAGCCTGCTCTTTGTTGGCACGGCTCGGTCGAGCAAGCTCAAATCGGCCAGTCGAAGCCTCTGTCCTGCTTGCTCGGCCGTTCGAGCTCTCTGACTGGCTTGGCTTGGCCGTTCAACGCCGCCAAACTCCAAACTCGTGCGATTTGCCTCCAATACACGTCCTACAATATTCAAAACACAAAAACACGAAAACACATCAAAAGAACAACAAAAACATATGATATGAGGGTAAAATAGCCTCAAACATGCACGCTCACACATTGAAAACATATCAAAAAACAATCCAAATCGAGTTAGAAAATCAGTGATCTTTGGAAGAACCTCACAAGGAAAGTGTTTCGCTCATCACTCAAGTGTTTATGTTTCAATGAAAGCACTCACAACATGTATGAAGAATTTTCTACCATAGGCTTGCAAAAGTACTAACATCTCCACTGCTCAAATGTGCACACAATTCAAGAATGAAAAAGGACTTTGATTAGGTTGTAATGTAGGCATTTTATGAAAGGTAGGGAAATATGGCCAAGTGACTAAATGAATTGAGTTCGCGACTCTCAACCAATACAACCACCATATATTCATCATCCAACCTTCTACTAATATTTTCAACGAACTCATTTTTTTTTCTAGCTCATTTTGAATCTCTTATGCTCATTTTGATAATTTTGTATTCCTTTCTTTTTCAGAGAGCTTATGAATTCAAATTATTTATTTGAGCTTCTTTTTCACACATCTTTTCACCACTAATTTATATTTTCTTATCTCCATCACATATATAACCACCCTTTTCTTCCTTAAATCTTATGGACAAGACAAAAACCATTATAACTCCCTAAAAATCCCATAGACAAGACAAAAAAATGGAGTTGGGCACAATGGGGCTTACTAGGGATAATTTTATTGTGAAGGGACAGTGTTTAGGGAATTGGGCTATCAAAGATAGCCTAAGATCATCTCCTAAACTTGTGCACACTATGCAGTCTCGAAAAAGAAAAAATGCAAGTTCTAGAGAAATAAAAACACACATGTGAATCTCACATCAAACAAAATAAAGCTCAAAATCCTCACATAAGGTGCATTTTTGTTCTTCCATTGTAAACATCAAATCAAAACCCAATTCATCAAGTAAGTGCAAGTATCAAAATCAAACCCTTCATGCGGTATTCTACATTCATTGGCTACTTCAATCACAATCCCAATCAATTAAACTATCTAACGATCAATTATCAATCGCAAATCATATTCGGAAAAGACTATGTCAAATAATTAAACTCGAAAAGGTTTGAAAATTTTTTGTCTATGCAGAAATTTAAATACGAAAAGCAGAATAAATAAAAGATAGAATGTTCCATCTCTTGTCCACATCCCCCCAAACTTATTTCCAACTAAAGTAGGGGAATAAGTTTGAAAATCAAACAAAACAAGGAACAATACCTGGTAGTTGATCTCAGACATCAACTTTTTATCCCCCGGAGTCTTCAAAATCGCACGACGTGATATAATGTTGCTGGCACTTCGAGTCGATCAACACAGGTCCACATCGGTCGATGTGAAGCCTTCTTATGATCCCTCCCTCGGATTAAAGTGTAACTCGCCGGCCTCTCGACAATTATCGTTGCCAGGCTGCGTTGATCAAAATCGAGACATACTCCCCTCTTTTTCTCTTTTTTTCATGCACTACTGATAAGTTAGGATTTTCACCAACTTATCTGGTGGTTCTTTGACTGAATGTGTGGTGTAAAGATCGTTTTTGTATTAGTTTTCGTGCATGAATTGGTTTTGTGCTCGTAATGTTGTGTTTGATGAATCATGCAGAGTTTTGGCCATAAACAGAAGAGAGTTGGATTTCCAGTTTCGGGTCCAAGTCGATCGACGAGGATGTCTCGTCGATCAACAAGGAGAATGAACAAGGAGTGATCGACGAAGGAAGAAAAGAGAAGAACGATGGAGGCAGCATCTTCATCGATCGATGCCATTGAACGTCGATCGATGAAAGCACTTCACCGGTGTAAATGGACGCCAATCTCCCACAATCGACACGAGTTCGGGAATCCTAGTGTGCATCTGTTTTGGAGATAAAGCCATATCTACACCTAGATATTTTATGATACATTCTCCACTATTATAAAAAGCCATATAGAATTCATTTTTTAGAGAAGGGAGACAATAGAATACTTACAAGAATTTAGTATTGAAGATTAATTAGAGTTTCTCAAGGTTTTTGAAGTTTATGTTTGAAGACAGAGTTCTGCAGGATTCTTTTCGAATTCCAATTTTTATGCAATTCAGGTTTTATTCTTCTATGATGAATATTATTTTGAATATGTGTAACTAATCTCTTCCTCAGATCTAGGGTTTCGAATTATCAATGTATACATGTTTGATTAATTGAATTATTTTCCCTTTCCCTTCGTAGTTTGTGAAATCTGTGCTTATTCATAATCTTGATTTGTTGGCCACATATTAGGATTAACTAGTTGATTACTTGAGACGTAACTGTGATAGTTTTCAATCGAAAGAGGTTTTCACAATATAATCTGATTTCTTGTCGTAACTGAAGGAGATTGATTGTAGGAATAAATCTGTAGATCTTTGGAGTTAATTAATTTATCTTGAGACCGAGCGGAGATAGGTAATTGATTAATCTACTTTACGAATTGTCCAACAAAGAAGTTCGTAATACGTTTATGATGTTTCACTACGAAGAGGAATTAACATTGGGAAATAATCAATTTATTCATCCATGTCATACTTGATAAGGAGATATTCCCGTAATCTGTAATTCTCATAACCATTTTAAATCAAAGTATTTTAATTTACTGTTTACTCTTTACTTACAAGGATTATGATTTGCAAAATAACCAAAACCCAAAACTTTGTTTTTCCTAACCAGTATTTTAAGAACGCCTGATTAAGTATTTAGGATTTTTTGTCGTTTCATTCCCTGAGGGATCGATAATTTTATTTGCCGCTATATTATTAGCTTTGCTAAGTCACTTGTTAAATAATTTAGCGATCAAATTTTGGCGCCGTTGCCGAGGATTGAACAGAATTAATCTTACTATTAAATCTGTGATTAAAGTACTGATTTAGGCTGTAATTTTTGTATTTTCCTTTAATTTCCCGTATTTTCGTAATTCACGTCAATCGACGCTTAATCTCATCGATCGACGCCATATTTTCTTCCTCGTCGATCGACGCGTATTCTTATCGATCGACGTCCTATTTGTTTTCAGATTTTTGGTTCTTTTTCTTATTTCAGTTCGTTCCGTTTATTTTCAGTCTTACTTCACTACCTCTTTTGCTGTACAGGTAGTGCATGAGTACGCGAACCAGAGGAAAAGACCCGTTATATTATTACCCAGATATTGAAGCCACTTGCAGAAAGATCTGAAAGAATAAGCGTACTCAGGAAAGCTCAAGCGGTCAAGCAATGGACGAACAACCACCAATTATTCAACAGCAACCACCAATGCTAACTACAGAGGAGCAAGTTGTGCTTCTCCAAGAAGTTCAAGCTATGAGGGCACAGATCCAACAGTTCAACCTGGAGAGAGACCTCAAGAGGAACAATCCAAATGGAAGGGATGTCCACCGTAACCCATTATTTGAAGATAATCCCGACAACGAGGAGGATGACAACCAGGATCCGCCAGGGGAGTCTGACGATGAGGAAGAAGAGGAGGCCATGCAGAATCGGTATAAGCCTCGGTTCAAGGAAATAGATTTCAGGATTGGCATCAATGCCAACAATTTTGAACTGAAGACCGGGCTGGTACAGATGGTGCAGCAAAACCAATTTGGAGGAAGACCAACTGAAGATCCTTATGCACATCTGGATAAGTTCCTTATGTTGTGCAACACTGTCAAAATCGGAGGAGTCAGCAAGAGTGCCATCCTAATACATCTGTTCGCATTCTCTCTGCGGGATGAGGCACAATCATGGTTCACTGCACTAGACAAGGGGAGCATAAGCACGTGGACTGAACTGAGGAATAAGTTCTTGGAAGAGTTTTTCCCTCCAAATGTCATCAGGCAGCGAAGAAAAGAAATCATCAGGTTCACTCAACGACCCGATGAAAGCTTCAGTGAGACATGGGATCGATTCAAAGAGTTGCTGAGATCATGCCCCGGTCATGGTTTTCCGCCAGGAGAACAGGCAGTGGCCTTTTACGAAGGGCTCAATGAAAAGACCGTCAAGTTGGTAGACACCACACTTGGTGACTCCGTCATGACAAAGAGCGGAAAGAAGGCCATGGAATTCTTCCAAAAGATGGCTAACAACACTCAAAGATGGTCCTCATGCCGAACTTGGTCTGTGAAAGCAATCGAGAAAGTAGTGGAGAAAGCCGCCGAACAACCTGATCTAGCAACTGAGCTAAAGAAGCTAAAGGAAGAATTCGCGACTCTGAAGCAAGAGAAAGCAGTCACTGCTATCGAGGTGACACAAGCTCCAACTGAGGGGGACAATGCTGAGGTAAATTTTATTCAAAGGGGCGGCTATCAAAACAATTACCGAGGAGGATTCCAGCAACACAATCAGCAGCTACACCAGCCCTATACCTTTAATCATGCGAGGAATCACCCTGGATTCTCCTACGCAAACCCTCAAGCTGCAGAGCAACCACCACCAAGATTTGCCGTACAGGATGGGGCGATAGTGGAGAAGAAGAAGCCAAATCTCGAGGAAATTTTGGCTAAGTTCATGGAAGGCTCCACCAATACGGTAGCCAAGCTCAAACAAGAAATATCAGGGGTGAACACCAAGGTTGACCAGGTGCAGAAGCATGTGCAGATTACTGAAAATCAAGTCAGCCAGATCGCTGATGCCCTTGGGATGAAATACAAGCCGGGACAACTCCCGAGCAACACTCAGGTCAACCCCAAGAACCAGAATCAGAGGAACCAAGTGAACGCCATAACCCTACGAGGGGGTAAGTCTTATGAAGGGCCAACGCAAGCAGGGACAAATACCCAGGATGAAGGAGAAATCGAGCAAGACAAAGAGGCCAGCACAGATGAAGTCCTGTCGACCGACGAGAGGCCCCCGTCGATCAACAAAGCATCAAAATCCCCATCGATCGATGCGGATTCTCATCGATCGACGACTGCTCCTGCTCCACCTCCGAAGAAACCGCCTCTGCTGTTTTCGCAGCGGTTTGCCAAGACCAAGATGAACGAAAGGTATGCACGTTTTCAGGAGTCAATGAAGAAGGTGCACATCAACATCCCCATTGGTCGAAGTCTTGCAAGAGATGCCCGGGTACATCAAGTTCCTAAAAGATATGGTCTCTCAGAAATGACCCATCTTGGAGCATGAAACGGTAACCTCTTCGAAGAGTGCAGTGCTATCATTCAAAAGAAGATGCCGATCAAAAAGAAAGACCCAGGCTCCTTCACAATCTCCTGTGTCATCGGAGGGGAGACCTTTGGGAAAGTCCTCTGCTATTCTGGTGCTTCAATCAACCTGATGCCATTGTCAATCTACAAGCGATTGAAGATCGGAAGTATCAAGCCCACAACAATCTCGCTTCAGATGGCCGATCGATCAGTCACTTACCCGAAAGGCATTGTGGAAGACGTGCTGGTGAAGGTGAAAGACTTCATTATCCCAGCTGATTTTGTGGTGCTCGATATGGAAGAGGATCGCAACATTCCCCTGATCCTTGGAAGACCATTCCTGAAGACCGGAGGAGCATTGATCGATATTCGAGACGGAAAACTCACATTCAGAGTGAATAATGAGTCGGTGACATTCTCGATCTACAAGGCAATGCAGAAGCACAATGATGGAAGCTACACAGAAGAATGCCACATGATCAACTGTTTCAGCCCGGTAATGTCTTCTCCATTCACCTCCCTCAAAAGTGAACCAGACTTTCTGGAAAACTGCTTGCAACATTCTCTGTTCTCGTGAACAAATCTGGACGAGGCAACCGAGGAAATCATGGATCTGGTCGTGGAGCTGGACATGTTTGAGGAAATAACTCGGGAAAAAGAAATCAAAAGAGAGCCACTGCCTGATCGATACAGCCAGAACAACCCAGAAAAGATGGAAAACAAGCCCCCGTCGATCGACGCCACTGCAACGTCAATCGAGGCCACATAAAACAGCACGACGATCGACGGAGGGTCTCCGTCGATTGATGGCAACCTGAAACTGTCGTGCTCTAGCTCTGATCCACCAGTTCTGGAACTTAAGACACTTCCGGCACATCTCAGGTACGTATTCCTAGGCTCTGATAATACTTACCCTGTCATTGTTTCTCCTTATCTTACACAGGGGTAGTTGGAGAAACTGCTGCGAGTCCTGCGGAAATACAAGTCCGCCATCGGATGGACCTTGGGGGATATCAAAGGAATCAGTCCTTTGCTGTGCATGCATAAAATCATCCTTGAAGAAGAAGCCAAGCCAAAGAGACAAGCACAGCGACGATTGAACCCAATCATGCAAGAAGTTGTAAAGAAGGAGGTTCTCAAACTCCTTGACCATGGCATGATCTACCCAATCTTCGACAGTAAATGGGTGAGCCCTACACAAGTACTCAGGATACAACCAGATAGCTGTGGCACCTGAAGATCAACACAAGACAGCATTCACCTGTCCTTATGGAGTATTTGCCTACCGCTGGATGCCCTTCGGATTATGCAATGCACCGGCAACCTTCCAAAGATGCATGATGGCAATCTTCCACAATCTAATCGAATATATCATGGAGGTATTCATGGATGATTTCTCAGTTTTTGGTAGCTCATTCGATATTTGTCTGCAGAATCTGGCTACTGTACTTGAGAGATGCACCAAGACAAACCTATGCCTCTATTGGGAGAAATGCCACTTCATGGTGCGAGAGGGGATTGTGTTGGGACATAGAGTATCAGCTGAGGGACTAGAAGTGGATCGAGCCAAAGTCATAGCCATTGAAAAAATGCCACCGCCAACAAATGTTAAGGTTGTTCGAAGTTTCCTAGGCCACGCCGGATTCTATAGGAGTTTCGACTTCTCAAAGATCTCCCGGCCTCTATGCAACCTTTTGGAGAAGGACGTCTCCTTCGTGTTTGATAACGATTGTGTGAAAGCCTTCGATAAATTGAAGGAGGCACTGGTAACAGCACCAATCCTGACATCACCAAACTGGGATGAGCCCTTCACATTGATGTGCGACGCCAGTGACTACGCTGTTGGCGCAGTATTGGGGCAATTAAAAGGAAGGCTTTTCCATGTAATTCAGTACGCCAGCAAGAGCATGAATCCAGCCCAATGCAACTACACCACCACGGAGAAAGAGATGCTCGCAGTTGTCTATGCCTTTGAAAAGTTTCGACTATATCTGATAGATTCAAAGACAATCATTTTCATCGACTATGCAGCCATCAGATATCTGTTCGCAAAGCAAGATGTCAAGCCTAGGCTGATCCGGTAGATACTATTACTACAAGAGTTTGACTTGGAGATCAAGGATAGAAAAGGGAGCGAGAACGTGATCGCCGACCACCACTCAAGACTCGAGCCACCGGTCGAAGGGGATGATCAGCAGATGATGATCCGGGAAATATTCCCTGACGAACAGATCTACATCGCTAGGGAATTGAAAGAGATGTACGATTCCAAGATACCCTGGTATGCAGATTTCACCAACTACTTGGTTGGTGGTGTTCTCCCTCCGGACTCCTCTCCATATGCAAGGAAGAAGTTTCTGCATGATGTCAGATTCTACTACTGGGAGGATCCCTACTTTTGGCATAGATGTGCTGAAGGCGTCATCCGCCGCTGTGTGCCTCAGTCCGAGTGGCAACAAATCTTCGAAGCCTGCCACTCATCTCCTAGTGGTGGCCATCACTCAGCCAACCGGACCGCATTCAAAATCCTTGCCAGCGGATTCTACTGGCCATCCATCTATGAGATCTACCGCGGATGGATAACAGGCTGTGATCGCTGCCAGAGGACCGGCAACATCTCGCGAAAGAACGAAATGCCACAGACGCCGGTCATCGAAGTCGAGATCTTTGATGTTTGGGGGATCGACTTCATAGGACCCTTTCCACCATCTCAAGGGTTCTCATACATCCTCCTGGCAGTGGACTACGTATCACGATGGGTCGAAGCTACTCCAACAGTCACAAATGACTCCAAGGTAGTCATCAAATTTCTACAGAAACTGATAACGCTATTTGGGACACCAAGAGCCTTGGTAAGCGACGGGGGATCCCACTTCTGCAACAAATGGCTTGCTACCCTTCTTGCCAGATACGGAGTCAAACACCGAGTCACCACTCCATATCATCCACAAGGGAATGGGCTGACGAAGCTTTCTAACTGAGAAATCAAACAAATCTTGGAGAAGACGGTGAAGCAAAGAAAGGAGTGGGCGGCAGTGCTTGATGATACATTATGGGCATACCGCACCGCCTACAAAACACCAATTGGGACGTCACCCTATCAGCTGATCTTCGGAAAGTCCTGTCACTTGCCGGTGGAGATGGAGCACAAGGCTTGGAGAGCAGTAAAAGAACTTAACCTAGATTGGAGGACAGCCGCGGAAGAGCGCGTCATGGCATTGAATGAATTAGAAGACTTCCGAGACGAAGCTTATGAGAACAATGTCATCTACAAGAATAGAGCAAAGAGGTTCCACGACAAAAGGATTCGCTCATATATTTTCCATTCAGGTGACAAAGTTCTTCTCTTTAAATCCCATCTCCGATTCATGCCCGAGAAGTTACAATCAAAGTGGGTCGGACCATACACCGTGATCTGCCAATTTATGAACGGTGTAGTTGAACTAGCCGGCCAAGATGGAAAGAACTTCAAGGTGAACAGACAGAACCTGAAACCATACTTCACGCCACTTCAAATTAAAGCGGTGGAGAAGTACTACTTGAACCGTCCTTGAAGGCACAGGTATTGTCAAGCTAGCGACATAAAACCAAGCACTGGTTGGGAGGTAACCCAACACTTTACTACTTTCTTTATTTCTGTTTTTTTTCAGTCAGTCGAGTCGAGTCAGTCAAATTTCATATTTTCAGAAAACATTCGAATTGAGTTGGGTCCAGTCATCTGTCGGAACACGTCGATCGCTGCTTTTTGCCAGCGATCGACGAGGGAACCTCGACCACGTCGATCGACGCAATTCCTCGTCAATCAACGAGAAAGTTTTGTCTTCATCGATCAATGGGAATGCCTCATTGATCGACGCAAACTTTTCTGAGTACTGGACAGAGACAGGTTTAAAACCCAAAACCCTCACTCCTCTCACTCACAAACACACTTGCTCGATTTTTTTTTCCTCTCCAACCACCCACTCGAAATTTTTCTCTCCAAATCAGACGCTTCCACCCACGTTATGTATCCTAAGACTCTCCTCTTCGATTATTTCTTGTCATTGAATGATTTGAGCATGATTTTGTTAGAAAATTGAGTTAGGGACACTTGTGTCCATTTTTGCAATTTTGACGATTTCGTTGCTTTCCATGATGATAAATCGATATGGTTGATTGTTTTAGTCGATACACTTCCTTATCTTGGATGGGTAGCTAGGATTGCTTTGAATTTGATGATCGCAGATTGGGGGGATAATTCTGGTTTGAAGTGTTGCTCTTATCCTGCTATTTTTTAGATAAATTCTTTCAATCAGTGATGTAATATGCTAGGATAGAGGGTGAATTTCATGAATGTCGAATCATTTTTGCATGGGTAGAAACATTTTGTGGACAATTGCACAATTAATTGTTGTAATGTTGGGAATGCTGTGAAGTTGCTCTAAGGAGTTTTGACATGATTTTTTTCCACTACCCTTGCAGATTGATTATGGACTTCCAACCCACCTTCTCAAAAAAGGCTAATGAGCGACGCTTTCGGAAATTCTCTAGCAATGAGTTTGCCGTCCGACAAACACTTTACCCATGCCCAAAAACAATGTATCGGCTGGGAATTCGAGCTGGGTGGAGGCTCTTCTTCGGCGAGTAGACTGGAGTGCTTGGATGACAGCACAGTGGCCGACCTATTCGTCGCTTGTCATGGAGTTTCTTGCCTCACTCCATGTTTTTGAGGTCCAGCCAGAGTCCGAGCCAACCACCATCTCCTTCCAGCTACTGAATGAACACTACGAGATACCAAGGGACATGCTTGAAGAGATTTGGGGCGTCCGGAAAGGGGGAGTTGGCTTTCTTCCTCCGAGTTTTGAGATTGCCCGCATCTAGAGCCAGATAGCAGCTGATGCTAAGGAGGACTTGCGGGAATTTGACTCGGGGAACCTGAAGGCCTCCTCCATCGACAATCCAGTGTTCCGGTATCTCCAGAGATGCATGGGGTTATCCATCACAGGCAGACACGAGAGGGCAACATCTGGAGCGGGGGATTGATTACCCCGATTGCGGAGTAAGTGGGCATCGATCTATCAGAGATCGAGTCGCTTGAGGAAGACAGCCGAGGACTCGGCACCAGGGCTCTGGTGAAGATGCTGATGCTGTCACCACGAGATGCGGGTTGGTCTCTACGGATGTCCAATGGGGACAGGTTCCCACTGCCACAGAGGAACCTCACTTCCGTGATAATTGGTTGATGAGCACACCAGCCCACTTTGAGGCTCATGGTCGGAGCACAGGGAGGTCCTGGCACCTCCCGACTTTGTCACCGGCCGCAGACTCAGCCCGACCAGCGACAGCTACAAACACCTCCAGAAGGGCCCGAGGAGGAGGCGCTAGAGGATGACAGACACGATGGAGGAGGAGAGCGGATTCACGATCAGACTGGTGGGCATTTGTCCGGCCACTTTGCGGGAGAGTCTTCATCTTCTGGAGAAGTGGATCTGGAGATGATGTACCAGTTCATGCAGCAGCAGGCTGTTTTGCATGCCGAGGAGCACACCCGGCAGGCGACTTTTCATCAGCACGTGACCACGAAGCTCAACACCCTCGACACGCAGATGCAGCGCCTTCTCCTGAACACCCAGCCAGACTCTGTCTACCTCTGACGTCACAGAGAGCGCTAGGACCGCCGGCGGCGACTTCCCATTTGGCCTGCCCCCGATGTTGAGATGGAGGATCCTCCAGAGGAGGAATGAGGTACTGTTTCCTTTTTCCTTATCTAACTTTCAAACTTGTTCACTCCTTTGAATAGAACAAGTTTGGGGGATGAGGATAGGAAAAGGGAAACGTTTGTTTGTTTTTATTTTCCTGCTTTATTTTAATTTTTTGTTGTTTCGTTGTTTTTCTGTTTTTGTTTTTTATTTTTGTTTTTTCTGAACCATCACCATCCTTGTTCTTTTGCCTCAATGTCAACAATTTCTCTCTGCAAGGCTTTTTAATCAAAATTAGTATTTTTGAACTCTTGATTTGTGGTACTTGTTCTGAGTTGAATAGTCTTGAGTATTGTTTTAGGAGCTTTTGAACATAGGACAGTCGGAACTACTTTTGATTATGTTGCTGTTGGAATTGAACACTTGTCTTTCCTTGGAATTAAATTGTTGATTGATAATTGAGATATTTGCTGATTAAGAATGATAATCCATGTGATAGAGTAGATGATGATAGGAGCTGGTTTGCTTGATAAGTTGACTTTTGAAATTTAAATTTTTGCATGATAACTCTTCAAAAATTGGGTAATTGTTGAGGAGTAACGAAAATTTCTACCTTGTGAGAAATTGTGCCATCTTTTCATTTGATGAGTGACAAAGTCATTTGATTTACTTCCTAGAATTTGATGAATTTCTCTATCGAGGTTGCATTAAGTGTGGTAATAAGGAGAAAATGATTTTAGGCATGTTCTTTCATAGCCCATTTCCCATACACTCACCTTGAATTTTCACTTGCAACCCCTTGAGCCTTGAACAAAATTTTTCTTTGACTAGAAAGGTTGATGAAACTGTGAATTATTGGAGGATGATAACTTTGGGATTGAGATATGAGGTTGTGTGCAAAATTAGGGGTTCCTGAGGGTAAATTTCGAAAAAAAAAAATATGAGTGAACATTGGCGAATATGAATGAAAAGAGAAAAAAATTGAGAAGAAAAACTTCATATGTGTAGTTCACAAAAGCCAAAATAAAATTCGAACCCTGAAAATTACGAAGGAGAAGGAACAAGATTGTGTGTTAAAAGAAAAAAATCATGTGGGCAAGATATGCTAGAGACTTGGTGTTGGAATGAAATATTTTGAGTCACTTAGCCAAAAATATCCTACCTCTTAGGTAAGCCACATTACAACCAAATCAAGACCTTTCTGATTCCCTGAAAAACCACACTAACAAGCAGTGGAGAGATGAGAAATTTATCAAACCTATGGTGGGGTAAACTAAAACTTTGAATGAGTGAATTTCAAAGCCTTTTTACTTGATTGAGCGATAAGTGCAAACACTTCCCGGTGAGGTTCCTCCTCAATAATTTAACAATTAGAATTTGCTTGGATTGCATGGTTTATATGAATAAGTGATACTTAGATTGCAAAAGAAGCTTGTGAGGCATTGCACACTTGTATCTGCATTTGATTAGAATTCTTTTCTGTGAATTGATCGAGGACGATCAATGGTTTAAGTTTGGGGGAGTTGATAAGTTAGAATTTTCACCAACTTATCTGGTTGTTCTTTGACTGAATGTGTGGTGTAAAGATCATTTTTGTACTCCCTCCGTGCCATAACATTAGTCCTGTTTTCCTTTTTCGTCTGTCCCAAACATTAGTCTTGCTTTCCTAAAATGGAAAATTAATACACACTCATTAATAAAATACTAATTTCCTCTATCTCACTCGCATTGGTATCTGTGCCGGAATGAAACAAGACTAATAATCCGGGACGGAGGTAGTATTAGTTATCGTGCATGAATTGGCTTTTGTGCTTGTAATGTTGTGTTTGATAAATCATTCAGAGTTTTCGCCATAAACAGAAGAGAGTTGGATTTCCAGTTTCGGGTCCACGTCGATCGACGAGGAGAATGAAGAAGGAGCGATCGACAAAGGAAGAAAAGAGAAGATCGACGGAGGTAGCATCTTCGTCGATCGACGCCATTGAACATCGATTGACGAAGTCACTTCACCGGCGTCGATGGATGCCAATCTCCCACGATCGACGCTAGTTCGGTAATCCTAGTCTGCATCTGTTTTGGAGATAAAGTCATATCTACACCTAGATATTGTATGAAACATTCTCCACTATTATAAAAGGCCATGTAGAATTCGTTTTTTAGAGAAGGGAGACAATAGAATACTTACAAGAATTTAGTATTGAAGATTAATTAGAGTTTCTCAAGGTTTTTGAAGTTTATGTTTGAAGACAGTTCTGCAGGATTCTTTTCGAATTCCAATTTTTATGCAATTCAGGTTTTATTCTTCTATGATGAATATTATTTTGAATATGTGTAACTAATCTCTTCCTCAGATTCTAGGGTTTCGAATTATCAATGTATACATGTTTGATTAATTGAATTATTTTCCCTTTCCCTTCGTAGTTTGTGAAATCTGTGCTTATTCATAATCTTGATTTGTTGGCCACATATTAGGATTAACTAGTTGATTACTTGAGACGTAACGGTGATAGTTTTCAATCGAAAGATGTTTTCACAATATAATCTGATTTTTTGTTGTAACTAAAGGAGATTGATTGTAGGAATAAATCTGTAGATATTTGGAGTTAATTAATTTATCTTGAGACCGAGCGGAGATAGGTAATTGATTAATCTACTTTACGAATTGTCCAACAAAGAAGTTCGTAATACTTTTATGATGTTTCACTACGAAGAGGAATTAACATTGGGAAATAATCAATTTATTCATCCATGTCATACTTGATAAGGAGATATTCCCGGAATCTGTAATTCTCATAACCGTTTTCAATCAAAGTATTTTAATTTACTGTTTACTCTTTACTTACAAGGATTATGATTTGCAAAACAACCAAAACCCAAAACTTTGTTTTTCCTAACCAGTATTTTAAGAATGCCAGATTCAGTATTTAGGATTTTTCGTCGTTTCATTCCCTGAGGGATCGATAATTTTATTTGCCGCTATATTATTAGCTTTGCTAAGTAGCTTGTTAAATAATTTAGCTATCAACTACCTGCAAAAGATAAAAGAAAATTTTAGTTTAAAAGTAAAAAATTCAAAAAATGGTAAAAATAGAGTCCCGGCATCGATCGACGTGCATTAGCATCGATCGATGCGAGAAATTTGTGTGCATCGATTGACGTGACCCTGCGTCGATCGACGCAGATACCAAAAAAAGAAAATTTATGATTGCGAAAATAAAACTAAAAATACATCTTAATCCAAAAATCCTCATCAGAATTAGTAATAGGAGCTAAATCTATCTATTCCCGAGCAACGGCGCCAATTTGATAAAGTAAAATAAAAACATAAATTCGGAAGAGACAATGTCCAATAATTATACTCAAAAAGGTTTGAAAATTTTTTGTCTATGCAGAAAATTTAAATACGGAAAGTAGAATAAATAAAAGATAGAATGTTCCATCTCTTATCCACATCCCCCCAAACTTATTTCCAACTCGAGGAGTGGAGTAAGTTTGAAAATCAGACAAAAGAAGAACAATACCTAGTAGTTGATCTAAGATATCAACTTTTTATCCCCCGGAGTCTTCAAAATTGCACGACATGAATTGATGCTGCTAGCACTTTGCATCGATCAACGCAAGTCCACATCGGTCGACGTGAAGCCTTCTTACGATCCCTTCCTCGGATCGAAGTGTAACACGCCAGCCTCTCAATTTCGATCGATATCATGCTGCGTTGATCGAAATCGAGACATACTCCCTTCTTTTTTTCTCTTTTATTTCATGCACTACCTGCAAGAGATACAAGAAAATTTTACTTTTAAAATCAAAAAATAAAAAAATTGAGAAAATAGAGTCCCGGCGTCGATCGATGTGCATTGGCGTCGATTGATGCGAGAAATTTGTCTGCGTCGATCGACGCAGATACCATAAACAGAAAATTTAAAACTGCGAAAATAAAACTAAAAATACAACTCAATCCAAAAATCCTCAACAGAATTAGTAATAGGCGTTAAATCTCCTTATTCCCCGGCAACGGCACCAATTTGATCACTGATATTTCTACCAGATTAATTGCAAATATAGTGGTCAAATAAATTTATACTCGAATGTCGAATCCACAGAGAAAAGATATGTGAAATAGTCCTATGTAATAAAACACAGTTTTGGATTAATTGTTTGAGAACTTCAAAATCAGGTTTTGTTTATTAAACTAGGCAGAGAAAAGAAAATAAAAAGTTAAATTAAATAAAACGAAACACAAATCCTTGGAAAGAAATCTTATTATGGATAACATGTAAGAACGAATTAAATTAACAAGTGGAATACTGCAATAATGCTATATTTCCTGGGGCGGGCAAATATAACCTAGATTACTAATTAGTGACTATCTCTTTTCGGTCTCAAGAACACCAAATTAGTCAATCTGATAAGCAAATCTGTTCAATTCCTACAGTCTAATATATCTCATTGGACAGTATAGAGTATATCATGCATTCATAATCCCACTATCAATATTCACCTTTCGGTCCTTCTACCAATAGCTAGACATCTAAACCAATCGTCACCTTTCGGTCCTTGAATTAATCTAGAATTATAAAATAAACACAGGAATCATAAACCTAATTAATTAATCCTAAACATGCATTCAAAACAATATCAAACCCTAGAAATAAAAGACATAACTAAACTTAAATAAACTTGCATTAAAAATAAAAAATTAAATTCAAAAGTGAATAAAGTAAAATAAAATCCTAACTACAGAAACTGAGGTTGAGAAGGATATATTAATTAATATTCATATAGGGAGTGAAATCTACTGAATAAACTAGTCTAGAGGGGTATTTATAGTGTTTGTATGGGCTTTACAAGGCTGAATTCTATAGGAGATAGGAGTAGATGTGATGCATATCTATATCTCCATGACCTATAATGAGTATATCATAAATCTTGAGTCTTCAGGGCTTCCAATATGATATATCTCTTCAATTTTGACCAAATCTCGTCCAAGATTCGTGAAAACCTTTCAAAATATCGCCAAAATCGTCCGCGTCGATCGACGCGGGCTTGCGTCGATCGACGTGAATTCATATCGACCGTTGGGACAGCTGCGTCGATCGATTCTGCGCGGTCTCACGGTTTTGGCCATTTCTTTTGTTCCTGAACTCCGATTGACCCGATTCCAGTTGTGTTGGAAAGCTAACTCAAAGCTCTATCCAATGTCATGCTCCAATAGCCCAAATTCCTTGTGTAGCGATGTCCTTCACTGCTACTCTTGCACGTCATTGCTTTCGGAACAGATGTTCTTTTAATTCGACCTCAAACCTAAACAAAAAACACTACAAGTGCAATACCCTCCTAGAGTGATTCATGCAATAAAAATAACTAAAACAAATGAAAATGCAATAAAAAACAAAGATAAATCAAACCATTAATGAGTGAAAATATGAACTCATCAATCCCCCAAACTTGAATATTTGATTGTCCTTAATCAAAAGAAAAGAATAAATTTCAAGTTCAACTAATCAAAGTGTGCAATGCCTCACAAGATTCGTCACAATCCAAGTATGAAATCTCCACAAGCACAAACAATCCAAATCAAGTTAGAAAATCAGTGAACTTTGGAAGAATCTCACAAGGAAACTGTTTCGCTCATCACTTAAGTGTTTAAGTTCCAATGAAAGCACTCACAACATGTATGAAGAAATTTCTACCATATGCTTGTAAAAGTTCTAACATCTCCACTACGCAAATGTGCACATAATTCAAGAATCAAAATGGACATTGATTAGGTTGTAATGTAGGCTTTTTGTGAAAGGTAGAGAAATATGGCCAAGTGACTAAATGAATTGAGTTTGCGACTCTCAACCAATACAACCACCATCTATTCATCATCCAACCTTCTCCTAATATTTTCAACAAACTCATTTTTTTTCTAGCGTATTTTGAATCTCTTATGCTCTTTTGATAATTTTGTATTCTTTTCTTTTCAGAGAGCTTATGAGAATTCTAATTATTTATTTGAGCTTCTTTTTCACACATCTTTTCACCACTAAATCACACATATAACCACCCTTTTCTTCCTTAAATCTTATGGACAAGACAAAAACCATTATAACTCCATAAAAATCTCAAAGACAAGACAAAAAAAAATGGAGTTAGGCACAATGGGGCTTACTAGGGATAATTTTATTGTGAAGGGAAATTGTTTAGGGAATTGGGCTATCAATGATGGCCTAAGATCATCTCCTAAACTTGTGCACACTATGCAGTCTCGAAAAAGAAAAAATGCAAGTTCTAGATAAATAAAAGCACACATTTGAATCTCACATCAAACGAAATAAGGCTCAAAATCCTCACATAGGGTGCAATTTTGTTCTTCCATCGTAAACATCAAATCAAAACCCAATTCATCAAGTAAGTGCAAGTATCAAAATCAAACCCTTCATGCGGTATTCTACATTCATTGGCTACTTCAATCACAATCCCAATCAATTCAAACTTTCTAACGATGAATTATCAATTGCAAATCGTATTCGGAAGAGACAATGTCCAATAATTAAACTCAAAAAGTTTTGAAAATTTTTTATCTATGCAGAAATTTAAATACGGAAAGTAGAATAAATAAAAGATAGAATGTTCCATCTCTTATCCACATCCTCCCCCCCCCCCCAAACTTATTTCCAAATTGAGTGGAATAAGTTGGAAAATCAGACAAAAGAAGGAACAATACCTGGTAGTTGATCTCAGATATCAACTTTTTATCCCCCGGAGTCTTCAAAATCGCACGACGTGAATTAATGCTGCTGGCACTTTACGTCGATCAACGCAGGTCCACATTGGTCGACGTGAAGCCTTCTTACGATCCCTCCCTCGGATCGAAGTGTAACACGCCGGCCTCTCGATTTCGATCGATGCCAGGCTGCGTTGATCGAAATCGAGACATACTCCCATCTTTTTTTCTTTTTTTTCATGCACTACCTGCAAAAGATAAAAGAAAATTTTAGTTTTTAAGTAAGAAATTCGAAAAACTGTGAAATTAGAGTCATGGCATCGATCGACGTGTATTGGTGTCGATCGATGCGAGAAATTTGTCTGCGTTGATTGACGTAACCCTGCATCGATCGACTCAGATTCCAAAAACAGAAAATTTAAAACTGCAAAATAAAACTAAAAATACAACTCAATCCAAAAATCCTCAATAGATTTAGTAATAGGCGCTAAATCTCTCTATTCCCCAGCAACGGTGCCAATTTGATCACTGATATTTCTACCAGATCAATTGCAAATATAGTGGTCAAATAAATTTATACTCGAATGTCGATCCCACAGAGAAAAGATATGCGAAAGAGTCTTATGTACTAAAACACAGTTTCAGATTAATTGTTTGAGTACTTCAAAATCAGGTTTTGTTTATTAAACTAGGCAGAGAAAAGAAAATAAAAAGTTAAATTAAATAAAACGAAACACAAATTCTAGGGAAGAAATCTTATTATGGATAACATGTAAGAACGAATTAAATTAACAGGTAGAATACTGCAATAATGCTATATTTCCTGGGGCGGGCAAATATAACCTAGATTACTAATTAGTGACTATCTCCTTTTGGTCTCAAGAACACCAAATTAGTCAATCTGATAAGCAAACCAGTTCAATTCCTACAGTCTAATATATCTCATTGGATAGTATAGAGTATATCATGCATTCTTAATCCCACTATCAATATTCACTTTTCGGTCCTTCTACCAATAGCTAGACATCTAACCCAATCGTCACCTTTCGGTCCTTGAATTAATCTAGAATTATAAAATAAACATAGGAATCATGAACCTAATTAATTAATCATAAACATGGATTCAAAACAATATCAAACCCTGGAAATAAAAGACATAATTAAACTTAAATAAACTTGCATTAAAAATAAAAACATAAATTCAAAATTGCATAAAGTAAAATGAAATCCTAACTATAGAAACTGAGGTTGAGAAGGATATATGAATTAATATTTATTTAGGGAGTGAAATCCACTGAATAAATAAACTAGTCTAGAGGGGTATTTATAGTATTCGTATGGGATTTACAAGGATGAATTCTATAGGAGATAGGAGTAGATGTGATTCATATCTATATCTCCATGTCCTATAATGAGTATATCATTAATCTTGAGTCTTCAGGGCTTCCAATATGATATATCTCTTCAATTTTGACCAAATCTCGCCCAAGATTCGTGAAAACCTTCCAGAATCTTGCTAAAATCATCCACATCGATCGACGCGGGTCTTGCGTCGATCGACATGAATTCATATCAACCGCTGGGACTGCTGCGTCGACCGGTTCTGCGCGCTCTCACGGTTTTGGCCATAACTTTTGCTCCTGAACTCCGATTGACCCGATTCCAGTTGCGTTGGAAAGCTAACTCAAAGCTCTATACACTGCCATGCTCCAATAGCCCGAATTCGTTGTGTGGAGAAATCATTCACTGCTACTCTTGCACATCACTGCTTTCAGAACAGATGTTCTGTGAATTTGACCTCAAACCTACAAAAATACACCACTACAAGCACAATACCCTCCTAGAGTGATTCATGCAATAAAAATAACTAAAACAAATTAAAATGCAACAAAAAACAAAGATAAATCAAACCAATAATGAGTGAAAATATGAACTCATCAAACATTAGCACGACAAATGTTATTGAGCTCCTCAAGGAATGTCCTCATTCTATTACTCGGATATGGTTATCTAGCTCCAGTCTCAGGATGTACTACACGAACTGCTGCTATCCAAGATGCAGGTATACGAGCACGTTACTCAGTCTCTCCACCATGGCAAGTCAAAGTAGTAGTCAACCCATGCATACCCCTGTACCTTAGTTAGGGTTTGAACTCAATCAAGATCGATATCTTGTATTATCTGATGTCAGACAATCGAATACATATCATTGTGTTTCAATCAATACGCCACCGTGCGCACCAGCATATCAAGTAATCAAGACAGATTACTTCTTTTCGACTATGTTGCAGCCTATACCTACAGACTTATCCTCGTACGCTGTCTCGGTTGTGATAATATTTATATCTCACTAGGTCAAGTGATCATACTATCTTCTGCGATCTACAACACGCAGTATGATCGTCCCTATCGGTGAGATAAGAGGATACCGTTGTTACTCGCATGTAAGTTTGTTAACATATAGGAAATATCGTTGAATGTATACTCATTGTAATAAATGCTTTCTGTATACAAAACCCAATAAGTTGATCGGGATGGCCGAGTGAAAGAGCGGTCTAAATGGCGAGGACAATCCCACACATCATTGTTTTCCTCTCAGCAGAAGTAACACCACGGTGGACGACGACCCTTTCCCTTATTCTTCTTCGAACGTCCCTGAGATTGTGCTGGAGATGCAAAATGTCCCTTCGGAGCAGCATAGAATGCAACGGACAAGGATGGCGAGGAGACCTCGAAGGAGCACTGGAAGAGTTTTTGACTCTCAAATGCTGGGAGTGGTTCCTGGGAAAGCTACGCAACAGTGAACGTGGAAAATGTAGGTCCCAAACCGCGAATGAACCAATGAGATTTATCGGTCGGATCGATAGAACGACCAATAGCAGCGAGTTTATCGCAAATCATCTTGAATCGCTGTCCATATTCAGCAATAGAGAGATCCCAATGCTTGATGGAAAGAAGATCATCTTTCAAACTAAGCTCTCGAGCCTTGGAGGCATGGTTGTAGGCACGAGTCAGGGATGACTAGACCTCACGTGACGATTTGCAGCCAATAACAACAGCCATGGACTCCTTCATAAGAGTCAGAACAAGGAAGAGTCGAATCAGTTGATCTCGTGAATACCAAGGAGCGAAATCAGGGTTGCTGGTGGTGAGGCCAACAGGCGTGGTGATCTCATGCGATGGACACGGCGAGGAGCCATCCAGATGTGGAAGGAAACCTTGAGTGATGAGGAGGGGTTCGATTTGGGCATGCCACAATAAGAAATTTGCGGAAGTGAGTTTGATATTCACCATGTGTATTATTGTAGACAAAGGGAGCGAAGGGATGCTGCCATCGTCAGCCATGGTAGAGGAACGAAGAACGACCGAAAAAAAAAAATAGTGTTTGCCAAGGAGTTTGGCTTATACCATGTGATAATCTAATAAATCTTTATTTTACTTGAATAAAATATATATTTGTGTATATATAGAATTACAATATGGAAAAGAGAAAATATATAAATTAAAAATATACAAAAGATATGAATATATCTAAATATATATAACAAAAGGTCCTTCAATGAGGGCTAGCGTAGAAGAAAAGGGAAAGGGAGAGAGAGATGAAGTCAATGGTGTGTGGGTGAAAAGGAGGGAATTTGTGTAAAAATTGAGAATAAGGTATTTAAGTCTAGTAATTCGGTTTTGACCAACATGCCCCAACTTAGAACAAGCTTTATATTTATTCAAAATTTATAATTTCCCACACACATGTAATTTATTTAATCACTTATCTATATTTTATTTAATTCTACTTTGAATAATCAATCCCAATTAGATCTAATTCTTCCACAAACATTAATCAACTCAAGTCACATTAATTTCTGGTCCATTTAATCATAGGACCGAAAATAATATTCACTGAGTCAAGAAATATATTCCGGAATTTTTCATCAGAATTAATTTAATTGATGATTGGTTGAATACAAATTTCACAATTATATATATTTCCATAATTTCTCCCCAAACAATTAATCACTAAAATTAGGAATTTAAATCCCGAAATAATATTTAAATAACTAAAAGATCGGAATAGAGGAGAGAAAACTTTTTTTTTCTTCTCGAATAATTCTTTGTCATCGCGATTCGCGTGCGATTTAATTACTAATCTCGAGGAAAATTCTAACGTCTCTCTTGCGATGATAATAAATAATTAAATAGAATAATTTCTATTATCTTTGTGACTCATCATTGGATAATCGCTTTATCGAAATTTTATTCTTGTAAAAAAGGTTAGATTTTTACGGGGCATTACATAGAATATTGAATCGGTGCAAAGCACGAATGTATATGTAGTATTTCACAAATCAAGTAACATGGTAAATTATGTAGTGGGCAATGTTAGGTAACCAAATGGAAAAAAAAATCTAAATACATGATTGCTGTCAAATTGTTAAAACTAATCACCATTGTCTATATTTTGTGATTTTGTATATTATTTAAATAAGGGACAAGGATCATATTAAGCCCTTAACTATTGTGGTAGGAGCACATTTGATCCTTTTAAATATTTGGATCAATTACCTCCACTATTAAATAGACTCTTTTAAGCACTTTAGGTTTTCAGATTCCTATTATACCCTCATTAAAAGAATATTTTATATAGTTTCTCAATTGGTTGTCGTTTTTATAATCATCACAAAATAAAAATTGTAATTGTATTTCAGTTTCATTATTCAAATTCTTATATAATAGAGCATTTTGTAATTGTTTCATATGTACTTTATTTTTATTTTCAGATTTATTTTTAACATATATATATTTTTTGAATTCAGATTTTATATATAATGTTTATTATTTTATTTTTTAAAATTGAGAGATTTTATAAATTACTTTTTAAGTGGGGGTATAAAAGGAATTTTAAAATTTAAAGTACTAAAATGAGTCAATTTTAATAGTTGAAGGGCCTAATTGATCCAAATAGTCATGAAGGGTCTAATATGCTCCTACCACAACAGTCGAGGGGTAAATCTGACCCTTATCCCTTTAAATAATACTCTTTCCATTCCGATTATATAGTTCGTGTTACTATTTTAGGGTGTTTCAATTATATAGTCCAATTTTTATATTTGGTACTGTTTTTATATATTAATTTACCATTAAATCCCTGAATAATTCTGAAAAATGAGAATATTAAATTTAACATTATGAAAATGAGAAGTTAATTAATATACTTTAAATAAGGATAATGTTAGAAATTTGTTTAAATATTAATTAATTTTTGTCAAATGTGCAAAGATCAAAATGGGCTATATAATCGAAGTTGATACCAGACAAAGAGAAGTCGTTGCCTTGGCGTAGACAACGAAAATATCTATTTATGTGTATCTTGGGAAGGAGAGAGAAGTTAAAAGGACAAATAAAAAAAAATATATAAGAGAGGTGGGAAAGAAAAAGAGACGCTAGGGATTCCCTCCGTCCCAATTATTTGGTTCAGTTTCAACTTACATGAATGTCAAAAATTATTTATGAATATATTAAATATTTGAACAAACTTCCTGAATTACCCTTATTTAGCAATAACTATTAATAATGGATCATATTAATTGTGTGTCATTTACAATATAGTTCAAGGGTATCTTTGTACACTCATATAAAAAATAATATCAAATTTAGATAGTGAACCATATATATAGGAAATACTGAAAAGGAAATATGAACCAAATAATCGGGACGTAGGGAATAGTATATAGAAAAAATAAAAATGAGAGAGAAAAAAGTACATGGGCAAAAATTGTACAAAAATAGATATATACATATAATATAAATTGGTTTCCACGTATGCGCCATATAGGCGCTGATTATACGGATGCCCGATCGGTGCCTACTAAAATTTTCAACCTTAAGGATACATGTAGAATGTAAAGGTGAGGATAATGTCACGCCCCTATTTTCATGGATAAAAGAAAATGAATCATACTTACTTTTCATTAAAATAGAAAATTTGAAAATACAAATAATTTTGAGAAAAAAAATGCAA
Source organism: Plectranthus barbatus (assembly GCA_026898455.1). Lineage (NCBI taxonomy): Eukaryota > Viridiplantae > Streptophyta > Magnoliopsida > Lamiales > Lamiaceae > Plectranthus > Plectranthus barbatus. The sequence goes on from JAPKLW010000662.1 coordinate 255,773, forward strand.
ACTCAAAAATTAAATTAAGTTTGACACTAAAATGCGAAAACAAAAAAAAAAAAAATTTCTTAAAAAATTTTAATCATTACTTGACCATCATCATAATACATCACTGCACATCATCCGAGCCATTTTAATAGATAGGGTAATTTCAGCCATGAGTTACCCTTAGCTCATATATAGATACATAGAATATTAGCTACTCTCTCACTCTCACCTATGAGCTACACTCAGCCAATTACCTCCAGCTCATTTCATAATTAAAACATTATGTAAACTTGCACAACCATTAATTAATAAGATAATTACATAAACCAATTAAAAACAACGTGCCTGTAACTTCTTTCAATAATTGGTATATACAGTTCAATAAACGTACAAATAAGCAATATAAAATTATAATTATACTATTTCCATAGAGACATTCATGGTATATATTGTTAAATATGGTATTGATCATGGAGAACGAAAGAGAAGACATAATGAATTTGGGAGAAAGGGTTTATGTTTATTTCTGAATGTCTAAACTAGTACAAGACCATTCTCTTATAGAGATATGAAGAAATACACAAGGAAAGGAAAGAAAGGGAATAATTTCCTATTCTAATTGATTGATTTAATTAGGTCCTTTCCTTGTATGCTCTGATCTCTAATCTCGGCCAAATACTCGATCTTTCCAACACTCCCCCTCAAGTTAAGTAATGGGGTTTCCGATACGTAACTTGCTGTGGACTTGTACAAAACTCTTGGAATCCACTGCCTTGGTCAGAATATCGGCAAGTTGATCTTTTGATCCCACAAATGGAAGAGCAACAATACCGTCTTCTATCTTCTCCTTGATAAAGTGTCTATCAACTTCCACGTGTTTGGTCCTATCATGCTGAACAGGATTCTCGGAAATACTGATGGCTGCCTTGTTGTCACAAAATAGTCGATACGTTTTCCCCGAGTACAGTCCTAACTCGATCATTAACCTCCTAAGCAAAAGAACCTCCGTAAGACCACTCTTGATTCCTCGAAACTCAGCCTCAGCACTTGATAAAGCCACAACCTTTTGCTTTTTACTTCTCCATGACACTAAATTTCCCCCAACAAAGGCAAAGTACCCCGTCGTGGACCTTCTATCCACTGGGTTGCCGGCCCAATCTGCATCGGTGTATGTCTCGACTTCCAAGAGTCCCATTTTCTTGAAGAGTACTCCATAGTTAAATGTGCCTTTCAGATATCTAACAATCCTTAATGCAGCCTTCAAATGCTCAGTTTGTGGTCGATGCATAAACTGGCTTACTACAGCAACTGCATATGAGATATCAGGTCTTGTATGGGAAAGGTAGATAAGTCTTCCCACAAGACGTTGATATCTCCCCCTGTCGGCTAGCTCAGCATTATCAACGATCTGAAGTCCATGATTTACGGCCATGGGTGTTGTTGCAGGTTTGCAGTCAAGTAACCCTGCCTCAGTAACAAGATCCAAAGTATACTTCTTTTGGTTAATAAAAATCCCCTATTGAGAACGGAGAACTTCAATACCAAGGAAGTATTTCAGGTGTCCTAAATCTTTCATCTCGAACTCTTTGAACAAGTTTGTTTTCAAGATAGCAATCTCTTCAGAATCATTTCCAATCAGAATCATGTCATCTACATAGATGATAAGGCACGTGATGAGCTCCCCTCGCCTTTTCATGAATAGAGTATGATCGACATTGCTATGTTGATAGTCGTACTTTTTCATCACAGAAATGAATCGTCCAAACCATGCCCTAGGAGATTACTTGAGCCCATACAAGGTTTTCCTTAGCCGGCAAACTTCGTTCTCACCAAACTCATGTTCAAATACTGGTGGAGGAATCATATACACCTCTTGTTTTAAATCCCTATGCAAGAAGGCATTAGTCGCATCAAATTGATATAGTGACCAATCCTTATTAGCAGCAATAGAGAGGAGTACCCGGACTGTGTTCATTTTTGCCACGGGAGAGAAGGTCTCTGCATAATCAACCCCTTAAATCTAAGTGTAACCTTTTGCTACCAATCTCGCCTTGTAACGATCTATTGAGCCATCAGGTCGTCTCTTAATGGTGAACACCCATCTGCACCCTATAGGTTTTTTCCTTCTGGTAGTTGACACTTTTCATAGGTATGAGTCTAGGCTATAACATCAATTTCCTTATGTATAGCTTCTTTCCAGTGTGCAGAACCCAGAGCCTCTGTCTCAGAAGGAAGGATCTCTTCTGTATACAGAGCAGTTTCATATGCGGAAGTTTTCTTGGTAGAGCCTTTCTAAGCAAGGTAGCCAATGGGGTATCGGGAATTTCTCCCAACCCTTTCTAAAGAGTATCTCCTCGCTGGAATTCCTCGGGTGCTCCGAGGAGGCAGAACATACTGCCTTTCTGAGGAATTATTAACTGTACTTTCCTGTTCGGGATGGTGATCATCTTTAGTGGATATCGGCAACGATGACAATCTTGGAGATGGAATTGGACTATGAACTTGATCATTTGCTTCTGGAATCGGATCAGTAGGCGACTCCTCTGGGGAAACTACTATCGGAGAATCTTGGAGTAGAAGCCAACTTAAAGAGTTAATGTTATTATTGTGGGTATTCTCACAAGGTGCACTCTCCCCCTGACGAGGAAGGTGGCGAAGATAGTAGAACTCGTGTTCAAAGAAGGTGCAGTGAATGGTGGTGGTAATTTTCTGGGTTTTGGGGTTAAAGCACCGATATCCCTTTTGGTTTCCATAGCCTACAAATACACATTTCTCAGCACAGGGTTCAAATTTAGTGCGGTCGTGTTTAGGAATATGGATAAGTATAGAGCAACCAAAGATACATGGCGGAAGGGTGAGGGAGGATGGTATTTCTGTGACTGAGTATAAATATTGGAGTGGTGTTTGAAACTGGAGAATTTTTGTGGGTAGTCGATTTAAGAGATAGACACATGTGGAAACGGCCTCAGGCCAGAAGGATGTAGGAACCTGAGATTCTAACATGATAGCCCGAGTCATTTCCAAAATAATCCTATTTTTTCGCTCTACTACCCCATTTTGTTCTGGTGTATATGGGCAAGAGGTTTGATGAATAATGCCATTTTGGTGACAGAAATCTTTCATTGAGGAGTTAACAAATTTGCCTCCATTGTCGGAGCGAAGGATTTGGATATTGATTTTGAACTGGGTTTTGACCAATGAATGGAATTGCGTAAATTTTTCAAAAACTTGAGATTTAATATCCAAAAAATAAACCCAAGTCATTTGGGAACAATCATCAATAAATAGTAAGAAGTAACGAAATTTACTACCCCCCAAGACAGGTGAAGGTCCCCACACATCAGAGTGAATTAACGAAAAAATAGAATTAACACGAGTTTGTTTAGATTTAAAGGAACTTCTGTGGCTTTTGGCCAAAACACACGTTTCACAGGGAATAGAATTGTTTGAAACAGAGTTTGGAAAGAGTAAATGTAAATAACTGGGGGAAGGGTGACCTAAGTGTCTATGCCACAACAAGGCTTCACTGTTAGTAGTTTCCCGGGTCAACAACACACGCCCATCTTGTTCGGATCCTTCCACAAAATAAAGTCCACAGTTCTCAATGCCACGCCCAATAATCGCCTTCGTACGGATATCCTGTAACAAGCACAAGTGGGGGTTGGATTAAAAGATAGCAATTTAATTCTTTGGTAACATGACTGACGGATAGGAGCTTATGAGAGAGGGACAGAACAAAAAGACAGTTGGTCAAAGATAGTGTGGGAGATATATAAATAGTGCCCGCCTCTTCTACCCGAACTAAATCACCATTGGCCGTCAAAATGTGAGTTTTATTTGATTTTGAAAGGGAAATAAAATCACATGAATCAAATGACATAGTATCTGTAGCCCCACATTCAAAAATCCTACCCCGGAATTTACCCCCACTCGAATTATCAGTATTAAGAGCATATAAAGAGGAGTCAAAATGAAAGCCAACAAAATTTGGGGGGGGCATTTTTTAAAATTGGGACATGTATAAAAGGATTAGGGTTTGGCTTGAAACCAAACCCTATACATGTTTCCTCCATGGCTGCGGTTCCACTATTCTGACCTCCTCTCGCCGGCGAACTCCTCCTCCGATCGCTGGTGGTCACCATTGCCCCTCCAAAGCCCACATTTTCAGATGTCATGTCGACATTGAGATCCTGCCCAATCTCGATCGCCGCCTTGCCCTTACCGGCGGTATTTCGGTGCGAATCGTTCCACCACTCCGGATACCCCACTAGCTGATAGCACTGATCTTTTGTATGTTTTTTTCATCCCGCAATGGGAACATACTAATTTGGATCTATCGATTCTGGGTCAATTTGGAAGTGGCGGCGGTGGTCCGGAGCGAGATGGAGTCTGAGAATTGGTCTTGGGGCGATTCCCGTTTGATCGATTTTGAGTGACAAGTCCTGTTCTGATTGCCTTGGAATTGAGGTTCTTGGTGTTGGGAAATTTGGCTAAGTTTCCTTTCCCCAGTAGCTACTTGTTT
>JAPKLW010000662.1:280757-305747 GCA_026898455.1 Plectranthus barbatus
TATATCAGGCCCAGAGAGCATAGTTCTCTCCATCTAGTTTGAAACCTATATTAACTGATTCCTGTGATTTGGCCATCTGATCTGATTTGTTCTACTTGCGGGTATGGATTGAAAAAGAGGAGAAATCTGCCTTGATTACGGTTGAAAGGATCAGAGATTGGTTAAGAACAGGGTGATGATGATAAATTTATGAGCCCTTGGATCTCAATTTGCTCTGATACCATGTTAAACATGGTATTGATCATGGAGAACGAAAGAGAAGACATAATGAATTTGGGAGAAAGGGTTTCTGTTTATTTCTGAATGTCTAAAATAGTTGTAGACACATAAAAATTCACGGCCAATTAAAACGTGCCACGTGGATTTAAAATATTAAATACCAATTTATTTATATTTTATGGATTTATTTAAAAAGAATTCCTAAATTAAAATAAATAAAAAGGGATATTTAATATATAAAAATAATTGCCCAATGCAAGGCCGACACGTGGCAAGCTCACCCAAAATGAGATGCATGGGATCACCACTTGTTCAACCAATCAAATGTTGCCACATGTCTCAATTTTGCCTATAAATACAAGGCATAAGTTGAAGAAAGAGAATAAGTGAAGTGAAGTGAAGAAGGCAAATTGAAGAGCTCAAGACTTGAAGAATTCTCTCCAAGATTCAAGGAATTCCTTTGAAGATTTGAAGGCGTTCTTCATCATCTTCAACGCGTTCTTCATAATCTTCAACGCGTTCTTCATCAAAGTCAAGCAAATCCTACGTTTGATTCGAAATCAAGGCTCATAGTCCCCGAAGAAACGTTAGAAGTCCTCCAAATTGTTGAAGAAAAGGATCAAAGACTAAAATCAAGAAGAACAAGAAGATCAAGCTTCAAGAACACGAAGAACAAGGTCGGAGATCTTCAAGAAATCATCCAAACATGACGTTTAATCCAAAAACAAGGTGAAAACCCTTTGGATTAATGTTATAAAGCTTCAAGATCAAATTGAAGAGGATCGACGGAGCCAAATTCTGTTGAAGACCTCGAAGAACACTTAAAGATCAAGTTCGAAGAGAAGAATCAAAGGAAGAATAGAGATTGAATCCACAAAATGTATTTTGATCCAAATTAAATTGAATTGTATCCAAATTTCGTGTTTATTGAATTGAATACGATTTTCGTGATTACAAATTTTAGCACGCCCGGTGGGACTTTCTCTACCTTTCATCTCTTCTCTTCATCAGAAATCCAAGTTTAAGGATGTCTCAGGCATCAAACACCTCAAAAGTTGTCGGTGTCGTTACAAGAAGCATGGCAAGACAAGCGCTGGAAACTCTAAAACCAACCGATTCTGACGATGAAGTGCAGAGAAGTAATGCTTCCTCATCAGTGATGATGGTTAACACTTCAACCGTAGAAGAACAACTAGCAAGCATGAAAGAGTTAGTGGAAATGTTAAGAAAGCAGGTGCACGAGCAAAACGTTGAGATTGCAAGGCTTAAGAAAGAGAAAGGAGAATCCAGTCAAACAAATGATGACGAAGGTGAGCAAAGTAACGATATGGAAATGCCTAAAGAAAAAAAGGCAGATGATGAGGCAAAATCTGCATCCAAAGGCTTACATGTCTCCTCTGACGGCTTCATCCAAATTGACCAAATCAAGGAATTTATCGAATGGACTTTGAAAAATAAATTTGATGAAAGCTCTAAATTGTCACTAGTTTACTCCAAGCCATACACTCGAAGAATTGACAATTTGAGGATGCCTATGGGCTATCAGCCACCAAAATTCCAACAATTTAATGTAAAGGGAAATCCAAGACAACATGTTGCTCATTTCGTCGAAACCTGCAACAATGCTGGAACATATGAAGACCACTTGGTGAAGCAATTCGTGCGATCTCTTAAAGGAAATGCCTTCGATTGGTATACGGACTTGGAACCGAACTCAATCGATAGCTGGGGGCAATTAGAGCACGAATTCCTTAATCGCTTTTATAGCACAAGGAGAACTGTCAGCATGGTGGAACTCACCAATACTCACCAATGGAAAGAAGAACCAGTCATTGACTATATCAATCGATGGAGAAACTTATGCCTTAACTGTAGAGACCGTCTTTCAGAAACCTCTGCAATTGAGATATGTATTCAAGGGATGAAATGGGGCCTTCAGTACATCCTGAAAGGAATTCAACCAAGGACTTTTGAAGAACTGGCCACTAGGGCCCATGACATGGAACTGAGCATGACAGCTAGTGGGATGAAAGAACCGCCAATCCAAGATCCCCGAAGATTTCAAGAGAGGAAAGACTTTCGAAAAGGGGGAAAACCATTTGATAAACCCATGAAGAAAGAATCTATGGCAATCAGGGCAACTCCAGTAGCATTTCAGAAAAAGGAAGCCAACAAAGAAAAGCGGACTACTCCACAGGAAAATGTGCAGAGGAAGCTAACCCTCAAAGAAATGCAACAAAGAGAGTATCCATTTCTGAATTCAGATGTGCCGGGAATCTTCGATGATCTGCTCCAAGCAAAGCTCATTGAATTACCAGAGATGAAACGTCCCGAGGAATCCAACCAGGTTGATAATCCAAAGTATTGCAAATATCATCGCTTAGTCAGTCATCCCATACAAGACTGCTTCATATTTAAAGACAAAGTGATGCAACTAGCTCGTCAAGGCAAAATTTTGCTTGAGGAGGAGGCGGCCACTGCCAACACAATCACATTCAAGATTGAAAAAGTCGTGGGAGAAAGTTCGAAGCAGGCAGAAGAACAATTCCTTCCAAAAAAAGAGATGACAAGCGCGGGATCTGTACTTGCAATAACTTTCACGGATGAAGATTTTGAATTAGGCCCAGATTCACACAATCGGCCGTTGTTTGTAATTGGCTATATTCGCAAGCAAAAGTTAAATAGAATACTGGTGGATGGAGGGTCAGCAGTCAACATCCTGCCTTTACGTACTCTGAAGAAATTTGGGATTTCCATGGATGAGCTCGCGGATAGCCGATTAATGATCCAAGGATTTAATCATGAAGGGCAAAGAGCTTTAGGAATAGTGATCTTGGACCTATTAATGAATGATATGGCAACAACAGTGTTATTCCATGTCATCGACGCCAATACATCCTATAACATGCTTCTTGGTCGTCCATGGCTGCACGAAAATGGCGTTATTCCCTCCACTTGGCATCAATGTCTGAAGTATTGCAAAAATGGAGTAGTAAAGAACGTGGTGGGTGATAGCAATCCGTTCATGGAATCAGAATCACATTTCGCGGATGCAAAATACTATTTGACACGTAAGAAGGTTGTCCAAATCAATGATGATGCAAAGATTCACAATGGTAAAACTCCACTCATGGAGAAGGAGTCCATGAAAGACCTAACGTTCCCTTTAACAAAGATTGATGCTGGTAAGCCTACGCTGCAACCATTGAATGGATTTGTCCGACCCATTCGCAGTGCTATAACCGAGCATGGAGAACTTTCTAAAAGAATAATTACAAAGAATTATGGCCCAAAAGCATTCTCACTTTTGCTTAAGGCGGGTTATGGCCCCAAATCAGAAAATCGCCATCCAAGAATAGCGGATCAGCCAGCAAGAAGAATCAGCATCGTCGAAAAGTCTTTAAATTCAGATGTCAGCCACAGGAAATGACTAGGATTTGCCCCACAAGTTCCAGTTCGTATTGCAATTAGAAGGGGTAACACCTGCTATATCACTGAAGAAGAAAGGTCTTCGACAAAAGATGCAATCGGTAATAGAAAGAAAAAGCACCCACGACTATCTGTGTTCGAAAGACTGGGGCCGCTTAAGGATGAAAAAAGAAGTCATCATAAATCAACAATGACCAAGACAAATACCGATGAGGATTTGCAGTTTGCAAAGCTAAGGAGTTTAATTCCCTCCCGCATGAAGAGACAAACCACATTAACCATCTCCTGTGGAAGAGAATTAAAAGCTACAGAGCAGACTGTCATTCTGACAACAGTCTCAAAGGATGATGATGATGGAGAAAGTGTTGCGTCATCAGATGATCCGCTCATAGGAGAGAAAAAGGTTTCTTCATACCATATTACCATAAATGAAGACGGTACAATGAAGGAAGAAGATGCCAAAGATGCCCCTCCGCAGTTTGAAGAAGGCGTTAAAGGAACTGTTGATGAGTTGAGAGAAATTAACTTGGGAACTGTTGATGACCCAAGGCCAACTTACATCAGTGCAATGCTAACTTCTAACGAGGAGAAATCCTACGTGGAGTTGTTAAAAGAATTTAAGGACATATTTACTTGGTCATACAAAGAGATGCCAGGGCTGGACCCCAAGATAGTTGTTCATCGTCTGTCAGTCAAAAGAGGTGTGCGGGCCGTCAAGCAAGCACAACGTCGATTCCGACCAGAACTAATTCCTTTGATTGAAGCCGAGGTGAGCAAACTCATAGAAGTTGGATTCATAAGGGAAGTCAAATATCCGACATGGATCTCAAGCATTGTCCCAGTAAGAAAGAAAAATAGACAAATCAGGGTTTGCGTTGATTTCAGAGATCTTAATGAGGCATGCCCGAAGGATGATTTTCCGCTGCCAATAACAGAGTTGATGATTGATGCTACTACTGGCCATGAGGCACTGTCTTTTATGGATAGCTCTTCTGGTTATAACCAAATTCGCATGTCACCAGAAGATGAAGAAATGACAGCATTCCGTACTCCCAAAGGTATATTTTGTTACAAAGCAATGCCTTTTGGATTAAAAAATATTGGCGCAACATACCAAAGAGCCATGCAGAAAATATTTGATGACATACTCCATAAACACATTGAATGTTACGTTGATGATGTTGTGGTCAAATCACGAAGGCGGGAAGATCACCTAGAAGATTTGAGGATGATCTTTCAGCGGCTTAGGAAATATCAATTGAAGATGAATCCTTTGAAATGTGCATTTGGAGTGAGGTCCGGAAAGTTTCTCGAGTTCATTGTTCGTCATCGAGGAATTGAAATTGAACAAGAAAAAATTGATGCAATCTTGAGGATGCCCGAACCGCATAATATCCATGAGCTGAAAAGTCTACAAGGAAAGTTAGCCTACTTGCGCAGATTTATTTCAAATTTGGCAGGTCGTTGCCAGCCTTTTAGTAGGATCATGAAAAAAGTGTTGGAATTGTATACATAAAAGCATTATGATTGGTATATTAGGAAATGTTATATTTGATATACTGGTAATCATTAATGACTTGCAATAAACAACTCCTGTCTGAATTAACAATCATACGATGCGAACAAACACATCCAGTTATCTCGTCGATAGGGAGATCATACGGTGTGTAAGAGATCACAGAAGATCGTATAGATCGTTCGACCTAGCGAGATATAAACAGTTATCACAGCTGAGACAGTTTCTGGTTTGGCTGTCGGTTTAGGCTGCGGCACACAAGTCCATAAGTGGTTTATCTTGACTGCTTTGTGTGACCGGTACATCTCAATGTATTGATAGGATCAACAGTGAGATGAACCATTCTACTTGACATATGAATGAGTAAAGATCTCGGTAACTTGGTCGGATCTAAAGTCTATTGAAAGCTGAGGGGCACACATGGGTTGACTGTCACTTTGACTTGCTATGGTGGAGAGTCTTACATGTACTCGTATATCTGCATCTTGGGTGATGGCAGTTTGTGTGGGGTTTCCTCAGGCTGAATTTAGATAACCATATCCGTTTCAGGATGGTGACATTCCCTGGGAAGCTCACGAGGTTCGTTATGCTAAGTCCTGTAGGCTGAATCATTGATTCAAGCATAAGCGATAAGGGTTGAGTGGTACTACTCAGGAATAATAAGAGATTAATTAATTACAGCTAATTGTCATACGCTGAATTAATTAATGAATGTCTGAAACCTTAAATATGGGGATTAACCAAGTCAATGCAACCCGTTCCTAATAACGTGGTAATAAAGGGGTAGGTCAGCATTAATTCTTTGTTGGCATGAATTAATGTTTATTAATTAATTATGTTCTGGGTTGAACATGGAATTAATTAATAGGAGGCCCACTTTATTATTTGCATTTGATCCCTGGTCTGGCCCAACACTGCTTAGAGCCCATTAGGGTTTATTAAACTCTAATAGCCCATTCTCAGATCTATATAAATAGATGAATCTCTCACTAGCCCATATAAGTTTTAAGTTTTTGATTTTCAAATCAGAAACCCTAGAGAGATTGTGAGAGAGTGGGCGACTGTAGATCCGGTAGCGTATCCTCACCAGATTTCCGGATCGAGCAAGGGAACAAATCAGAAGATCAGATCTGTAGGAACACCATCGTTTTGAACGATTCGAGATCCAGATCTGCACCATCTTCATTGCCGTCATCGATCTAGATCTGTAGATCAGTCCTTGGAGTTTAAGGTATCCCTTTGAATCTACGAATTAAATTAAATTGGAGCATGCATAGGGCATTCACTGTTTGTCATGATATTTATTTTGATATCCATAAATCGAATCCGGAGTTTTTAATAAATGGCGATTCATGTCGCCTATTGTAGACTCAGTTCCTACAGTTTATATTATCATTGTTACTAGTATTCAATATCATTTTTATCGAATTTGCCGGTTAATGCTAATTGATTTTTAATACACCTTTAAGATCATTGTTATCTTTATTAAATATCATTGTACGCTGTTGACATTATCATTGTTAGTTGTACTCAATATCATTTTATTGTTTTATATTTGTCAATTTAATCTCAATTGATTTTTAATAAACCTTTAAGATCATTGTTATCCTTATTCAATATCATTGTACGAATAATTAAAGCTATTTATGCATTTTATATGATAATAATGGAAAAAATCGTGGGATATTTGATTTGGTAACTGAATCCGAAAAATCTGCATGCAGATTTAATTCCATTTCAATTTTATCCGTTTTGGACTAATTTGCCCTTTCAATGACAGAAGAAGTTAACAACAATGATAAATGGCAACAGAAAATCTGGGACGTCTATTTTCGAAATCAATGGCTGGATTTTGGTCTCTGTTCATTCATAAACACATGTTCAGCCATGAATTCACCCATATATATATATATATATATATATATATATATATATATATATATATATAGGGGGCTGATCTGGTGAGAATAGCCCTTATCATGAGAAATGAGAATAAATCTCGTCCATAGATTTGCCAACATCAATGATCCAGATTACATAAGAGCTTTAATAAAAAATGCGGCATAATATCCTCATTTTACTTCATTTAAGGGCAACATAGTCATTACGAACGTACATGGCACAAGAGTTGTGTTTTGTTCATTTTATGTATTATATACTTCATTTTATCTTTCTTATACTTCATTTTATCTCAATTGCGAATCATTATAAAATAAATTCGATTCGAATTTTGATGTTACACGTGACATGCATTTTATCTTAGCAGTTCTTCATTATATCTTAGTTATTCTTCATTTTATCTCAATTGTGATTCATTATAAAATAAATTCGATGTGAATTTTGATGTTATATGTGACATGCATTTTATCTTAGCAGTTCTTCATTATATCTTAATCATTCTTCATTTAATCTCAATTGTTGCTCAATATAAAATAAATTAAATAAAAATAAAATTAATTTTTCGGAAAAAAATGATTTCAATTCTCTTCATTTTATTTCCTATATACATCATTAAATGAAAAAAATCAAATTTTTAGAAACAGTTCTCATCATTTTATCTCTTCTATAAGTCATTAAATGGAAAAAATTAAATTAAATAAAAATAAAATCAATTTTTCGGAAAAAGTATTTCAGTTCTCTTTATTTTATCTCCTATATACATCATTAAAAGAAAAAAATCAAATTTTTAGAAACATTTCTCTTAATTTTATCTCCTCTATACTTTATTAAATGAGAAAAATTAAATTAAATAAAATTAAAATTAATTTTTCAGAAGAATATGTTAAGTTTATTTTATCTAATTAAAACTTCATTAAATTAGAAAATTCAATTAAATAATAATAAAATTTAATTTAATTTTAGAGTATTAAATGACTCAACAAGGCAATCAAAATCTTGTGAAAAATAAAAAAGAAAAGGAATTACAGATCCAAATATGTAATAATGAAGTTCGCGGAGGATAAAATGAAAATATAAATGATTTGAGAGAGATACCATCAGGTATTCAGGTTAAATGACAATGATACCCTTAAATATGTAATAATGAAGTTCGCGGAGGATAAAATGAAAACGGAAATTATTAAAGCATGACCGCAGATCTTGTGAAATCAAAGGCTGAGATTTATTCTCATTTCTTACATTAACATCTATTCTCATATGATCTAATCTCTCTCTATATATATATATATATATTATCTATTTTGTATACTTTTTTGCAAGGGTTGTATTAAACTTCTTTTATTAAAAGTAGAGTTAATTAATTCGAATTAATCAATTAAATTAAGCAAATTTTATTATTATTTTAACAAATTATTCATAATATAATTAATTATTCACTTTATTTCATTTATCTATATTTTCAATAAAATAAATAAAGAATATATATATATATATATAAATAATATTAAATAATTATTATAACAAATAGGATCATGAATAGTATAAAGTAAAAAATAGATGAATGAAAATAATGAATATCGATGTAGATATTTATAAAATATAAAATAATAATTATTATTAATGTGATAATTGGATCTTAAAATTTTTAAGATTCAGACCATGGATGCCCTAATGACAACATCATTGTCAATGTGTTCAAGTACAACTTCAACCAATCTGTCCTCATCCAAACCTATCACTAATCATACAGCGTTTTTAATTAATGTGTAATTATGTTTGATACGTCATGTCTTTGAAAAAACAAAAAATAAGAAAAACTTCCGTAGGCATACCCTACACTCCACATGTCCTACAGTCTCTCTCTCTCAGGTTTTCTTCCACAATAAGCGAGATACGATTTACACATCATCACCTGTAGTACTAATATTAGATAGCCAAAATCATCATTTTTAAATAGAGTAAAGAATTGTTTCCAACTTTATAGTTTGGCTTCCATTCATATTTTAAAAAAAAAAAATTACTACCATCACCCCATATGTATTTATAGCACTGAAATCATTGTTTTAAACCAAGAAACTACAAAAAAAATTGATCAGTTTTAAATAATTCCCCTTCGTCGCAGTAAAAGAAATTGGACAACATTTTAATGCAATTCACGGACTGTAATTAACACTAGGTGGGCGGTGGATAGTGATGTATGGAAAAAAAAAAAAAAAAAAAAAAAAAAAAAACAGAGAAATACAGAAAACAAGAGTAAGATTTTGCTTTCTAACCATGAAAGGCAGTAAAATTATTACAGCCATTGCCCGTGACAAATACCATACAAAAATTTCATTGAAATGGAGTGGTGTGAAGTCACGTCTCTTTACAACATAAAAATGAAATAGGTGAAAAACTAGACAAACTTAATAGATAATGAGTGAAATTTAATAATACCCAATTTCACTATCTTATATTTCAAAAATACCCATTTTGTTATATTCATTCAAGAAATACCCAATTGCATGTTTTTTACTTAAATATCCTTTTGTCTCTATTATAATTATTTTTATTTCTATTATTTCCATATTTTTATACATTTTAGATTCTAATTCTTAATCTAATTTCTTCTAATTGTTGATGTAATTCTTTAATTTTAAATTCTAATATTTTCATGTCAGAACTAAGTTTTCTAATTTCCAGTATATTTTCTTTATCCACAAGCATAAATTTATCTACTAGACGGCTATAAGCAGTATGAGTTTCAAGATTTTCTTTTCGTAATTTTTGTTGCATCAATTCATCAGTATAAGGAAGATATATGCCATCAATTTTTATAAAAGTGGAACTAGGCATTATATTTTATCATTTATTTCTGTAACTACTGTTTTTAATTCTTGTATTTGTTTATTTAGTTGTGTTATTTGATTTTCTGAATGTAGTGTTTGTCTTTTTAGTGGTTCAGGCCATTTATTTTGGTTTATGTTGCTTGTACTAGCCCTTGGTTGTTCTATTTTTAAGATTGGTGTATTATTTTGAATTCTTTGAGATGAACTTCGTTGAATGAATTTTTGTAGGCTATTATCTTTTTTTATTATAGTACTTGTAGTACTTAATAGTTCATCTGTATATATTCTATCTCTATGTTGAAAAATTATACTTAAATTACTATTAGTTAATGCATAAGATACTTTATAACTTACAGTGAATGGTATGTCTGCGGGTCTCATAAAATTTTTTTTGAGAAAATTACAACGGACTCCGATTGCATCATTAAAGGTTTGTGTTTGGAAAGGAATTCCATATTGTAAGGCGACATCGAATTTAATTATGTCAAAACCTTAATTGTCATCTATTCCTCCTATAATTTTATCTTTTTCATCAAAAATTCTATTGTCAACAATTTGTAGTTGTACAGGTGTGTCTTTTCCTGTGAAATAAGTAGATTTTAGTATTATTTGTATTATTCCAATATGTATGTATCCTAATATCTTCTGGTCTTTTTTAGGTATTTTTTCTATTTTCTTTTTTATTTTTTCTTTATTCATTATGTATGCTTGGAATTCATAATTTGCTTGATTCATGTATACTACTGATTCTCCACTCATTAATCCATAGTATACTATATTTTCTCGATTTAGTATGTTTGATATTCTTTTATTAAATGTTCGAATTTCTATACTTTCTTTAGAGTTAAGTGTGAATTCTCCCTTTTTTTCGGACCTTATTTATTATTTTCTTATCGAATATTATATCAGACAAATATTCTCCGATTGACTCTATTTTTTCTATTTCTTGTATATCATCTTGTTCTTGTTCTTGCTTCGAGTTTTCTCCCTTTTCAAAGATATTCATAGTAATTGTTTAATATTTTCCTTATATAAATTTATTCGCGGGATTTTAAATTTCTCTCCTTGTATTTTTAGTATTAATTCTTTACTTTTTATTTTATAATTAAAGTTTTCTAGAAAATCTATTCCTAATATTATTTCTTTTTGTTCTTGTTTAGTTCTTCCATCTATTGGTATTTCTAGTTTTATTGAAAGTGTTTTACTAAAAATAATATTAACAGATGTATATTTAGTATTTCGTACTGGAGTTCCTTCGAGAGTTATATATGTTACTTCTGGATGTAAATCATAGATTTCTGTTAATAGATCTTCACTTATAAAGCTTGTACAAGATCCTGTGTCTATTAGTGCAACAACTAATTTTTTGTTTATACTTGTTAGTATATGATATTGATTATAATTATTATGATCTAATTTAACTTCTATGTTCTTCATATCATTTATTACTCTGTCGGGCCTGCTATATGCTGTCACAGCGATATAGGTTGCCACTTTGACATTTCATGCTTGATATGTTGAACTTTGTAAATGAGTTGTGTAATTTCATACCTGAAATGTTTCCTTTTCTAGATCTCAAGATCAATTTGGCATAGTAGCTTCTTCGCTGTAGCCTTCTTCAGATCCTCCAGAGATCAAATGTAGAGAAATAAACTTTTCATAGTTGAAAGATATGTTACAAGAAGTGTGTTCTCTCCTAATGAGAGAGCCACATTATTTATAGGCGACGAAAGGTCTGCCTTTACATAGTGGAGGGGTACCACTTCACATGGAGGGGTACCACAAAACAGTACAAATTAATAATTTACATACACAGTACAGACTAATAATTTACATAGTAAAGAAAATACAAAAATAGTGATGTCTTCTCACATCTTCTTTTCTTCTATTGTCTCAAAGTCTGCATCTCCGTCGGTGCTTGGTGTACATATGCTACATGCATGATCTCCAGGAAATTCTTCTATCAGTCTGATACAAATTTCTTGCTTTATTTCTGGATTGTATTCGAAATCAATTCCTTGTAAATCTCTTAGGAATTTTTCTATATATTTCTGGCTTTGAATGTCTACTTCTTTCTCCCTTGCTTGCATGCTCCATATAATTACTGATTTTGAAATTAATTTGTTCATGCTCGAATCTTGATTCCTCGTAGTAGTATCAAGACATAATTATTTAAAAATTGTTGTATGATATCTTCATGTTTTGCATCTCCAATGGTTGGGTAGTTTTGATTGCTTACTCCTATCTGGCATAATTGTATGGCGGGTTGTCTAACTTGTCCTTCTTGCTCTCCTTCATTGAAGAATAGTGGGTATGTGGAAAAAATCTTTAAAAATCCTTCTCTTTGTTTTACCACTCCTGAATGATACTGTTGAATAGCTTTCTTCATGTAGTTTGGGAAGTATCGAAATATATCCATGCTTCTGAAGTAGATTGTGCTTATGAGTCCGCTTTGGAACATCATATATGTCTTAATAGGATCTGCTTCTGGTAAAACAATTGCCTTGGGCCCCTGAAATATTCCTTCAATAGGGTATATGCTTGAGAGTTTGTCTGCTATTGTGTAATTAACCAAGAAATTATATTCTTGATCAAAAATTGCTTTAGTTAGTTTTGTTAATTCTTCCCGTTCTTGTTCAGTAGGGATAGAATTTATTGTTAGTGGTTTGTTATTAGGGATTCTCCCTAAAGTTGCCATTTTTGACTGAAGTGGTTGTCCTGGCATTGCTGCTTTTGCTGCATAAGTACTTCTGTACTCTATTAGTGCATTTTTTGCTTCCTGTAGGCTAGTATATTTTCTATGGATGATGCCACTTTGGTTGTTGATGAAGATTGCTGCCTTGCTCCAATCATCATATATGCCTGCATTTAAGCCATTAAAAATAACATAGTATGCTTTGACTCTTTCTTCTTCATCAAATTTTTCTTTGGATCGAGATCCATCAGCTGTGTGTTCATCTGCCTTTGATTTATCCTTGATTGTTGTTACTGAGGAATCTTCAGTTTGTTTCCCACTGGATGAATTAAGCATTAATTCTATCGCCTGTGCTTCTTTATCTGCTTGACTTGCTTCTTTTTGCAACTGTTGTGCTTGCAGACGACATTGTTTTGCCTTTTCTAATAATCTTTCTCTTTCTACTTTCAGGATGGATCGGACTCCTTCCATTCTCTTGTTAATGTATCTGCTAGATTGTTTTCTTTGACTGAAATGTGCAAAGATAAAAAATCGTATTGTTGAGCTTCGAGGCTCCATCTGAGCAATCGACCTTTGTTATATGATTCTTTTATCTTGTATTTTGTAAAGTCTTTTGTATAAGAGCTATCCGTTTGGTATATAAATTTCTTTGGTTGTAAATTCAATTTGAATTTTCGTAATGCTTTTATTAAAGCAAGTGTTTCTTTTTCATGGACCGTATAATTTTTCTCAGCCGGTTTAAATGTTCCCGATGCCCATTTTGTTAATAATATATTCTTAAATTGTTTTAAGAATGTTTTTACTTCAGATGGTTTATTATTTGTGATAAATATTTTGAAATCATTATAAGCATCTGGAATTGCTTGAAGGACTGCTCCCCAAGTATCTTGACTTGCGTCAGTATTCAGAATGAGTAAATCGTTTGGTTTTGGTAGATATAATTTTGGAAGGTTTTTACATAATTCTTTTAAAGCTTTTACAGCTTGTGTTGCATTAATTGTCCATTTCCATGGAATCTTTTCTGATATCATTTCTTGTAATAATGCTCGTTCCTTTGAAAGTTGTTTTATAAAACCTTTTTCACCAATATAGTTTAAACATCCAAGAAATCGTTGTATTTGATTTCTATTTTCTAATTTATCTGGAAATTGATTAATTTTTTCTAATAAATGTTTTTGTGGTTCTATATATCCCCCTTTTAAAATTTTCATTCCTAGGAATTCTACTTCTTCTAATGCTATTTTTGCTTTTTCTTTACTTAGAATTACTCATTTTCTTTGTAGTTGTAGTAGAAGCTTTGCAACTTCGTTTAAATGATGTTTTCTTGTTCCTAAAGTAAAAATTATAATATCGTCTATATATGCTAGACTTATAGATTCAAATCCCTTAAGATTATTATCCATAAATCGTTGATAGATACTAGGTGCTTGTTTTAATCCAAATGGCATAACTGTAAATTGATATTGATTTTGTGGTGGACAACTAAATGTTGTTAAAGGTTTAGTATCCTTATGTAATCGTAACTGCCAATATCCTGATTTTGCATCAAGGGTTGTGAACCATTCTGCCTTTTTAATTTTATCAAAAATATAATCTTGCCTAGGTAATTTGTATGCATCTCCTCTAGTAGCTTTATTCATTTCTTTATAGTTTATAACCATTCTTCTTTTTCCCCTTTTTAATTTCATTATGATTTTCAACATAAAATACTGGTGCACTATGTGGACTTATGCTTGGTTCTATAATTCCTTTTTCTAATAATTTTTCTGTTTCCTCTTTAAATTCTGCGACATCTCTTTCTGTATATGGAATTCTATTTGGTACATTTACTTCTTTATTAGGATCTATTAATTCTATCCTAACTTCCATTGTATTTGTATTCTTAATAGGGTCTAAAGGATCTTGACTGCTTATTTCATCGAGGATTCTCAAGACTTTTATTTCAATTTCTTCGTGAATGTACAAAATTAATTGATTTTTAAGTTCATGGATAATCTTCCCCTGTAAAAAGGAAAGTGTAGTATATATCTTTGTTGTAACTAGATGTCGACGTTGGTTTTCCATTGCTGGACAACGTAATTTTATTCTATCAATTTCTTGAATAAAAGGGTAATATTTTTTGAGAAAATTGTTTCCTAATATTAATGGTACTCCTGTATCTTGTTTGTATAAGGTGTCTAGAGGGAATTTTCTTCCTTCAATTAGTATTACAAGATCTTTTGCTCTATCATTTAATTGGATAATTTTATTATTAGCAATTCTTACTGGTATTGGTGTTTCTAGTGTCGACCAATATTTTGTTGGTAACATTCTTTCTTGTGCAAGGCATATAGTTGCTCCAGTATCTATATAAGCAAAAGTATATTTATTAAATAGTTTTACTTTTATAAATGTAGTATTCTTGCTCAT
This sequence comes from Plectranthus barbatus, assembly GCA_026898455.1. Taxonomy (NCBI): domain Eukaryota; kingdom Viridiplantae; phylum Streptophyta; class Magnoliopsida; order Lamiales; family Lamiaceae; genus Plectranthus; species Plectranthus barbatus. The sequence goes on from JAPKLW010000662.1 coordinate 295,753, forward strand.
CACTACTTTTTGTATAGCTGGAAGTTTCAGATTCAGATTCTATGCTATATGTATCAAAATTCATTTCTTCGCCTTCTTCGTATATGTCTTCTATAGGTTCGAGCCCTAAAGAGTATATTAGTTTTATTTTATTCTCTTTATGTAAGTTTTTCTTTGGATATTCATTAGCATAATGACCAAATTCTTGACATTTCCAGCATCTACATGTCTTTTTTTCTTTCGAATTTTTCTTATTTCTTGAGTTTTTATCATATTTATCGTATTTTCTATACCTCCTTTGATATTTTTGTTTCCATGATTTTTTAAATGTTCTATATTTTTTATATCGAGGATAATATTGTTTTTTATATCTTTTCTTTCTTTCTGGTTTACATCCATATTGATGTGGAATTGTTTCAAGTTGTTTACAACATCGTATATTTATTCTTTCTAAATAGTTTTCTTCAGTTTTTCTCATACATAAATCATCTCTATATTCTAATGCATATTTTTCTACTAATCCTAATGTTTGTGTTATTTTAGTTTTTGCTGGATTTGTTATTTGTATATTTATATATCGTAACATTGCTGGTGGTAGTTTACTTTTTACTATATCTAATAGGCCAGTTCTATCTGGTGTTTTATAATAAAATCCTTTTACTTGGCAAAAGAAATTTTCTGCTTTACATGGATCACAGAGAGCCATATTACTTAGTATTTTTATAATATGTGATTTTTCAAATTCTCGTGACGTTTCTGCTTCATCACCAAAAAATTCTGCAAATATTTGTTTGGCTAATTGTTTTAGAAGGTCAAATTTAGCTTCCTTTGATGTATCTGTTCTAGCATAGTTGGTAAAATTACATGGCGTTGTTGTTAACCAGTCTGATATTTGTCCTGTAGCTTTATACTGAATATATGTTAAAAAAATCTTCTAGTGGTAATTTGCTAATTGTATCATCATCAGTTTGAACTATCATTTGGAATTGATTTATCCATAACATAATTAATTCTGATGCATTTGATGCACAATCTATGTTTAATACTCCACTACTTATACTTCTTTCTTTTTGAATATATGATGGTGGAATATCCTTTTTGTATTTTCCTTTTGTATATGTATAATTATTTTTATACATATAGTCAATAAAGCTTTTTTCATATTTGTTTGGTCGTGTATCACGTGTATCATTACTTGTAGAAGCATTATCTTGTTGCTTAATATAATCTTCTTTTTTACGTTTTTCTTCTTCATCTTCTTCCATATTTAGTGTTGGATCTTCATCATCACTATCTATTCCATATATGATACCTTGAGCATCTTCTTCATCAATTCTTGCAACATTTCAATCATGTATTTGTAATTTGTGTATTAATTTTGATAATTTTTCTATTTCGTTTATCTTCGAATTGGTGGTATCCATTTATTTGTTGAATTTATAGGTTCGTCATTTATTAATTTTCTAGTTGTACCTTTTGTTACTAATTCTTGTATTAATTCTAATGCCTCTTTACATTCAAGACATTTTTCTTTTCCTGTTAATATTTCCTCATTATCTAATTTCCTTGTTCTTTTAGGAAATTTATTAAATCTTGGTATTTATATTTTCGTATTTTTGTTTTTGTTTTCTTTATTTGATTTATTGAATCTAATAATTCTTTTTGATTTTTTTTAATTATTTCTATTAATGTTAATATTAAATTAGATACTTTTGAATTCCCTTCTGTCATGTAGTTATTAGAATTATTAATTGTTGTTCTAATTCTTCTAATAAAATTTCTAATCGAAATACTTCATAAATTTCATCTTCTATAATATGAAATTTTATGAACTCTTTTATTAATTTTATACTTCTTTGAATTCTCAAAATTTCTTTTCTTAGTAATATCATCTCAAAATTGCTTATTGTAGCAAATTGTTTTGTCGTAATAGACTATTAAAATATTCTTGTGTGAATTCTTCAGCTAATTTTTCTTCTGTTTCAAGAAATTGTATATCTAATCTTATTTGTTGTTTATCTGCATCATTATTAGTTAAATATAATTTTTCTGTGGCAGATAATATTGTCTTTTTAATTTCTATTTCCATTAATTGATATTCTATTAATCGTACGTATGATAATTTTTCTTTAATTATCATTATGAATAGTAGTATCTGATTCTTCTGATATACCAAACATGAGTCTAACTAGTCTACTTATATGTGCTTTCACACTTCTAAGTTGTAAACATATTATTCTTTTATTAATCATATCAGCTGATTGTAATTGATCTAATAAATCTATCTCTTGATTATGTAATATTTCTAATTCTTTGTCTATTGTTAATCCTGGCATTACTGAGGAGTATATGTTTTATTAGGATGAACAGGGCTCTGATACCAAAATTGTCTACGCGGATTTTTGATTAGTGTTTTATACGGATTTTTGATTAGTATAAATGGAATTGAATTAATATAAATTGAAAAGAAATACATGAGGGGTAGTTTTGGAATTAAAATATTAAAATGAAGGAAAAGTCAAAAAATGGGTATATTTGATATGTGTTTAATATTTTGGGTATATTTGTTATGTGTTTAGTGGGAATGGTTATTTAAAATATTTAAGAGATAGATAATTATGAAGCATATAAGAAAAAGACAAACAATGAATGCGTTCGATTTGTAAAATCAGCCCCGCAGAAATTGTACATTTATTACTTGAAGAAAAGAGTAAATAAATAAATGGGTGAAAATATAAATTCATTGGTACATTTATTTATACCAGAAAAGTGGTTTAAATATAATTTTGTTGAAGTTTTTATCATTATTTATTTTGCATATATATTACACAACAAAGATTAAAAAAAAAGATATATATAATATCTAAATTATACATGATAGCAATTTCCTTCAAAATTGCACGGTTTTGAAGCCAAATGAATGTATAACTTGAATCAAGGGAAAAGATACGTGCAAAAGCTGCAACATTTTTTTTTTTTGCTTTTATATTCAAACAGGCTCCACGCCACAGCCTTGTGTGATGAGAATTATAAATAAGAGAAGGTCTTGAGTTAGGCAGGCCTAAAAGATTTAGGTGGGTTTTATCCATTAACCCAAGCCCAAATTCATATAATATACCCTAATTGGGATTAATAAATCCTATTTGGGATGGATCAACCCATTTGGGTAGGATAAAACCCGCCTAAACCGTTTAGGTCTGCCTAACGCAAGTTTTTGCCTATAAATAATACGGTACTTGCATGCATCTAACATTTAACAGTAGCTACTCAGCTCAACTGTAGTAGTTGCATCTCAAAAGCTATTTACATGTACTACTATTAGAGATGGAGCTAGCTAATAAGTTATATATATATATATATATATATATATATATATATAGAGTAGTGATCATATGAGAATAGTTTTTAGTATAAGAAATGAGAATAAATCTCAGCCTTTGATTTCGTGCTATCAACGCTCATGATCAAATTTACTCCGTGTGCAGTTTTCCTCATTTATCATGCAGTTTTGATTCATTAAGGTTATTTTTGTAATTTTAGGATTTTTAAGATTTAAAAGGTATATACTTCCATATTTAATTAGATTTTGTATTCCTTATTTCGCGCGTTCTGATATCTTATTCCTCCTTCGTTCGATTCGATTAATATATCTTCTCTCGATCGGATTTTTTTGTTTGTTTCTGGATTTGGCGTTCGTGATTGCTATCGGCTTTGAAATTGTGGTTTTTGTGGAGTTTTGTTTTTGATTTTGGAGTTCTATAGTTTGAACAGGACATGTCTGATCGATCTGAAGGTAAGTTTAATACTTTGTATTTTTTATTTTCGATAGTGTTCATGGTTCTATTGATTTTTTTTTTATGTTAGGAGATGATTTGATCTTGTTTTTGAATTCTAGACGTTGTTTGTAATAGATTCGTGCATGAATATAGTTTTAAAAAAAATTGTGGTATTCAGATGTTCATTTTTCCTTTAGTATCGTGCATCTTTTGTGTTAACATTGTGCATCTTTATATCTTACAGGTTCATTTATTCAAAATTGTGTTGATAGTTTTTTTTAAAAAAATTGTTATTCAGATCTTCATTTTTGCTTTAGTATCGTGCATCTTCAGTGTTAACATTGTTCATTTTTTCATCTTTTAGGTTCATTTATTCCAAATTGTGTTGATAGTTTTAAAAAAAATTGTGTTATTCAGATGCTCATTTTTCCTTTATTATTGTGCATCTTTAGTATTAACATTGTTCATTTTTTCATCTTACAGGTTCATTTATTTGAAATTGGCGAAAGCGAGTAGAATTCCAGAGAAAACCGTCGAATGTCTGAAGAAAATTTGAGAGAGGAATTGAAATTTTGTTGAATGTGAAGAGTTTTTTTCGAAAAGTGTATTGAAAAGTTGTAATGAAACAGCGTAATAATGAAACCGTGTAGCAGTTGTGTAAATTTCGATATTTGATATTATTGCATTTAGTTTTTTTTAATTTGTGTTTATTCAAAACTGAAGTAAAAGCGAGGAAAACTGCAGGATGTGGTAGGTTTGTGGTTGGTCTTTGTAAATGTTTAATTTTTTTGAATTCGTATTTATGTAAAAATGAAGTAAATCGAACTAAAAATGAAGTAAATCGAACTAAAAATGAAGTAAACCGGGCTAAAAATGAAGAAAATCAGGCTAAAAATGAAGGTTGTTGTTTATGTTTGAGTGTTTTTACAGTTTTAGCCTTTAAAGGCTAAAACTGCTGGATATTGGGGCAAAAATGCCGCGTTATCCTGTTCGTCGATTTGATGAGATGGACGCGCAAGATTTATTCTTATTTCTCATAGTAACTCCTATTATCACCTGATCACTACCCTTATATATATATATATATATATATATATATATATATATATATATATATATATAGTTGTGTTCATTTCTGAACTAAATGTTGTGAATGAACAATGACCTATGATCCAAGCGTCCATTTTTTTAATCCGATAACTACAATAATGACATGTGGCAGATAATTTATTTTTTAATTTAATTAAAAGGGTGTTTTAGGTAGTTAAAATTTTATTAAATTTGATAAATATGGTAGTTCCTAATTTCATGGGATTTTATTTGTTAACATATATTTAAATTATTATTGTGGTCTTCAATCATGAACGAAAACAACTATCACTCTTTGAACGAGAAATTCATGAACTTATTTATTTAGGGTAAATCAATTCAAACATGCATTTTCTTTTAATATATAAAATATAAACCCTAGAATTTGAAGATATTTAGGTACTCATAATTAAAGACAAAATAAACAATTCACAAAAGAAATCAAGGCTAAGAACTAAAATCATTAAAACTAAACACAATGTGGTCAATATTACATTAGGAAATTCACTAAAATTTAGAATTTTCTTAGTATCATACTTAGATTTAGGCGTGCACCATTTTTATGCCATTAATCTATGCATATGTAACATTCAAAATTTATGCTATTCCAATAATTTCTCGTGGGGTATCTTTCCATACCATTTGATTTTGACCATTTAATCTATTTGCGCCATTCGATTATTCATTATACATATTGTGAAACGAGAACAAAATATCTTTTTGATATTCTTCAATATTTTTTTCTTTTTTATAAGCTAATGCATTAAATCACGAGTTGATGTTAGTATAACCATGTTAAGATTAGTGATTAATTGGCTAAAACAAATTAAATATGATGTTAATGATGTTATTAGAGTACGTGCAAGGGTTGAAGGGAGAAATGAGTGCCCCAAACATTCCCACGCGACAACCACTTAATACTACAAAACCCTTCATCTTACACATACACACCTCGATTATGTCGTTCATAACTTATGTAAAAGGAGAGAGAGATTTTAGGTAGATTAATTTATTGAGATTGAAATAATTAATTCGTGGTAGAAAATATGCTAAATTCATTTGATTTTAATAATATGGTACAATATTAATCTTTGAGTAAAATCTTAAGTGTTTTACTTAACTGTCATGAATCACTATGGATATGTGTTTGATAATAAAGAGAATGAGTATGAGTTTATTTTTTTGGAATCATTCTCAATTTTAATATTTGGTATATGAGATGGGTTTGGAAATTATTTTCAATTATGATAAGTGATTTTTTAAGTTCATAGGTTAAGAAAATAATTAAAATATTATATAAATAATAACTAATTTAATTATAAAAATTTTATTAAAAATAAACAAATAATCTATTTTCTTATTTATTTTAATATAAAGTTAAGATACAAAATAGATGATTAATTTAATATTATTATTATATATTAAAAGAATAATAAATAATTATAATAACATATAATATTATAATAATATAATTATTATAATATTTTAGAATCATATTATACAAATAATAAAAACAAATAAATTAGAAAATAATTATAATTAACAGGAAATAAAATATAAATAATAAATACTCCCTCTGTCCCTCCCAAATTGTTACACTTACCAAGTCAGGCGTCCCAACTCAATTGTTACATTTCTAAAAATGACAACTTTTTCACACTTAACAATAAAATATTAATTTCACTTACACTCACGTTTTTAATTCCCGTGCCAGAAAGAAATGTTACATTTCGCATGAGAATGGGGGAGTAATATTTTATTAATGAGATTTGGGAATGAGATCATGAAACCCATCATTTAATTTTGAAGCAGTTTTGGTGATTCCCAAGTATTTAGGCATCATTCTCTTTTTTTCAAACATATAGCCTTGAATCAAACGGTGAGTTTCGAAATCATTTCATTCCCTCATTCCAAAATCTATCAACCAAGTGGACCCTAAAAGTGTTATAGCACCGACTTTAAAAAAATATATTCCTACCAAATTTTTAAATAATATAGTGTAGAGGAACACTATATATGTGAATGATCGACATTATACAATGTAATATAAGGCTTAATATCTAACTTCATTCCTAAAATTGGGGAATGATGTAGGTTTTTTCTCCAATCGATTATTTGACTACTCAGCTTCTTATAATAAATTCTAATTTTAGGTCTTCATTTTTACTAGGCCTTAATTAAATGAGTTTTTATATCACTTCGATTTTCAAATCTTGATTAAGTGTGCTATGAGCGTGCGGCGATCAATTTCGATATGAAGTTTTCTTAATCTGGTTTAGGTTGGTTTGTTAGGACTAGGGCGCTAGGGTTTGACCTCAACAAACCTAGAATGTAATAGATACTTAGCTAAAATCATGAAACTAAAAACACAATGTGGTCAATATTACATCCATCTCCTCAAAGGTTGTTGTAAGGAAAACAACAGGAAATTATGTGTTCTTGGATTGGCATCCTATCGATCGTAGACTGATTTCATTCTTCTACATGCTTGTCTGTTATCAATACACTTGGTTTGGGCGGTCATCCGACCTCCAGCACCTGACTATTTATTTGTGATGATCCATAGTAATGATAATAATAATAAATTCTTATTTATTAAATTGCTATGGTGGGTTGGTTATACATTGCAAGACAACTAATGAAATTCGATGCCTATGAAATAACTAGGAATTATTTTTATATTATAAAATATCTAAGTCAATAAAGTCAACAAATTTATGCATAATTTATAGTTTAATTGACTAAATTGGTGACTATAGATATCCTTAAGGTTGACTATATATCGAACTACTAGGTAGTCCAAAGTAAGAAATTCTTGATATTATTTCTTTTGGATTAAACATGATCACGTTTTTGCTATTTGTTTTGTCTGAATGAAGTGTTAAATGTCATGTGTATACGTTAATTATTTCACCAACATCTATTTTAACAAATATTTAGAGAAATTTATAAATATTTACACAAAATACTAAAAGAAACGTACAATCACAATTTATAAATTCAAGAGTTTTAAAATGAAGGATAAAGTAGATTATAAATTGTGATTGTACGTACTTAGTATATGTTGGAAAGATTGAGTATTTGGTCGAGATTAGAGATCAGAGCATACAAGGAAAGGACTTAATCAAATCAAATCAATCAATTAGAATAGGAATTATTCCCTTTCTTTCCTTTCCTTATGTATTTCTTCCTATCTCTATAAGAGAATGGTCTTGTACTAGTGTGATCACGAAAATCGTATTCAATTCAATAAACACGAAATTTGGATACAATTCAATCTCAATTTGGATCAAAATACATTTTGTGGATTCAATCTCTATTCTTCCTTTGATTCTTCTCTTCGAACTTGATCTTTAAGTGTTCTTCGAGGTCTTCAACAGAATTTGGCTCCGTCGATCCTCTTCAATTTGATCTTGAAGCTTTATAACGTTAATCCAAAGGGTTTTCACCTTGTTTTTGGATTAAACGTCATGTTTGTATGATTTCTTGAAGATCTTCGACCTTGTTCTTCGTGTTCTTGAAGCTTGATCTTCTTGTTCTTCTTGATTTTAGTCTTTGATCCTTTTCTTCAACAATTTGGAGGACTTCTAACGTTTCTTTGGGGACTATGAGCCTTGATTCCGAATCAAACGTAGGATATGCTTGACTTTGATGAAGAACGCATTGAAGATGACGAAGAACGCGTTGAAGATGATGAAGAACGCCTTCAAATCTTCAAAGGAATTCCTTGAATCTTGGAGAGAATTCTTCAAGTCTTGAGCTCTTCAATTTGCCTTCTTCACTTCACTTCACTTAGTCTCTTTCTTCAACTTATGCCTTGTATTTATAGGCAAAATTGAGACATGTGGCAACATTTGATTGGTTGAACAAGTGGTGATCCCATGCATCTCATTTTGGATGAGCTTGCCACGTGTCGGCCTTGCATTGGGCAATTATTTTTATATATTAAATGTCCCTTTTTATTTATTTTAATTTAGGAATTCTTTTTAAATAAATCCATAAAATATAAATAAATTGGTATTTAATATTTTAAATCCACGTGGCACGTTTTAATTGGCCGTGAATTTTTATGTGTCTACAAATTGCCCTCTTGAAACTTGTTCTTGAATGATTGTAAGAGGACGAGTCTCAATCATCTTGATAGTTTATACTCGTATCAGAGAGTTCTTGAATTTGATTTGATTTGTTAGACAGTTTATACTCGTATAAAGGAGTTCTTGAACTTAATTTGATTTGTTAGACAGTTTATACTCGTATCAAGGAGTTCTTGAACTTGATTTGATTTGTTTTTTGATGAATTTTTTTTTTTTAAATCACGGTCCAACTTGTCTATTACCGAAGCACTTTAGTAGCTTTAAAGAAACAGGCAGCCCAGTTTGCAAAATTAGTTCTTTCAGCGCCATCCCCTTTCTTTCTTTATTATTTTTATTATTATTTTTTTTTTGAAGTCTAAGCCCAAGAGGCTCTGTCCATATTGTAGCCCATTAAATGAAGTAAGACTTTTTCTATGTATCACATTAGTCCAATAAGCAACCTTTCGAACTATCAATTCAGGTATCCTTACTGGATTAATTAAAAGCCCATTCTCAATCCAAAGAACCCAACAAAAAACTGTAGCTGCTTCTGCAATACTTCTGTGATACGAACACAACAGAGAGAGAGAGTGTCAGTCGAGGACAGTTCGTTGAAACAATTTCTGCTCTCGCAATGTTGAACCCTAAAGCGTATCTCACCTTTAACCCATCTTGAATATAAACAGAGAGAGCTACATCGATTCTATTTTCACGTGTTGTCACACGAAAAAAATGTAGGGAGCTTTGTGCATTTTTCTTCTCTTTTGTTCTACCTTCTCTTCCGATGCTATCATGCATTTGTTTTTTTTTTTATTAACGTTGCAGATATTTTGCCTTGGGTATTTGCTATATCTTGACTGGAGTTAGAAACTGGAAGTTTGAAGCTTCAACACCCCTTTATTTCAAACTCTTTCTTGCTGGTTGTTATTTTATTTTGCTTCCTTTTAACTCTCTGCTTCTCCCCCGTTCTGTTTCGTTTTCTTATGGTGGTACTCAAACATTGCAGGTATTTTTGTAGAGTGTTTTTTTTTTTTTTTTTGCTGAAGCTGGCTTTCTGTTCTCGTTTTGCAATAGCTGG
>JAPKLW010000662.1:330747-351797 GCA_026898455.1 Plectranthus barbatus
TACCAGCATGTCAAGTAACCAAGACAAGCTACTTATTCCGACAATGCTGCAGCCATCCGGACAGACGTATCCCCACACGCTGTCTCGGCTGTGATTATGGTTTATGTCTCACTAGGTCAAGTGATCATACTATCTTCTGCGATCTACTACACGCAGCAAAATCATCCTTATCGGTGATACAAGAGGATACCATTGTTCATACATGTATGATTGTTAACAGATAGGAGAAATAAACCGTTGTATACACATTGTAATAAATGCTTTCAGTATACAAAACCCATCATGTGGGGCCTCGGGAACAAAATTTTTTTCGTATTTTTCTTCCACAGGAAATGGCAGAGGATCCAGGCGAAATCCGCACCACCGAAATCGATGGCAAGAAGGTTTCCCCACCAGAGGGCCAAGGAAGAGGCTCTAACCCGGGAACGGGACAGGGCACCCCAGTGGCACCTGGAAAAAGGCAAATCTCCCAGACCGGCAGCGGAGTCCCGCGCCTTCCTGGTTCAGAGGGGATAGTCGGCGATCTGATGAAAGCGTTGACGCCACACCACTTGGGGAACTGACATTCCCGCCGCGGCCACTAAATATTCTGGCAGATCCGCATGTATTGAGGCTGGTGACACAGGTGCAGAGTGCGCGGAATGCGATAGAAGAGATGGCAAGGAGGAACGAACTCCTCGAAAGAGAAAATTGAAGACTGCAATTGCAAAATAGCAGTAAGCCTCCCATTGTCGAGGAGCCTCGAAGTGTAGAAAGGAATGCCACAAGGAATCTGGAATTAGAGTTTGATCGTACTGAAGGGAGGTTCACCGAGAGGACCCCGGAGAACCCAATAACCCCCCGGCCCGATTTTGGAAACCAGACCAGTCAACTGAGCCAGCTGGAATTGCAAGCTATCCAGCAGATCGAGCGGCGGTTCGAACAAAGGCTCGACTATTTCGAGTCCTTACTCTCCAGAATCCCAAGACTCCCAGCGCCGGAAAAGACAATTCCTCGCGAGAGCTACGCGGAGTCCCCCTTTTCGCCGAATATCACCGAAGGCGAACTGCCACCTAGGTTCGCCCCGCCTAGCTTCAACCTTTATGATGGAACTGCAGATCCAGAGAATCACATCGCTGTATATCGGCAGAAGATATTGGCACTAGCAATTCCAGGAGCTCTGATGGAAGCCTGTATGTGTAAAAGCTTCGGATCGAGCTTGATAGGGCCCGCCCTCTAGTGGTTCATCAATCTGCCCCGTAGCTTGATCTCCACATTTGCAGAGTTGCACCAACTGTTTCTACGTCAGTACTCAAGCAGCAGACGCCTTGACAAGCACCCGGATGACCTCTATACGGTGATCCAGAGACCGAGCGAATCCCTAAGGGCATACTTGTCCCGATTTAACAAGGAGTTGGTTGCGGTGCCCAGTTGCCCAAATAGCACTGCCGTGCGATCCTTCACAAAGGGTCTTGACGTGGATTCTGACTTATATCGCGAACTCTCTATCTACTCCTACCAGATGATGGATGATGCTCTGAACCGCGCATGGGCACTCATCAAATGGGAGGAAGATGAGCCCTACTGGCGAGCATGCCATAGCAGCGGGAGGCCCATCGTACGAGAAGAGGGCCGACGAGAACAGCGGGATAGGCATCCTCCTAGGCTGCACCCCTATAACAAACCACCGCAGGTCAATCACCACGGCCCATATGTCCCGGAATATACACTTTCGATTGCACCCGCCGATCTAGTTCAGAGTGTGCTTCGAAAAATGCCTGAGAAGGTGAAATTGCCTCAAAAGATGAAGGCCGACCCTGCCTCGCGTGATGTGCAGAAATTCTATGAATTCAACAACGACCATGGACATACCACCGCGGACTGCCGGGCCCTACACCTCGAGGTGGTCGGACTTTTAAAGAAGGATTTCCTCTCCGAATACCTGTCGGATCGAGGAAAGCGGACTTGGGCTCGAGACAAGAAGGCTGAAGAGTCAGGACCCTCGAAGACGAATACAAACAAACCCCCAGTTCCGGTCCGGACCATCGACTATATCACCGGGGGATCAGAAATCAGCGGAATCTCGAGATCTGCTGCCAAGAAAGCCAGACGACTGACTCGTAAGGAGGCTATAGCCCCACGCAGAAACCCGGCTCACCATCCGATTGAATTCACAAGTGAAGAGGTGCCAGGGCTCAGCCATCCCCATGACGACGCCCTAGTAATATCACTATTGATATCAAACTGCCTCGTGAAGAGGATCCTGGTCGATAACGGGAGTTCCGCAAACATCCTGTTTACGCATGCGTTAAGAGAGATGAAGATCCCCGAAGAGAAGGTTCTGCGGTCACAGACCCCGCTGATTGGGTTCAACGGGGGTATCCAAATGACCGATGGGACAGTGGTATTACCGACCTATTGCGGCGGGACACATTACGATGTGTCGTTCATGGTCGTCGACACTCTCAGCGCTTACAATGCCCTGCTAGGCCGACCATGGTTACATCAGCTTAAGGCTGTTCCATCAACCTTCCATCAAGTGGTCAAGTTCCCAACTGCAGGGGGAGTTTGCACGATTCGAGGTTATCAAAATGCCGCTAAGGAATGCTATTATGCAAGCTTTAAGGCAGTATGTGCCCAGCAGCACTTCTCTAGGAGCGAGCCATTACATCCAGCAGGAGAATCAGAAGAAACAAAGGAAGTCGAGCTGGACCCGACAGATCCAAAGAAAAAGACGAACATTGGTGCCGGGCTTGAACCAGTAGTTCGAAACCAGCTAATTGAATTCCTCAGCTCTGAGCGACCTATTTTCGATCCAGAAGTCATGACGCATAAACTACAGGTCGTTCCAAACCACCGACCCATACAACAAAGGAGAAGAAAGTTCCCAGCCGAGAAAAATGAGGCAATTAATGAAGCAGTACAAAAGCTGTTGGACGTTGGGTCTGTAAGAGAAGTGAAGTATCCAACATGGCTCACCAACGTCATGGTAGTCAAGGAAAAGGACGGGAAGAATCGCGTATGTGTAGACTACACGGACTTAAACAGAGCGTGTCTCAAAGATCCATACCCACTGCCTCATATCGACTACATCGTCGATGCAACTACGGGACATAAGCTGCTGAGTTTCATGGACGCATTCTCGGGATATAACCAGATTCTGATGCATCCCGAAGACCAAGAGAAATCCACCTTCATGACGAATAAAGGAATATACTGCTACACAGTCATGCCATTCGGTCTCAAGAACGCAGGATCCACTTATCAGAGGCTTGTAAACAAGATGTTCGAGCCACTTATAGGAAAAACAATGGAGGTTTACATAGATGACATGCTGGTAAAGTCCAAAGATGCAAAGGACCATGTACACCATCTACGGCAAGCCTTCGAGGTGCTCAACAAATACAAAATGAAATTGTATCCGGCAAAGTGCACCTTCGGGGTGTGCTCCGGGAAATTCCTGGGCCAAGTAGTGACCAGTCAAGGAATCGAAGCTGACCCATCACAGATAAGGGCAGTCAAGGAGATCGTGCATCCTAGAAGTCCGAAAGAGGTTCAAAAACTTATGGGCAGATTGGTGGCTCTCAACCGTTTCATTTCAAGATACTCCGATCAAACTCACGAGTTCTTCCAAGTGCTCCGGAAAGGGAAGAAGTTCGAGTGGACAGAAGAGTGTGCGAAGGCACTAGAACGCTTAAAAGACTATCTGGCCAGTCCGCCGCTATTGAGCAAACCCTAAAAAGAAGAGACTCTCCTACTCTACCTGTCCGTGCACTATGCAAGCAAACTGCTGCTTGACGCAGAAACGAGATACACGGCACTGGAGAAGCTAGCACTAGCTCTAGTAGTAGCGACGAGGAAGCTGCGACCCTACTTCGAGTCGCACCCCATCAAAGTAGTGATGTCCTATCCACTACGAATGGTGTTTTCAAAACCCAGCCTGTCAGGCAGATTGTTGAAGTGGGCAGTAGAAGTAGGGGGCTACGGCCTCAGTTTTGAGCCTCGAACAACGATCAAATCAAAAGTGCTGGCAGATTTTGTAGGAGAGTTTACATCGGGACTTCAAATGGATGCAGAGAAAGAAATCGCAAGCTTAGAGGTTGGTGAATCGGCGAAGGAGCCATGGATTCTCCAAGTAGATGGATCGAGTAATATACACGGTAACGGAGCAGGCATTAGGCTACTAAGCCCATGGGGAGAAATGTTTGAAAGAGCCATCCGGCTAAATTTCGAGGGAACCAATAAAGATGCTGATTATGAAGCATTAGTTCGAGGTATGCAGCTCGCAAAAGAACTAGAGGCTCGACGCCTCCAAGTACACGGGGACTCACAATTAGTGGTGAGGCAAATGGAAGATCACTTCCAAGTCAAAGAGCCCCGACTCCAAAAATATCATGACCTGGCACGAGAAGTGAGGAAAGAGTTCGACGAATGCGATATTAAACACATTGCACGAGAAGAAAATGCAGAGGCTGATGTGCTAGCGAACCTAGCCTCCACCAAACCAACAAGGCAATGCAAGCCCATCGTCATATCTTTGGCTGAAGAGCCGGTCATGCCCAAGGCCGTCGAAGTCTTGGACATTACAATCGGCGAACCATGGATAGAACCGATCATAAAATACCTCGCGAACGACATCCTACCAGCAGATAGAACAGCATCCATGCGCATTACCCGAGCAGCAGCCAAGTACACTATCTATAAAGAAAGTTTATGTAGGAGATCCGTCGAAGGGCCACTACTCAAATGTCTCGAGCCCGCCGTAGGGCAAGCCATCCTCATGGAGATACATGAAGGAGACTGTGGAAGCCACCAAGGGGCTTGACCATTGGCACACAAAGTCATATCCGCTGGGTTCTATTGGCCTACACTACGGAAAGAAGCCAGGGACTACGTGGGAAGTTGCGAGGCCTGTCAAAGGTTCGAAGTAACTAACCAAAGCCATGCAGAACCACTCCACGCCACGATCGCGGCCTGACCCTTCATGGCTTGGAGGATGGACATAGTGGGGAAGTTGCCGAAGGGAATCGGGCAAAAAGAATATATTTTGGTAGCCACCGACTACTTCACAAAGTGGGTCAAAGCTGAAGCTTTTGCCAACGTAAGAGAACAGGAGGTGATCAAGTTCTTGTGGACTCGCATCCTATGTAGATTTGGGGTGCCAAAAGAGATAAGGAAAGACAACGGAACTTAGTTTACGGGACGAAGAGTACAAGAGTCCTGTGACCAGTACAACATCAAATTGGTATTTTCCACACAAAGGTATCTCGAGGCAAACGGACAGGCCGAATCGACAAACAAGACGATCATGGCCACAATGAAGAAAAGGCTCGAAACTCATAAAAGGAACTGGGTAGAAGAACTCCCTGGAGTCCTATGGGCATATCGGACCACCCCCAGAACTTCTACTGGAAGTTAGCCATTTGCACTCGCGTACGGGGAAGAAGCGGTTATCCCAGCGGAAGTTCGAGGTGGCAGTATACGGGTACAAACCTGCCAGGAGGTAGAGAATAACGAGAAATTGATAAGAAACCTGGAGTTGATCGACGAACAAAGAGATCAGGCACTACTAAGCATGGCCCAGAGAAGAATGCAGGTCGAAAAGTTCTTCAACAAAAAGGTCGGTATGCGCACCTTCAGGGAAGGAGACTGGGTGCTCAGAAAAGTCTTTCAGAACACCAAGGATAAGAGCCAAGGGAAATTCGCACCGACATGGGAAGGTCCTTACAAGGTCACCAGAGTTGTAGGTCGAGGTGCCTACCATCTAGAGGATCACGACAGGAGAGAGATCGAAAATAGTTGGAATGTAAAACACCTAAAGAAGTACTACTTCTAAAGGAATGAGGTCGATGAACTTGACCTCCCAGATACGCTCTTCTAAAACCCTATGCTTGCAATTTCAATACCCATTAACTTTTTTAAACTTACACTGACTTGAGCGTCGGAGGGGCGATGCTTCGGCATCGCCCAACCCCTTACGAATTTACTGACAGGTTCGCACGACCCACTATAGGGGGCCTCGATGATGAAGAATGGCCTGAACCCACCTAGGATAACGTTTCCCAACTTCGCCCTATTTTCCTTTATAGTTTACTTATTTTCCTAATATGATTACTAACTTAAGCATCGGAGGTGCGACGCTACTCATCACTACGTTTTGCAGGATAAATTTATCAAGCAAGTCATACGAACAGACAAAAAGCACAAGATCCATTCACAGGCATGCTTCAGAAACAAAAAGTAACATGAGAAAGTAAAAGCTGTTCGTGCCAAATTTAAAAATATTCATGCAAAAATAGAAGTTTTTTATGGAATCAGAAATGGAAGCTAGGCGGCGGCAGAATCGTCCGGGGTCGGGCCCGTGCCTTCGACGAGAGTCGGGGTTGAACCAGAAATCAAATCATCCAGCGTTTGCCTGCCGTCGACCTCCCAAGTAGAGTCCTCAAGCAGCTTCTGGTCCTGCTCTGCAATTCGCTACTCGGACTCTCGTTCTCGCCCCTGATTGCGCTCGAACTCCCCCTCCGGATCAGGTTCGTCCAGGAAAGCAAGGTCAAGGTCCGGGAACTTCCTGGCAATCTTTCCTCGGACCTCGCTTTCAATCTGTTCAGAAAGAATCTACTAGGAGGTTAGATAGGAGCAGACAGATAAAGTAAGAAGACCAAGCTCGAGGAATACCTCATATGTCTCAGTGAAGTGCGGAGAGGTGATGATCGCCCCGAAGTCCAAGCCGTCACCCGCATGCAACAGAGTAACCTTCTCTTCATACCTCCGAACCTCAGCTTCGTAGCTCTCACGTTGAGCCTTGAGTCGAGAGTCGAGGGAGATGAGCTGGTCATTCCTCGTCTTCATGTCAGCCTGCAGCTTGGCCGAATCCACCTCTGCCGATCGGAGCTTCCTCCGCATGTCATCGAGCTCCGCCTGAGTAGCTTCGACCTCCTTCTGAGCTGCCCCGAGCTTTGACTACACCACGGAAACCCTTTCCTCCGCCGCATCCACCTTCCCATTCAGAGAATCTACATACTTCTTCGAGGAGTCGGACTCCTTTCAAATCTGATAGATCTCCTCTGTGCACTTCTCAGCGAAGATGGTGAGCTCTCGATGAATACGATCGAGCTCCACCTGAGCCTGCAAACCATGATACAATTTGAGAAAGTGACAATAATGCATAAAGGGCAAATTCGAGACAATACCTGCAACTGTCGAAGGCCATAACGCTCCAGACGCGCAAGCGCAGTACCCGCCTGGTCAACGGAGGAGGGGTTCAGCAAAAGGTGGCGCGCACGTACTAAGAATGGGTCCACCAGCAAATCTGGAGGTGCCGAGGTAGTAACAACGGCCCTGCTAGACTCCTCGTGGCACGTCCCGCATTCCCTGGATCGATGGCGCCTGCGACGTTCGAGCTGCTCAGGCTCTTTCTCCTTATTTCTCCCCCTATCATCAATCCGCTACAGGGGATCTTGATGAGTCGAAGGATGGGAGGTCTCGATCCTCATCTCCTGAGTAGCCCTGAAAGGATGCAGGGGGAACGGGGGTGGCGGCGGAGGAACTAGACACTCGGGCTCTGCGTTAAGATACTTCGGAGGGTTTGCAGGGCGACGACGAGCCTGTTCCTCATCACGTGCCCTCTTCTTTTTGCAGAGGGCCCTGGCTACCTGCTCCGAAGGGACTTGGGGGCATCGGTGGGTCATCTCTACAGGCAACTTAGTGAGAACTCCTTGACGGTTGAGTAGGGTGGTTGCAGTCACGAATCAGCCATTTTGAACAATCAGCCACTCCCTGTCCTCGAAGGAAACGTCGTAGGCTCTATCCACACGAACCTGCTCCTCGGGCGTAAGCTCAGTTCTCGGATGATCTGCAAAAAAAACAAGTCTCAATAACACCAAAAATAGTCACGAGTTATCACGGTAACAAGAGATCGGGAACCTACGAATCGGCACTCCGCCATGCCTAAGGAATTCAGGCCTCTCCTCGTTCAGCTTAAGAAAAAAGTAGGTGGTCCACCATCCGGGCGAATTCGAAGGAGGCTTCTTAACAAGAGTCGATCTCCCCGTCGACCACCGAGTGAAGTAGTAGTAATGCTTGTCGGCACACTGATTAAAGCGGTACATATAGTGCCACTCTCGAACTGTCGGAAGTCCAAGGCCCAGGTCCATCCACACCAGGAGAACACCAACCAGATGGCACCAGCAGTCCGGGGCCAGTTGGAACGGCGAGAGGTTGTAAGAAGCCAGGATCTCCGAAAAGAAAGGATGAGCAGGCAGTCCGACGCCGTTGTCCATCGCTGCAGTGTAAAAAACCACAAAGCCTGTAGGAGGATCGAAGCAACGATTCTCCGCCCTCGGGACACGAAACCTCACGTCCCTAACCGGTACGACCTCCGCCAGGGCCGACATAGTGCTCCGGGTCACCGTCAACACAACACCCAACACCTTATGAGTCCGCCAGTCCAACGGTTTCACGTAGTCTCCAGCTAACTCAGGCTCGGTAGTCGCGCCTTCAGGACCCGCATCCACATCATCAGTAGTCCGGCCTGACCCGCCAACTTCGCCACCGGTAAACATCCGCTCCACCCCCCGGAGTGCCTCAGAGGACACCCTGTTGTCCGCAGAATCTGGATCAGAGCCCGAAATTGAATCCACCCTGCTCGTACCCACATCAGCCCTTTCAGGGCACTGAAAAACAAGATTCTAATCCGGTCCTACAGTTACGCCGTCGCCGGGATCCCTAACCGGGGAAGGAGTGAAAGGAGGTGTTGAGTGCGCGGATTCAGAACCTCGACGATTCTGGGAATCAGAATCAGACGAACTCATAGCTTGAATAACAAACAAGGTTTTGAAGAAAAAGAAGGGTTAACCTAAACATAAAAGGGGAAAGAAAGAGCCCCGGTCAGCCCATCACTCCCAGAAGCGACCAAGAACCCTAGAGAACCCTCGGGTCATGAAACAAAAGAAGAAAAAGTGTAAAGAATATAGAGGGAGGTACTACCTGGTATGTAGGGAAGCGCCGAAGAACCTCTGGAAAACAATCGACCGCCGGAAATCGCAAGAGAGAGAAAGAGAGAAAAGTTTCGGGAAAAGTAATGCAAATGACGCGTTGATGGGAAGTTATACTCAAGCATCCTTTCAACTGCCTTGAAACTAACATAACCGCCCACGGTTACTACGAAACTGCCATCGGCCTTTTGCCGCCAAAAATTCAAACCGCTGCGCGCAAGTATTTTGCCAACTAAGAGTTTGAAAAGAACTGCTCAGAGTCTCAGAGACCTCGAATAAATTATCGGGGGCTAGGCACCCTAAAATCTTGCAACAAGACCCTAAATCCAAACCCTCCGAGTTCGCTGGGGCTCGCCAGGTGGCCAAAGGTTAAAAACAGGCAGAACCCAAACTGCCCTAACTCACACCGCGGATTTGGGACCGCGGTGATCGGTACCCGCAGCAGCTTCCCGGGGCTGCGCGGGTGAGGACCCCCACAGAGGAACTGGTCCTCCGAGCCGAGAGGTGTCCATGAGCACCCGAAATAAAACCGGACCACCCCTGAGGTAGTCCGAAGGGCCAAAACCTGGGAAATGAATCAAGCAAATATAAGTCCGATCACTATTTTTTTTGACTTGACAGGCTATCTCAGTCCTAACCAGCCAAGTCAAAGGGGCTATTATTTGAGATGCGAACCTGACCCGGCCCAGTAAACGTGCCAGGCTAAAGCCCAACAGCGCCCTGGGCCCAATAAGAATGAAAGATCCAGTTTGAGCCACGAGCTGATGCAGCAAAAAAGTGGTACAAACGGAAAGCAGTTCGACAGTCATCCAAAGCAGTTCGATCAAGGCTATTCGCGTTCCAACGAGCTAAGGAGAGGTTCTATATGAAGATCTCGAACCACTACCACAACCATTCAACAATCAGAAACCAACGGACACATCAAACGGCTACTTCACAGGAATATCGGAGCCACCAAAACTACCACGTTGATGAGCTGCTCCGAGATTCACGGCCTCATCACCCAAACAGTTGAGAACGACGCGGAAACCCTAGATCTAGCCATTTCTTATATATATCTCCCCATAGTCAAGAACGGGAGATGGTCAGATCGGGGGGAAGGAAATTCTTATCTATCAAAGCTCACAATTCAAAAACTTCTTTTATAGCCAATTCAGTTCGTTATAATTGTAGTTAGTTATTCAGTCATTTTCAAGTCTCATTATGTCATTTCCTATTCGTATTTCTCTTTAGTTCTCGGGGCTCCGTGTTCTATACAAATTCACCCTCAACAAGAGGCATTTTGGAAGATGTCTAATCGGCGTCTCTCTTCTGTGACGGTCATGTTGCTTTTGCAGAAAGTCTGCACCTGCTCTTTCTTTTCTAAAATAGAGTATTGACTTCATATGGTGAGTCAGAACGGCTCTTCTTAGTCAGTCCGAGGAATAGAAATTGGTCCAACATCGGAATTTTCGACTTCAAGTAATCTTCATTCTTAAAGTAAAGTATTTAATTAAATTCTTCCTAACTTGTTCTTCTTGTCTCTGTGTGCTTCGGTTGATATACTATAATGAAATTGGTCTGGTGACATCACCCAATTTTCTTTATGCATGTCCTCTAAACTAGCACAAAGATTGTAGCTAGTTTCTTTTATCACCTTGCGAGACCAAATTGGAGGATTTCTAATTTGTCATGATCGGCTCTATTACAACTGAATTGACATTCTATACAGAAGAACATTACATGTTTTGCACTAACTAGAATTAATCTAGAGATGACTAAATTGGTGGTTTCTATACATTGTTTGACACATCAAAACTTAACAATAAGGCAGTAATGCTTCTTAACAATTTCTTCATTTTTTATGTTGTCAAAACCACCACTAAGCTGGTAAATGATCAGTTTTTCGAGTTTACATAAAATCTTCTATCAAGATCTAATTCTCAAAAATGAAAATCTTTGACTCAGCCTGCCCTATAAATCTTCCCCCTCAATAGGAGAGATATTTCTCGATTAAAACATTTCAGGGCAAGAAAGAAAATGAAAAAGAAAGTTTGGACAAAGAGAGATAGTCACCAAACTTAGATTAATTTCATTCAAGAGCTTAGAATGTTTCAGATACATAAACAGGGTAAGGGAAGCGATAAAAATACACGCACACTTTTTTTGATGACTTTGTGCAATATCAAGCAACCTTTCAAATTTTGTTTCACTTTTCTTCTGCTCAGCCTCTTCTCTGGCTCTTCGTGACTCTTCTCCCTCTTTGAAGATTCCAATGAGAGTGGCTACGGTGGTGAAAAGTTGAGTGACTTCAGTCTTAGATTCTGCTACGGTAGTCCGTGTCTCTTCGACAGTAGCTGGAGTCACCTCTAGTTCGATCTTGAACTCTTGCTTCATACTATCAATCTGAGTGTTGATATAGTAGAATACACCAGCAACAAGGTTCTTAGCAAACGAAGTAGAATTAGGAGGAGTGGACGAGAAGGGTATGGTGTCTGCCTCTTCAATGATAGGCTCTTCCCGATAGATATTGATTGCACAACCGATTGGAATCATTTTAATACAATTTCTCTATCATCTTGTTCCTTCACATCTTGAGAGGTTGGTCATGGAAGTTCATTTTGAGTAGTTCCCATTGACAATTAGCTTCGGCAGTTGCAATCTCTGTCACATGGATGGCCACCGCAATCATATCTTCCAAAAGTTGTTCCAACCTTCTTGGAGGTGGTACCCCTAGACTTCTAGTCTTAGCACTGAATTGTTGAATGCGGGTCAGCCTGGCTCGATCCTGTTCTTCAAAAAGTTGGCACCCTGATCTTGATCAATCCAAGAATCTGTCCAAGCTTCCTCAAACTCTAAAAAGTGAGCCCAAATCTAGCTTTCATGATGGCCTTGTCTTCTTAATTAAGCTCTCAGGTATAAATATTGAACCTCCTCCATTGTCTGAACTCTGTGCTCAACACGGAGGTTTCCACGGAATCATCTCCTAGAACTGATATGATCCTTGTTAGAAGGTTTAAATTGCAGCCCAAGAACTCGATGGAAAGTACGACACATGTAAAAACAAATTGAACTGATACTATAGGAAGATCTAACATCTTTGGATTTGAAAGCCTTCAAGTACCATAGTCCCAAATAAATCTCTTACGACTCAAGAGGTGGATTGATCCAACAACGAAGGATATAAACGAAAACACCACAAACGGATGCGAAAGTCCAACTGATAAGTCAAGTTGAATTCTATGGTTGAACCCTAGAATCTTGAGCTTTAAGAAATACGGAGAAAATCTCACTTAATTTTTATTAAAGCTGAATAAATTGTTCCATAAGAAGACCTATATATAGGCAACTCAAATCCTAATCTAATTAGGAAACTAAAATTTCAAAATTAAAAGCATAAAATTCAAATTTAATAATTAACTAAGGCCTAACATATTGACCCACAATAACTGACCAAAATTAAACTAAGCCCAATCACTACACGTAATTAAATTTATAATTTTAGGGCTTTCATTTAATTCTTCAACCAACATAGACTTCTTGGAAATACTTGCAGCCTAATGATCTTTAATCAACATATTCAATTCAGCTCTCAATGTCCTTGCTCGAGCTCTAGTCATCGGTCCACTCGAAATGTAGACTGAAAGGTCTCTCAAAGCTGCTACTTGGGCTCCATCAAGAACTGCTATGTAGGTACTCACAATTTCGCGAGTGATTTGTTGTTCGACTCGCTGAGAAATGAATGCAGCCCAGCGGAGTATGTCTTGATTACTATCATCCATTTCTAGGATTGGTGGGCACCTGTTCTTGATTCGATCTGTAGAGAGCTCTACATGTGGTAGCTCTGTCATGAGAATCCTGTATGCTTAGATAGATAAGTGAGTAAGAGAACTAGCTCTATCCCTCTGATCCCATGGATAGATCGTTCAAGTGCCTTTGATATCCTCTTCAAAGTTTGTTTCTCCTCAAGCTCCAGGATTTATGAACTCTCCAAATCAAAAAGATTAGGATCATGACTCATTGAGGAGTCATCACTGATACGTGCGTAAAATGACCTATATTTTGATATGTGAACATGCTTGTTTGTGGCTATTTTACTCCCGTATCATATGTTTTTGTCGTATTTTGGTTGTGTTTTCGTGTTTTGTGTGTTTGACTTGTGTAGGATTGATCACTGTAATTTCTACAGATTAATTATAGAAATAGTGGCAAATAAATTTGTAAACCCTAAGGTTATTGATCCAGGGGAATGAAATAACGAAAAATCCTAAATACTAAATCAGGCGTTCTTGAGAATATTGATTAGGAAAATTGAATGAAAAGGTTTTGGTTGTTTTGAAATCGCAATAACTGCTATCGAAAGTTAAACAGGAAAATTAAAAAGCTTTTGAAGTCAAATAAGAGAAGCACAGATTTCAGGGATATCTATCTATCAAGTATGACATGTATGAATCAATTGATTAATTCCCAAATTTAATTCCTCTTCGTAGTGAAACATCAGAAAAGTATTACAAACTTCTTTGTTGGACAATTCTTAAAGTAGATTAGTCAAATACCTATCTCCGCTCGGTCTCTAGATAAATTAACTAACTCCCAAGTTCTACATATTTATTCCTACAATTAATCTCCTTCAGTTACGACAAGAAATCAAATTATATTGTGAAAATCTCTTTCGATTGAAAATTATCACAGTTACGTCTCAAGTAATCAACTAGATAATCCTAATAAGTGGCCAACAAATCAAGATTATGAATAAGCACAGATTTCACAAACTACGAAGGGAACGGGAAAATAATTCAATTAATCAAAACATGCAAACATTGATAGTTCGAAACCCTAGAATCTGAGGAAGAGATTAGTTACACATATTCAGAGTAATATTCATCATAGAAAAATAAAACCTGATTTGCATAAAAACTTGGGTTGGAATGTCTTCCCACAAAACTCTGTCTTCAAACATAAACCCTAGAACTCTAGGAATCTCTCAAATCTGAAATCTGGAGTAAAACATATGATTGGGAATCGAATTCTTCTCTCAAAATCGAATTTATGAAGCTATTTATAGAGGTGGAGGTGTATCCTATCAAATCTAGGGCTAAAGATATGAATAAATCCGAATTTTATCAGATTTTTGCTCCAGCAGACATGTACGCGTCGACCGTGGCTGATTCACATCGATCAAGGAGCCTTCTTGGTCTTCGTCGATCCCTTCTGATTGGCGTCTGTCGACGCAACTTCTCGCCCCTCCTGCGCGGTCTCACGGTTTTGGCCATAACTTCCTCATCCAAACTCCGATTGACCTGATTCCAGTTGCGTTGGAAAGTTAACTCAAAGATCTTTCAAATGCTATGCTCGTTCAGCTCAGATTCAAACGGTGAAAGAAATTGTGACTGTTTCTTTGAACATCTGCTGCTCTTGGAATGGGTTTCCATTGAATTTGGCCTAAAACCCTACAAAAACACCAAAACACGCATAATACCACCTAATATAGACTCATGCACATAATATATATATAAACTCAATAAAACTACATAAAATAGTATAAAAATAAAATAGATAAGTGAGTGAAATAATGAGCTTATCAAACCCCCCAAACTTGAACGTTTGATTGTCCTCAATCAATAGGCAAGAAATAAATCAAAAGATCAAGTGGCCAAAGTGCAATGCCTCACAAGATTTATCACAGTCAAGAACCAAGAATCCACTACCCACAAGCAATTTGAAAGAGACAGAAAATTCATCAACCGTGGAAGAACTCAGACGAAGTGTATCGCTCAACTCTCAAGTGTTTAAGGTAAAGATGAAAGCACTCAAAAACATGTATGAAGAATTTTCTACCATAGGCTTGCAAATTTTCTAATATCTCCACTGCTAGAATGTGCACACAAGTCTAGAATCAAAAAGGACTTTCAATAGGTTGTAACGTAGGCTTTTTCTGATAAGGTAGGGAAATATGGTCAAGTGACTAAAATAAACTGAGTTAATTACTCTCAATAAATCTCATCCCACCATCTAACTTCATCCACCTCATCTCCTCATATACATCAACAAACTCAAATTTTTTTTTTCTCTTTTTTTTCTAGCTCATATTTGAATCTCTTATGCTCTTTCAATAATTTTGCATTCTTTTCTTTTCAGCGAGCTTATGAGAATTCTAATTATTTCTAGAGCTTCTTAAACAATCATCTTTTCACCACTAATTTATCATATCTTATCACGAATTCACCAATCAACCCCATACATACCACAACTCAAGACATGAGTGAGACAATACTTTTCCTAATCTCATAGACAAGGAAAGAAAAATTGTACAGGCTCAAAGTGGCTAACTAGGGAAAAACTTATTGTGAAGGGACAGTGTTTAGGATATTGGGTTATCAAAGATGGCCTAAGATCATTTTCTCAACTTGTGCACACTATGCAGTCTCAACACAGAAAATAGGCAAGTTCTAGAGAAATCAAAACACACATGTGAATCTCACATCAAACGAAATAAAGGCTCAAATTCTCACACAAGGACTCAAAAATTTTCTCCCACAGTCAATTTCAAATCAGCTCAATCAGCATACAAGTATAAGTTTCAAATCAGTCCTATCATGCGGTATTCTACATTCATAGGCATCTAACCGCAATCTCAATCAATTCAATACTCAACCCTCAATCAATTCTAATCTCACAATCTCATTCAGATTATCTCAAAACTCAAAAATTTTCCCCACAAAATAGCATAAAATACAAAAAATTAAAGATAAAAGCCGAAAAATATTTAAAGACAGAAAGCATAATAAACTTTAAAGACGGAAAGCATAATAAATAAAAGATAGGACGTTCCATCTCTTGTCCACATCCCCCCAAACTTATTTCCAACTCGAAGAGTGGAATAAGTTTGAAAATCAGACTAGAGAGGGAACGATACCTGGTAGTTGATCTCAGACATCAACTTTTTTATCCCCCGGAGTAATCATCATCAGGGAGGTCGGGTCCAGGAAAGCCTCCTTGCGACCTCCTTTTCATCTCTGTTCTTGACAACTTTCATCCCCCACTTCTTGGCATCTTTTTCCTTGTGCGCGCATAATGAGGGGCCGACTCCCTTGTTGTCTCTCAATGTCCCCCCAATGGCGGACTTGTACTTCCGTAGAACTCGTAGTAATTTTTCTAGCTTCCCATGCCTGAGGTGTGCCGGAAGCATCTTGAGTTCCAGAATCGGCGGATCAGAGTTAGATGACTGCTTTTCCAAGGTTGCGTTGATTGACATGGGTGAAACTGTAGCAATCCCTTTTCTACGTCGCACTTTTTCTGCCGATGAAAATTCTGAGTCTGACTTCCTTCGTGCATCGATCGACGTGACTGTAGCGTCAATCGATGAGGACCCAACGGCTGCGTTGATCGACGAGACTCCTCCGTCGATCGACGTGGCTGTTTTTCCACACTTTCTTTTCTTTTTCTGGCTGCGTCGGCTTGGTAACCGCTTTTGTTTGTTCTCTTTCTCCAGAGTTAATCCCTCGGGTACATCCAGCTTCATCACCCGATCCACGAGCTCATCGTCCCCCTTATCCAGATCTGAAGACAAAAACAAAGAGTGCAGTAAGCAGTTCTCCGGAAAATCCGAATCAGTTGCAATAGAAGAAAAAAGGAGAGGAAATCACCAGATTTAATCGATTGATCATGTGGCAATCTTCCTGAAAGCTCCCCTTATTGCGCTTCTGCACTTCTTTGTAGATGGGGAAGGTGACTGACTCGTCATTGACTCGGAATGTCAGCTTGCCGTCTCGAATGTCAATCAATGCCCCTCCAATCTTCAAGAATGGTCTTCCAAGGATAAGAGGAATGTTTCGATCCTCCTCCATATCAAGCACCACAAAGTCGGTTGGGATAATGAAGTCTTTCACCTTCACAAGAACGTCTTCCATGATGCCTCTTGGGTAAGTGACTAATCTGTCAGCCATCTGCAATGATATGGTAGTGGGCTTGATGCTTCCGATCTTCAACCGCTTGAAGATTGACAGCGGCATTAAGTTTATGGATGCACCGGAATCGCAAAGGACCTTCCCAAAGATCTCTCCTCCAATGACGCAGGGGATCGTGAAGGATCCCGGGTCTTCTCTCTTCAGCAGCAACTTCTTTTGGATAATCGCGCTACACTCCTCAAACAAGTTGACCCTCTCGTGCTCCACGAAGGATCTTTTCTGTGAGACCATATCCTTCAAAAATTTTAAATACCCCGGTATCTCTCTTAGTGCCTCAATCAGCGGAATGTTGATGTTCACTTTCTTCATGTTCTCAAGAAAGCGTGCATACTTCTCGTTCACCTTCGCTTTGGCAAACTGCTGTGGATACGGTAGGGGCGGCTTATACATGGGTGGCTCGACTGGCATCGATCGACAAGGATCAGCCTCGGTCGATGGGTTCTTCCGCGCTTCGTTGATCGACGGAGGTGTTTTGTCGATCGACGGAGCTTCTCCTGAGACGGCCTCTGCTTCTTCCTCAACTTCTCTTTCATCTCGGTTGTCTGTCCCTGCTTGCTTGGGACCTTCATATGATTTCCCCCCTCTTAGAGTGATAGCATTCACGTGGTTTATCTGCTTCTGATTCTTGGGGTTAATCTGGGTATTACTCAGAAGTTGCCCCGGCTTGTGTTGGGCTCCGAGAGCATCGGCGATCTGACCGACCTGAGTCTGTATGATCTGTACGTGTTTCTCAACTTGGTCCACCTTGGTCTTGACTCCGGCTATCTCTTGCTTCAACTTGGCTACAGTGTCAGTAGAGCCTTCCATGAACTTGGCCAAAATCTCCTCGAGATTTGGCTTCTTCTTCTCCACTATTTCTCCATCTTGCACTACAAATCCTGGTGGTGGTTGCTCAGCTGCTTGGGGGTTTGCGTAGGAAAATCCAGGATGGTTCCTCGCGTGATTGAAGGTGTAGGGCTGGTTGTGCTGCTGATATCCTCCACGGTAGTTGTCTTGATAACCACCTCTTTGAATGAAATTAACAGCGGAACAATCCCCCTCAGACGGAGCTTGCACTGGCTCTACTACAGCGAATGTTTTCTCCTGCTTCAGTGCAGCGAAGTCTTCCCTTAACTTTTTCAGCTCGGCTACCAAATCAAGTTGTTCGGCAACTTTCTCCACCACTTTCTCCTTCTCGACCGCCATCACAGGCCGAGTTCGGCTTGAGGACCACCGTTGAGTGTTGTTGGCCATCTTTTGGAAGAATTCCATGTCCTTCTTTCCACTTTTCGTCATGATGGTGTCCCCCAGTGTGGTGTCCACCAATTTGGCTGTCTTATCATTGTGCCCTTCATAAAAAGCTTCTGCCTGCTCTCCTGGAGGAAAACCATGTCCGGGGCATGATCTCAGCAGCTCTTTGAATCGATCCCACGTCTCACTGAAGCTCTCGTCAGGCCTTTGAGCAAATCTGATGATTTCTTTCCTTCTCTGCCTGATGACATTCGGAGGGAAGAAGTTCTCTAGGAACTCGTTTCTCAGTTCGGTCCACGTACTTATGCTTCCTTTGTCCAGTGCGGTGAACCATGACTGTGCCTTATCCCTCAGAGAGAATGCGAACAGACGCATTCGGATGGCACTCTTGCTGACTCCTCCAATTTTCACAGTACTGCAGAGCATAATGAACTTGTCCAAAAGCGCATAAGGGTCCTCAGCAGGTCTTCCTCCGAATTGGTTTTGTTGCACCATCTGCACCAATCCGGTCTTCAGCTCAAAATTATTGGCATTGATGCCAGTTCTGAAGTCTGTCTCCCTGAACCTAGGTTTGTACCGGTTCTGCATGGCCTCCTCTTCTTCCTCATCGTCAGATTCCTCTGGAGGGTCCTGATTGTCTTCCTCTTCATCGTCGGGCTTGTCTTCAAACAGTGGGTTGTTGGATTTGCTCTCTCATGGCTTGGATGTCTTGGAGAAGCACAACCTGCTCCTCTGCAGTTAGCATTAGTGGAGGTGGTGGTACGTTATCTTCCATCGTATGACTACTCAAGCTTTCCTGAGCACGCTTGTTTCTTCGGATTCTTCTGCAAGTAGCTTCAATGTCCGGATAGTAATAGAGTGGGTCCTTTCCTCTGGCTCTTGTACTCATGCACTACCTGTACAGCAAAGGAGGTAGTGAGGTAAGACTGAAAACAAAACAAAACGAACTGAAATTCTGAAAATGAAACACTACGTCGACTGACGGGGAAAGGCGTCAATCGACGGAAGGAAAAATACTTCGTCGATCGACGAGGCGTCTTCGTCGATCGACGTACAATACGAAAACGTGAAATTTTTTCAAAAGTACGAAAATTACAGCCTAAAGCAATATTTCAATCACAGATTTAATAGTAAGATTAATTCTGTTCACCCCCCGGCAACGGCGCCAATTTGATCACTGTAATTTCTAAAGATTAATTATAGAAATAGTGGTAAATAAATTTGTAAACCCTAAGGTTATCGATCCAGGGGAATGAAGCAACGAAAAACCTTAAGTACTAAATCATAAGTTCTCAAAATACTGGTCAGGAAAATCAGATAAAAAGGTTTTTGTTGTTTTGAAATCGCAATAACTGCTATCGAAAGTTAAACAGGAAAATTAAAAAGCTTTTGAAGTCAAATAAGAGAAGCATAGATTCCAGGGATATCTATCTATCAAGTATGACATGTATGAATCAATTGATTAATTCCCAAATTTAATTCCTCTTCGTAGTGAAACATCAGAAAAGTATTACGAACTTCTTTGTTGGACAATTCGTAAAGTAGATTAGTCAAATACCTATCTCCGCTGGGTCTCAAGATAAATTAAATAACTCCCAAGTTCTACAGATTTATTCCTACAATTAATCTCCTTCAGTTACAACAAGAAATCAAATTATATTGTGAAAATCTCTTTCGATTGAAAACTATCACAGTTACGTCTCAAGTAATCAACTAGATAATCCTAATAAGTGGCCAACAAATCAAGATTATGAATAAGCACAGATTTCACAAACTACGAAGGGAAAGGGAAAATAATTCAATTAATCAAAACATGCATACATTGATAGTTCGAAACCCTAGAATCTGAGGAAGAGATTAGTTACACATATTCAGAGTAATATTCATCATAGAAAAATAAAACCTGATGTGCATAAAAACTTGGGTTGGAATGTCTTCCCACAAAACTCTGTCTTCAAACATAAACCCTAGAACTCTTGGAATCTCTCAAATCTGAAATCTGGAGTAAAACATATGATTGGAATGTCTTTCCAGTTGCGTTGGAAAGCTAACTCAAAGATCTTTCAAATGCTATGCTCCATTAGCTCAGATTCAAACGGTGAAAGAAGTTGTGACTGTTTCTTTGAATATCTACTGCTCTTAGAATGGGTTTCCATTGAATTTGGCCTAAAACCCTACAAAAACACCAAAACGCGCATAATACCACCTAATATAGACTCATGCACATAATATATATATAAACTCAATAAAACTACATAAAATAGTATAAAAATAATATAGATAAGTGAGTGAAATAATGAGCTTATCAAGGATAGGTTTTTGGCGTAAACAAGCATATTTGGTGGAGTTTTGGAGGAAAATCGCAAGGTTTTGGAGTTTGGAGAGCTCGACCGGCCGAGCGGGTGCAGGACCGGCCGAGCGGGACTTCGGAGGGCTCGACCGGCCGAGCCATGGCAGGACCGGCCGAGCGAAGCTGCGGATGTTGGTTCAGAGAGCTCGATCGGTCAAGCTTGTGCAGAACAGGTCAAGCGAGTGCGGGCAGGACTTGGCTCGGTCGAGCCATGCCTTGCTCGGCCGAGCCAAGTTGGATTCTTGGCGGTTTTGGCGATTATTGATGGCCCAGGAGAGCCAAACTTTGACCGGGCGATCCGAGGACCTGATTGCTTGCCTATAAAAGGGGAAAGAGCGGTTATTTGGAAAACTTTTGTCATTTTTCACAGACGATAGCTAGATTTTCTCCTAGATTCCATTTTTCCATTTCAATTCATCTTAGTCCTAGAGCATCTAGGAGATGAATTCATCAACACTTGGAAGAGATTGAAGATTAAAGGAGGTGGATCAAGTCAACCAAATCTAAATTGGGGAAGAATCTTATTTCTACTTTCAAATTGTAATGACGTAC
>JAPKLW010000662.1:370579-402827 GCA_026898455.1 Plectranthus barbatus
GCTGGTGAACAGTGTCAGCACGAGTCTTGATCAGCTGCGACTTACAACTCAAAGACCTAAACAGGACTTTACATTTAAGACCAGATCTAGAGCTATCTAGAGACAACTGACGCTGGTAGGACTTAGGAAACCTTAGACAGATTTCCCAACACCGATGGAACAACAACTGCGGCTGGATGCAGCTATTGATAGCCCCACAGTTCACGAACATCAATATAGGAGACTCATTGGACGTCTTCTTTAACTTACGGTAACAAACCTGATATCCAATATGCCGTCAGTATCTTGAGCCAATTTTTATCTTCCCCGAAGCAAGTACACCTTGACGCTACCATGCGTGTACTCAGATACATAAAAGGGACCATAGGACAAGGAATATACTTGCCAGTTGATGGGGACTTGTCTCTAAAAGCTTATTGTGACTCAGATTGGGGCACTTGCCCAACAACAAGGCGATCACGAAGTGGCTACATTATCAAGTTAAAAGATGCTCCTGTCTCGTGGCGTACTAAGAAGCAAAGTGTGGTGGCACGATCTTCAGCAGAAGCCGAGTATCGAGCAATGGCAAGTGCCGTCAGTGAAGTAATTTGGTTACGTTGGTTATTGACCGAGTTAGGATAGAAGCAATTTAAAACGACTGGTTTGTACTGTGACAACAAAGCCGCACGACACATTGCAAATAACCCTGTATTTCATGAGCGAACAAAACACGTGGAAATGGATTGTTATTTTGTCTGTGAAAGAGTGGATTCACAGGACATTGAGCCACGAGAAATATCAACTACCGAACAAATAGCTGATATTTTTACAAAGGCGTTGGGTGCGGATCAGCTCGGATATCTCGTACGCAAGTTGGGTGTTCGGAATCTCCACCTTCCAACTTGAGGGGGGGTGTTGATATTCATAATATTCACACATATCTGTGAGGATATAATAATATTCACACATATGTGTGAGGATATAATCGTATCTCAAGATTGCATAGATAGATATATATTTGTTTCCTTCATGG
The DNA here is from genome assembly GCA_026898455.1 of Plectranthus barbatus. Classification (NCBI taxonomy): domain Eukaryota; kingdom Viridiplantae; phylum Streptophyta; class Magnoliopsida; order Lamiales; family Lamiaceae; genus Plectranthus; species Plectranthus barbatus. The sequence goes on from JAPKLW010000662.1 coordinate 371,592, forward strand.
ATTAAGTTTAGGTTTTCTATATGGATTAGGTTTAGAGTTTTCTATTTTATTTTTTAGCTCTATATATATGTACGAACCATGTAAATCGTTTTCTTCAATCAATGAATAATATTGGTACACCAAAATTCTACAGCTTGCACTCCGGAGGAACCACTCTGTTCCAGGTGTTGTTTACAATGCTAGCTCTTCCGGCCATGTTGCTCTGCCCGGCTAGTATGGATATATTCTTAGTGCTCATGACAAGTGAGCAGAACAAAAGTTGGGTAATCAAAACGAGGGGATTCATGGTTGGCAGACAAAGCTTGATTCTGGGAGGTGGGTTAAAAATCGGAAAAGCAATATTTCAGAAATCCTATCAACAATGGCTGAAAAATGCTCTCGCACTGCTCGTGATGTCTGCGAAGAAGATGAGCCAAGAAATAGTGAAAAGATAATAGCATAAATGTAAACCGAGTATAGGCCGAAACCTTACAGCAGCACAGGGGCATACCCCAGGGATAAAAACAGACACCCGAGGTTCACAAACAGTGTGACCATCGGGACAAGCAATCTAACCCTGCAAATACAAGTACACGGGGCATACCCCGGTAGAAAGATGACATCTAAGCACACTATAAGGTGACCAGCCCAACAATGGCCCAAATCTCACACCTACCGAGATAACCCAACAGAAATCAACCACCCAAAACGATCATACCGATAGTAGTCCTGGGTCCGAAAGAGAAATGCCATCCTAACTAGGTCAGCACGACATCCCCCTTCATCATACTCAAAACCAAGCGATGTAGGCATACTAACTAGGTCAGCCCACCCACATCACACTATCGATATGATCACAAACCAACAGAAAACACAGAAGAGACCACTAATGGGTATTCCAGTCAAGATGAGCAACAACCTCATCTATCGGGAACACCGAGTAAAGAATACGAAAAACGTCCTCCTTAATGCCCTTCACAACTGCAGCGGCATCAAAGGGAGCACCATTAAAGACTTTCTTGTTCCTTGCATGCCAGATATGGTTCGCCGTGGCGGCCAGAGCAAGATAACGGGCTTTCTTCAAGACTTTGGACCAGCTCCTCTCCCGCAGGCACCACTTCAGCGCAGCTTCCACGGTCGATGTCCTATGCTTCAGTCCAAGCCACTCCCGCACATCCCTCCAAACCCGTGAGGTTTCCCTACATTCAAAAAAGAGATGCTTAGCGGTTTCATTAACAGAGTCACAAAGCTGACAGACCAAGGGCACATCATCACTTAAAAAGCACATGCGGTCCCTAGTCTTAAGCCTGCCATGTAAAATAAACTAAAGGGTAATAGAAAAACGAGGAGGGATAGGAGACTTCCATATGGTCTTGTGCCAAAAGCGCCGAGTCCCCTTAATCCTCCAAAACTCGTAAGCCCCAGTCACCCCTTTCTGAGCGAACATCCTATCAAGTAGTCTGCCCGCACTCTCCGCATCCCCTGAAGCAGCCTGCAAAAGAGAATCACGAAGAGTAAAAATCCTCTTCAAAAACACAGAGTCTCGAGAGTTAATATTAAAAGTCCATAGATCATCTCCCCTCAAGTACTCCGTGTGGACCCAGCGAATCCACAATGAATCCGTCTTCTTATGTATATTCCAGAGCACCTTCGTGAAAAGGGCATCATTCCATTTCTTCACATCATGAATACCCAGACCCCCCTCCTCCTTTGGGGTGCAGACCGATGAGCCAAGAAATGAGTATTTAATAGCAACTCCTTTTAACTAAACAATTTAATCCGGGCCGTACACTTGGCGCGACAAGATCATTCCAGAGTAGAAATACCTATAGCAACTTTTATATGTGTTGCAGCCTTTCTCTTTCCTGCACAAAATAATCAAACCCAATAAAAACACGTGCACACAAGTCCAACACGATCAAACTCAAGCTCAAAAATAATAAAACTCAAACTCAAATTCGGCTGGATCGAATTATATTATTTTATTTTAATTTTAATTTTAATAAAAATTAATTATATATATGATATGGATTAACATATAATTATTAAATTCAATAGATTGTATAAAGTTTCACAAGTTCCGCTAACCTAATTCGAACTTGAGCATATTAAAAGAATTTCGTACGAAACAGAACCTATTAAAGTAAGTGAGCATACATTGAATTAATTTTAATTTCTTCTTTTCTTTTTTAATCCATCCCTTATAGCTTGCAAATAGTGAAAGAGCATCCAATCCACTCGGACTTTTTAGAAATTTAGTATATTGATACTTCACATTATTTTTTTTCTAAATAAAAGTAATTTTAATATTACAAGATTACAATGTAATTTAAAATTATCATAAATTCAAATTTATTTTGAAAAAAAAGATTCTTCTCTGTCTTCAATTAACTTCAAAATTATTATTATATATTATTATTATTATTATTATTATTATTATAGATGATTGTGTAATAAATAAAGAATGACTACATTTTCTATCTTTTTTAAAGAAATTGGGTACAAAAAAATATAAAAAATAAATCAAAATTATAAAAATAATTTTAAATCTATTGTACATTGGGAGTCATATTACTTTACTTAGCTTTTCTTTTAACAACTACCATTATATGTGTTTTTTAATTTATTTTTGAGGTGATGTGGTCGATTGTTTCATATTTTTCAATTTTTGTGTGGGGGGTTCAAATTTTTTTACCCTTCTCTTTTCTATTTCCCTCACTACAGTTCCAAACGCCACGCAACACTGTCGCTCTTACCTTTTTCTCCCAATTTAGATCTAGAGCTGATGCATCTGTTATTTCAAGATTTACTATATTGTGGTGAACTTATCGCAAATTTAACTTCGGTAGGAACACACATCTTTATTTATTTGCCATTATTTTGAAGATGCAAACACTTTATTTTCTTGAAAAAGCGTTAGGTAGATTTGGACTTGTCATAGGAGATTTTTAGTAAGGAATCATCTATTAATGATGCATGCATGGAAAATGAGTAGGTTTTAACTTTTAATAGAAAGATTGACTAATCATCACCCAACAGTCTTGAATTTAAAGGACTCCCATTTCAAGAATTAAAAAAAAGAAGACAACTTCAGAAAACCAACGAAAATTATAATGTTCTTTGATTAAAAATGATCCATGCATGTGTTCAATGCTGCATTTGAGCCAAATAATTAAAGACTATGCTGCCTTACATCCTCTCTCTCACATTTTCCTATTTAGATTTTGTTGGGTTTCAAGAAATGACTGAAACTGCAGATTGATGGGGTCGCTTTCCAGCCTGGGGTCGTCAACTTTAGAAAAGGACATGCATGTATATATCTCAAAACTTTAATACTGAAAGTAAATTGGAGAGAGAGAGAGAGAATTAATTAGCATCAACTTTTGGAGATGGAGAAGTTTCTTGTTGTGAAAAAACAATAGCATGAAAAAAGGTAAAAAAAAATGGGCAAGGAAGCACGTTCTTTTGTGGATGGTGAAGTTAGGAGTAATTTGGTTGTCCTATTGTACCAAACACACAAGTAGGGGTGGTAAATGGGTTGGGTTCGGGTTGACGGGTCGGGTTGCGATGAGATAATAACAAGCGATGCGCCAATTCAAACCCAATCCGTATATTTTTACGGGTCAAAAATCTCAACCCGAACTCAACCCATTTATTTTTGTGTCGACCCGAAATGACTTGTTTAATTATTTTAAAATTAAAAAATTGTGTTAATTATTTTAAAAATTAAAAAATTGTGTTAGCTATTTAAAATAGTAGGTTTTAGGATATATTTTATTTATTAAATTTTTATTTACTTATATTTCACAAATAATAATAATAATAATTAATTTTATTGGTTGGTCAAATAGGTTCGCGGGTCAATTCGAGATTGACCCGAACCCGACACAAAAATTAAATGGGTTGGTCAGGTTGACCCGAAACTGACCCGAATATTAAATGTGTTGACCCAACCCATTTTTTTCGTGTTAGGTTTGTGTCGGTTGGAGATTACGCCCCTACACACAAGATTACATGTTAGAAAATTATACATATGTTTTGTATATGCAGGTTTCTCTTCATTAAGAAACAACATATTTTCCAATCATTTTAATTTTAAACTATTTGTTCATATATCATCAAGCCATTCAGTTTGTTCTACTTAATAACAAACACCAATCTCAACAAATATATATATTAAAATTTTCCTTAAAAATCTTTTGTTAATTAGAATAAATAAACAAATAAATAAATATAAATTCCCTTTTTCAAATATATTTAATATCTATTTCTGGCTTTGATGAGTTAGGCTTCGCCTAACCTTGGCTCCATGAGACATACAAAGCATCCTTGAGTAGAGCACTGGCCGTTGAATCAACACTGCCGAAGAATATAAGCATCCAGGCCTCTTCCAGTCAACAACCTCGAATTGACAACAAGAGGAAGTTTGAGCTTACGCGGCACCGTGACTTTAGGCCAAACCATCTGCCACAGAGGAAACAGTGGCAGGATAACCAAAGATTTTAACCGAGAAATCAATTAGCCCAGCGAGCTCTGCCAATTACTCGATCTGCTGCTCCTACCCCAAGTAACTGTGGCCGTTGTGGCAGGGAGCATTTGGGACAGAATTGCCCAGCAAGAAACAACACCTGCTACCGTTGTGGAAGGAGTGGACATTTTGCTGCTAAATGCCGAAATGTGGGACAAAATAATTACCAACAATGCTCCACAGCAGAACTACCCAAGGAATACCCCTCACTCCCAGGCAAATCGTCAGGAGAGAGCATTCCGTTTGACGCAAGAGACGAAGAAGGAGAAGAAGCCTGAGAACCTCACAGGTATCTGCAAAATCTTAGACGTGCCTATTGTTGAGTTATTTGACACTGGAGCTTCACATTTTTTCATATCTAAAGCATGTGTAGAACTACTAGGGTTTGAAAGTGAAGGAAAGGAAAATACACTAGACGTCATAACTCCTACCGGAGAAACTGTACTAATAACCTCGTGTTGTCCGAACATAGAAGTCGAACTAGGACTCAATGTCGCCACTATTAAGAACTTGAACATAATGGACCTAGCAGACGTTGATGTTATACTTGGAATGGACTGGCTGACCGAAAACCAAGCAGTAATAGTGTGTAAGGAGAGAAAAATCTCGTTCAAGAATACCGCAGGAGGGATTGCAAATTTCTTTGATTTCCATAGGGAAAGAAGAGTACCCATTGTGTCCGCATTATGCGCGCTGACGGAATTAAAGAAAGAAGGCAGTCAAGCCTATCTTGTTTGGCTTGAAGAAGATGAGAGCAAGGTGAAAGAGATCCAAGATGTTCCCATAGTACGAGAATTTGAGGATGTGTTTCCCCAAGAATTACCTGGTTTGCCACCTAACCGTCAGTTGGAATTTACTATAGAACTGGAACCCGGTGCAGCGCCCGTGTCGAAGGCACCGTATATGATGGCACCAAAGGAGTTACAAGAGTTAAAGGTCCAATTCCAAGAACTAAGCCGGAAGAACTACGCTAGTGTAGCGTACATGACCACTTCAGGAAGTGATGTAAATAGCTTAACGACTGAAAGAGAGTTGATAAGAGAATTTGAGAAATTGAGACTTGAGGTTATTATGCCGGCTAAAGTTACAGAAAGTGGAAGCTTAGCCACTATGGTGATGATTCCTGACTTGAGACAGAGGATCATCGATGCGCAGAGAGGGAGTGCGCAATTGGAGAAAATTAGAATGAAGGTCCGCCGTGGAGAAGAGAGGAACTTCACCGAAGCGGCTGACAATGCCCTACTCTACAAGGGAAGAATCTGTGTCCCAGATAATGAGGATGTCAAGAAGACAATCCTAAAGGAAGCAAATGACACCCCATATGTTGCTCATCCTGGAGGAAATAAAATGTACCAAGATTTGAAACATTCCTTCTGGTGGGAAGGGATGAAACAGGATGTAGCTAAATACGTGGAGAGTTGTTTGACCTGTCAACAGGTTAAAATGCTTCATCAATGCCCTTACGGTAAACTGCAACCTTTAGAAATACCTGAATGGAAATGGGAGCACATAACAATGGACTTTGTGACGAGTCTACCCAAGACTTCTAGAAGAGATACTAGTATTTGGGTGATCGTAGACAGATTAACAAAGAGTGCTCATTTCTTACCCATGCAAGCTACTTATGGAGCTGAAAGATCGGCACAGATCTATGTGAGAGAAATAGTCCGATTGCATGGAATACCGATCTCCATAACTTCTGATAGGGATGCCAAATTTACATCAAGGTTTTGGATGAGTTTACAAAGAGAGTTGGGAACCCAACTGAATTTCAGCACCGCATACCACCCACAGTCTGATGGACAATCGGAAAGAACGATACAAGTCCTTGAAGACATGCAGAGAGTCGTAGTACTCGACCAAGGAATGAATTGGGAGCAAGTTTTACCACCGGTTGAATTTGCATACAACAATAGCTACCAGTCGACCATCAAGATGGCCCCGTTTGAGGCACTGTACGGTAGAAAGTGCAAATCACCCCTTTACAGGGATGAAATTGGCGAGAGGAAAGCACTTGGCCCGGAAGCAGTCGAGAACATGATTCAATCAGTCCGACAGATTAAACTGAGAATCAAGGAGGCCCAGGACCGACAAAAGTCATACGCCGATACTCCAAGAAGTGAGCTCAAGTTTGAATTAGGGGATAGAGTTTTCTTGAAAGTATCTCCCTCGAAGGGAATCACTCGTTTTGGAATGCAAGGGAAACTAAAACCAAGGTTTATTGGACCTTTTGAGATCTTAGAAGCTGTTGGCGCGGTAGCATATCGATTGGCTCTACCGCCGAGCATGAGCAATGTCTACAATGTGTTCCATGTATCGCAACTCCGAAAGTATGTCTATGATCCGAGACACATAATTCACCATCAAGAAGTGGACGTACAACCAAACTTACGTTTTCTCGAGAAGCCTGCAGCCATTTTAGATCGAAAAGTACAAGAGCTACGCACCAAGAAAATCCCCATGGTAAAAGTACTATGGAGCCAACATGAACCGAAAGAAGCCACATGGGAACTTGAAGAGAAGATGAAGACACAATATCCGGAACTATTCCTTTAAAAGCATACAATTTTCGGGATGAAAATTTTTGTTAGTGGGGTAGGATGTAACACCCCGTATTTTTCCGCAACTATTTTGCTAAATAATTATGAAGCATTCGGGCTAAATTGATTTAAAGGTATTATGAGCACAATCGTGATTTAATTCGATGACGGGCATTTACTCGAAAATAATTCCGAGGTAAAATTTTGGAAATTATTTCCCTACTATTTTTCCTAAGCTTTCGGCCCTATGTGATTAATGTGGGAAGATTATATTAGTTCAACCATATGTTATAAGTTCGAGATAAATAAATTAGGGAATTACAAGTTTAGCCCTCCTGAAGAAACATCACCTAATAAGACAAGTGAGGGTATATTAATAATCAATTAATAATGTATAGAACAAAATAGAAAATAAATTATTAATGGGAAAAGACCATGAAGGACTATCTAAAGGGTGCCAATTAAATATAATGAGGGGCAAAATTGAGAAGGGGAAACACAATCATTAGATTCCTAGGGAAGTTGCATGGGGAAAACTATACTTGCACTCCACCATTTCCTTTCCCATCACTCCCATCGGTTGTCACCATTTCCCCTCTATATATTCTCATCATTTCACCTCCTTCAACCCCACCCAAAGCCTCCATGGATGAACACCAAGTACAGCCTCTAAGTTAGCCAAGAACACCTCCCATATCACCTCAAATTACCACAATAATAGCATAAAGCTTCTCTACACACCTTCCTCTATCTAAATATCTAAAAAGCCCTATCATTCTACCACTTTGTAAAATCGACCATGACTGGAAATTGAAGATCTATGGAGCCATGAAGGAGATCTAGAAGGCTACAAAGAGCTAGGAGCAAAGAGAGAGCAAGTTGGAGCCTCAAACCCCCATTTTCGAAATCTTGGAGGAGGAACCCAAAATATGAAATTTAAAACCTTCAAGTAACCTCTATCTACCCTCTTTAGACCGTTCTAAGCATGAATATGATGTTTCATGTATGATCAAGACACACCCTCTTAAGTTTCAAGCCATATAGTGAACTAGGTTTGACATGATGCTTAATAGTGGCAAATGCATGTTGATCTAGTGATTATTGATGATATAAATCTTGTTTGAACGTTATGGCTTGATATCTAAGTTATATGATGATGCTATGAAGTGTTTGGTGTCTCAAATTATGGATATATGATATTATGATGATGAGCCACGAAATTGATGAAAGCATGATAAAATGAGACATGCTGTGAATGAACTGTGTAGTGAACAGAGATGTTGGGTTGTGTCAGGCGGACCAAATGGAGTCATATTAAGCTGAAAATAAAATATGTGGTACCTGAATGTCTTAAGAAGATAATGGATTTGGTTTCATGTCAAAATGTCGTGTGGTCATAAAGTTATGCGTTCTACAAAAATATGTGTCAATCTGTGTTGCATTGTGATAAATGGTTTTGCAACTGTAGTTAGGAATGTTAGAAAATTCTCAAATTTTACACATCGGTCTTAAACCCATTGCGGAACATGCATTTAAAATTTCAAGTCATTATCATGAGTAATTTGGCCGAAATGAATTTTCGAAGTTGAACCCCTGTTTCTGCCATAGCCTAAAAACGCACAGGAAATTCAAACTCCCCCAGTCCATATCTCCCAAACGACAAGTGATTTTTACAAACCGTAAAATGGAGTATGTCCATTATAAAATATAGTTTATTCATGTCTAATTTCATACCTTAATTCTCTGTATATATTAAATTACATTCTTTTGAAAATGATATTATTTGAGAGTTCTAGCCTTTACAAAATCATGTGCCATTTCTGTACGACCTACATTATTGGCTTAATTCAGAACAAAGTACTAAGATTTCAGCCATTAAAATTTACATGCTTATAATAGACACCCTAAGTATGATATCTACAAAATTTCAGCTTGATTGGCCGTTTATCCTGTTCGGGGTAGAATTTAGAAAATGATGCCCTGATTCTTTAGTCTCTCAGCCCTACCTGAAATTGATTAGTTTGCCCCGACCAATCCCTAAGGAAATTTTGAGATCAGTCAAATGGAGAGTAAACCTTGACATGTCTTCTTTCATAATCTAGAAGTTGAGCCTAAAATAAATTAAGGCCACGAAATTATGCAACTTGTTATATGACTGCGCAAATCTGAAATTAAGCAAAATATGACGAAGGCATGAAAGGAATTTGCTAAGTCTAAATCCAAGACTAATAAGACCAATTAAGCCCTTTAAACATGATACTACCTTAGGACAATTATGTAAACATGAATATGAATGTACATGCCCAAGTGAAACACCTAGTAACATTACGTCATTATTTACCTAGGTGTGGTTGACATTGGGAAGCAAGCCTCAACTAGTGGAACCAAGTAAGTCAACGTTACAACGAGATAAGGTGGGCACTACTTTATCTAAAAACTTGTTTTCCAAATGATTTATCAAATGATGATGAATGTTTTGTTTTGAATGTTTGGAACACCGTAAAACGTTTTGGTGCCTTGACAATGCATGATTTGCTTGGAGGGCTAAGCCCATAATTGTATGCATGAATTTACACAATTATGAATTGATGATATTATTGCGGAGGAATAAGGTGGGAAAGGGGAATGGAGGGCTCAGCCCATATATACATGATTTACTTGGAGGGCTCAGCCCATATATGCATGTTTGATGCATAAATTGTTGAATAATATACTCAGCCCATAAATTCATGATCATTTGTCAATGACACCACAAATGAAAAGAGTTACGAAACCATGTGAGATGAATTGTTTTGGCATGCATGAGTAAATGACTTTATAAAACCCTCATGTTATGCTTGTGTGAGACGGTGATTTCAAAATATATGTATGTATTATTTTCGGGACGACGTGTCCACTGGGTACATTCGTGTACTTAGCCCCTGCATGTGTTTTCCCTACATGTAGGTACATGGTGATGGTGATGGCGGGTGCGTTGTGGCGATTGTGGGAAGAAGTGGTTCAATGTGAACCTATATTAAATAAATGTGTACTTAGCATGTAAACCTTACTTCTCCTATTTTGTTGATTACTCTTGCATAACTATTTAATTTCTTTTGTTGGCGTGGAAATCAAATTGATCTACTCGGAGTAATTGTCTTTTGAAACTTTGATATATCCTTCAATTCGATCCCTAAGCATGATTTCTACCCTTATTGTCCTATGGCATGATTTTCAAAAACTCCTATACTGATATTAAGGTTTTGGTATTGAGCTAAGATGCTATGTCTCCATACATAGTTTCACCTTGAAAGTCTTGATTGAAATTGTAATCATATTCATCTTTTCGAACTCCTTTGATGTTATGCTTCAATTTATATTTCTTCAATCCAATCATTGAAGCCATATTATTTCAAAATAAGAATTCGCTTCCGCTTAAAATTTTGAAAAATTGTTTTAAAACTATTAAATCCCTTAGCGTGCTTTGGTCGCACGTGGGACTGTCGCATAGGCCCGGTTTGGGGGCGCGATACTTTTAGGGAGCATGTGTTAGTCTACCGTCACGAGAGACTTAGATCAAGCATGTACTAAGATAGGATTCTTATGCGCCTTAGCAAAACATAGAAGTATTACCTTTATAATCGCGTTACTTTTGCTACGGTAACCTTTAAATTTGCGAAATCTATTATTTATATTTTTGCCTAACCTGTTGACTCCTTTGACTTACCTATCCGCAGATGGCCAAGTCTTTCTTTACTCGTCGCAAACCTCTGCCACGCAATGCCTCAGGAGAGCGTCGTGTTAGCTACTTCTGAAGCTACAAAATATGCCGTGGCGACTCTCTGAACCGATTTCTCACTGACTTCTACAAGTTCTGGGCAGATGTACACCCTCATGGAGTAACCCGTACTGAAGGACTCCGCCGCTTGGTGGAACTGCTACCGCCTCATTGGCAATCTTGGGCGCAAGCTTACTACCGAGACTTCCTCGATGACACCCCTGCTGATGAATCTGATCTGGAAGGGTTCATAGCCCTTATCCGTGCATAGAAGGCATCATTCAGAAGCCCTCCTCCTAGCCCACGAGCACATGATCACGAAGCAGGATCTTCACGAGCCCCAATATTGATATCTGAAGGAGAAAGTGACACTGACTCAGAAGAGGATCCTGCAGAGAATCCATCACTTGAACCGAGTGATGAGGAATCAGACGCCAGCCACTATCCCACCTATCCCGATGAGGATGACTCTGATGATTCTCAAAATCCCGATTTGGATCACCCTATACCGGCTGCGTGGAGACAGGAAATGCGGGACAGACTTGGAGACCAATACCTCGATCCTGAGGGAGATGAAGAAGAGTCCGTTGAAACTGAGGACGAGGAGGAAGAAGAGGATCCAGACGAGGAAGAAGACGAGGAAGAGGTGGAAGAGGAAGAACGAGAGGAAGTACCCAATGAACAAGGAGAAGCCCTTCTCGAAATACCTCAACAGGAAGGAGCTGCCCCAATGCCTTTTGAATGGGTAGCAGATAACTGGCCAGAGCAGTGGCAACAAGAATGGGCTGACGAGCCCTGGAACGTTAATGAAGAAGAAGACCCCGAGGAACTTCCTACCTCCCTTGAGATCATCGATTGCTCTGACGTTGGCATGTTTGACTTATCGGACGATGACTATTGACTTCCAGCCTTGCCTGGACTATTAGATGCATATATGTGAACTAACAGTTGTAACCGTAGGATATGTGATTGTAGGGTACCTTGTTGGGCCCGTTTCTAATTATTCTGATGCAATCAATGTAATCGTAAGTATGATGCCTCCCACGAGAGAAGACGAATGTTGTGATTATGGTAGCTAGGGAAGCTATTTTCCAACGCGGCAACCCTAAAAATTTAATGAAAAGCTACCCGGCCACCTTCCAGGCCTTCGGATGTATTTATCAGTGTTGTGATTAAGCTTTGCTTACTGATTGATTTTAACTCTTAACTATAATAAAAAAGTGGTAGCTATAATCATTGCCATTGCATAAAACAAAAGGGAGTACGGTCCCTTATAATATGCTAACCCTAGTTGTGGGATAACCTACTCTATTCAAGTGATGTAATATGATTTTGCAATCCTCATAAGGATTTTTCGATACGCATTGTGCGTATTTAGGGTCCTGAATACCCTTTTAACGACTATTTACTTTGCAGGATGCCGCCTAGAGAAGCCCCTGCAAGAGGCCGAGGTCGAGGCCGAGGCCGAGGACGAGGACGAGGCCGTGGAAGAGGCCAACCTCAAGTGAACCCAGAGGGACCGAATCCAAACCAAGGCGAAAGACCCCATCCAGAACAAAATAGGGAGCACTATAACGAGGATATGCAACCACCTCCCGCCGAGCCTAGAAGAATTGGGGAGATCTTTACCCGACAGAATCCACCACTGCTAGACGGAACCGAAGATCCGCCTAAAGCTGAAACATGGATAAAGTCCATGGAAAGGATCTTCAGGATACTTGATTGCACTGACCGAGAGAAAGTTCAGTGCATTTCTTTCCAAATGACTGATGAAGCCGAACATTGGTGAGATACTCATATGAAGACGCTCACTCCTGAGCGAGAAGATGCCCTAACTTGGGATCAATTTAAGGCGGAATTCCTCACCAAGTACATCCCTCTGACGTACCGAGTCCAGAAAAAGGCGGAATTTCACCGCCTTGTGCAACGAGAAATGTCTGTAATAGAATATGACCGGATGTTCAATAGCCTATCGAAGTATGCTCCGGACGCGGTGAACACCGAGCAGAAGAAGGCGCTTCAATTCATGTCTGGACTGAAAACAGACATTCAAGCCTCACTTGCTTGCTTAACTGGGCTAGATTATACCGACGCACTGCAGCGAGCCTTGAAAATCGAAGGAGCACTGAAGAATGGACTGCAAGCTGCTCTCTTAGCCAACAAACCCGAACAACCCATTGTAACAGGGACGATAAGAAAGCAGGACGATGTTCCATAGACCCCGGCAACCGGACAGAGGAGAAACTGGCAAGGCAGCCATAATTTTTGCAACAATCAAACTGATAATCAGAGGAACTTCCAGAACCAAGGGAACAACCGCCAAGGGAACTTTGCTGTCAAACGCTCCAACCGTTGTGGAAGAGACCACCCGGGAGAATGCGCTGCACTTCGTGCCAACTACTACAACTGCGGGAAGATAGGACACTATTCGTCACAGTGTCGCCAGGGCAACAATCGCCAAGATTTCCGGAATCAGCGCTAAGGCAACCAAGGCAATACTCAACTACGAGCACTGCAAGGCCAGAAGAAACTAAAGAACAACCGCAACCGTGCTATTCAAGCCAGGCCGATTCAGCAGGTGCCTCAGCAGCTGCAACTGCAACAGCAACCGCCGCAGCAGCAAAATCAACATCAGCTAGCTCAACAGCAAGCACATCGGGGAAGAGCCTACGCTCTCGATTAGCCGAAGGAGAAGGAAGATCTGGGAAACCTGACTGGTATGGGATTAGTAAACCAGTCACCAGTTATCGTGATTTTCGACACTGGCGCATTGCATTCATTTATATCTGAGGACTGTATACAGAATCTAGGGCTTAGTACCGAGAAAACTAACAACGATTTATGTGTAATCAACCCAACCGGTGGATCAACTCTCTCGAACCTTGTTTGCCCGACCCTAGAAATCTCTTTTGGAACTTGTATTCTAAAAGCCAACGATTTGTACGTCCTACAAATGAAGGATGTAGACATAATTCTAGGAATGGACTGGTTGGAAGAAAACCATGCTACCATCCAATGCAAGGATAGGATTGTGTCTTTTGAACAGGCTGGAAGAGAACCAGTGTACTTGCATAGAGTTCGGAAAGGAAAAAGGATTCCCCTGATTTTCGCCATGCAAGCATGCCGATTGGCCAGTATAAAGGATAGCCAAGCTTTCCTTGTGTATCTCAATGAGGATGCCAAGAAGGACATTACTGTCAAGGATGTAGATGTCGTAAGGGAATTTGAAGATGTTTTTCCCGATGAGCTACCTGGATTTCCGCCAGATAGGCAATTGGAATTTGTTATTGACCTTGAACCTGATGCAACTCCTATTTCAAAAGCTCCGTATAGAATGGCCCCAAAGGAACTGCAAGAGTTGAAGGTGCAATTGCAAGAATTGCTAGATTTGGGATTCATCCGACTCAGTGCATCGCCTTGGGGAGCGCCTGTTCTTTTTGTGAAAAAGAAAGATGGGTCTATGCGCATGTGCATTGATTACCGCGAGTTGAATAAACTCACTTTGAAGAACAAGTATCCACTCCCAAGAATCGACGATCTCTTTGATCAACTTAAGGGAGCAAAGGTCTTTCCAAAGATTGACCTTAGGACCGGATACCATCAGCTCAAGATCCGTTCAACGGATATTCCTAAGACCGCATTAAGAACAAGATATGGCCACTATGAGTTTGTAGTGTTGCCTTTTGGATTGACAAATGCACCAGCAGTATTCATGGATCTTATGAATCGTGTGTTTCATCCATATCTAGACAATTTTGTCCTAGTCTTCATAGACGACATCCTTGTCTACACGAAGAGTGAAGAGGAACATCGAGAGCATCTGAGAACAGTCTTGAGAACCCTGCGAAAGGAGAGACTGTACGCTAAATTCAGCAAATGTGAATTTTGGTTGAAGGAAGTGATATTTCTAGGACACATAGTATCCGCTGAAGGAATTAAAGTGGACCCAGCTAAGATACAAGCTGTGAAGGAGTGGGAAGCTCCTAAAACCCAGAATTAAGTTCGAAGTTTTCTTGGACTGGAAGGATATTATCGCAGATTTATTGAGGGATTTTCTAAAATTTCCAAACCAATGACACAACTTTTGAGGAAAGGAATTAAGTATACTTGGACTGAAGAGTGCGGAGCGAGTTTCCAACGCTTGAAAGAACTCTTAACCACTGCCCCAGTCTTGGCAGTACCAGAAGCAGATAAAGACTATGAGCTGTATACTGATGCCTCCAAGAATGGTCTCGATTGTGTATTGATGCAAGAAGGCAAAGTGATTGCATATGCATCATGTCAATTGAGGACGCATGAATTAAACTACCCAACCCATGACCTAGAACTAGCAGCCATTGTGCATGCACTGAAGATATGGAGACATCATCTCTATGGAGCTAGATGTGCAATCTTCACAGACCACAAGAGCCTCAAGTATTTCTTTGAGCAAAAAGATCTGAATATGAGACAAAGAAGATGGTTGGAACTAGTGAAGGACTATGACTTGATCATTAATTATCATCCAGGAAAAGCTAATTCAGTAGCTGATGCGTTGAGCAGAAAGTCTCCAGCCAAAGCTTGTGCTGTGATAACGCAAAATGACAAATTGATCAAGAATTTTGAAAAGTTGAATCTTGAAGTAGTTTCACCACCAGAGACGGTGAGTACGAGAATAGCAGCCTTATTGGCAAGTCCTGATTTAAGGACAAGAATTGTGGAGGCACAAAGAAAAGATGAAGGTTTTGAGAAGATACGATTTCAGATTCATGAGAAGGAAGTCGCAAACTTTCATGAAACGTCCGATAATTCCATAATGTACGACGGAAGATTTTGTGTGCCGAAGGTTGATGATTTGAAAGAAGAAATTGTAAGAGAAGCACACGAAACACCGTACACTGCCCACCCTGGAAGTACAAAGATGTATCAAGACTTGAAGTCTAAATTTTGGTGGGAAGGCATGAAGCGAGACATAGCCCTGTTCGTAGAACGATGTTTGGCATGTCAACAAGTAAAAGCATTGCATCAAAGGCCGTATGGAAAGTTACAGCCGCTTGATATTCCTGAGTGGAAGTGAGATGCAATAGCTATGGATTTTGTAAACGGTTTACCTATGTCTCAAAGAGGAAACACTGCCATTTGCGTAATTGTGGACCACTTAACCAAAAGTGCACATTTTCTGCTGATCCAAATTATGTATGGATCAGATAAGTTGGCCCAGATCTATGTCAAAGATATCATACGACTGCATGGAGTGCCAACGATGATCACATCTGACAGGGATGCGAAGTTCACTTCACGATTTTGGACTAGCGTACAGAAAGAGCTCGGAACTCAATTGAACTTCAGCACTGCTTTTCACCCTCAAACTGAGAGAACCATTCAAACCGTAGAGGATATGCTCAGAACAGTCGTTCTAGACCGAGGGGTGAAATGGGAAGCCGTTCTACCATTGATCGAATTTGCATACAATAACAGCTTTCAAGCCACTATTGGAATGGCCCCATATGAAGCACTTTATGGAAGAAAGTGCAGATCTCCCTTGTATTGGGATGAAGTTGGAGAACAGAAGGTTTTAGGACCTAACTCAGTCGCTGAGATGATAGAAATTATTCGACAGATCCATTCTAGAAATAAAGAAGCTCAAGATCGACAGAAGTCTTACGCTGATAAAAGGCGAACCGAGTTGACTTTTGAAGTTGGAGACAAAGTATTTTTGAAGATATCACCCTCTAAGGGAATTATTCGTTTTGGAGCTAGAGGTAAGCTTAGACCTCGATATATTGGTCCTTACGAGATTCTAGAAAGAATTGGAGCTGTAGCATATCGTTTGGCTTTGCCACCGAGTTTCGGGAATGTTCATAATGTCTTTCACGTGTCACAATTGCGGAAGTATATCTACGATCCAAAACACGTTATTTAACAAGATGAAGTTCAGCTCCAGCCTGATTTAACTTACGAAGAAGGACCAGAGGCAATCATGGATTTTAAAACGCAAGAGCTCCGCAACAAGAAGGTCAACCTTGTCAAAGTTCTTTAGAAGCACCATGGCACTGAAGAAGCAACGTGGGAACTTGAAGACAAGACGAAGGAGAAGTACCCCGAGCTATTCATGTAATTGCGAAATTTCGGGACAAAATTTTTTTGTAGTGGGGGAGGATGTAACGCCCCTCGTAAATTTTAAATGTATTTATCGAATTTCTGAAATTTATATTCTATCATCGAATTTAATTCGAAGCTATGAGATCGATTTGATTTGGAAATTTATCATTTTGGGCGTTTATTTAATTGCCAATCTTATTTCAAGGAGAATAATTAAATATTAAATTAATAATTAATGTGGATAATTTATTTGATGACCCGACATTTTTATATCGGGATAATATTGATCGATAAATATTCGCGGGTAGACGAAATATAACGGTCTCCCGTGCAATGACGCGAAGAGATGTGGAGTTGATGTGAAGAGATGTTAAAGTGACCGATGTGACAAGCGAATGACAACCACTTTAACCTTTTTTACTTTCGGTAATACGGAAATTACCCTCGCCTCCCTTCTATAAATAGAAGGCTTATATCATAAGTTTTACTTTCACCCTTTCTCTCAAAATTCTCTCCAAAGAAATTCCGGCGACTCTCCGGCGAGCTCCGGTGAAGCTCCGGCGAGGTGTTTCTTGAGGTAGACTATACATTTTTGGACTCCTCTTACCTCATTCTTTCCATTTCCAACACTCTTTCTTTTATTTCTCCATGTTAGAAGTTAAAATCGAGTAAAGAGAGTGTTGATCAAGCCCACGAAGCTCAACGAACATCTTAGAGGTATAGATCGAACCTCCCTCTAGCTATTTTATCGATTTAAACATGTTATGATTTATGCCCTAGTTTATAAATGTTATGATCTACGCTTGATATTGGGTTTATGAGTACATATGCATGTTTAACATGTTATATTATGAGCCTAGAGACGATATATAGACCTAGGAATCGATTTGTGTTGATTATTGAGCATTTTTGGTATATTTGTCCAATATGGTAATATTGCGGTTAAATATCGATTCCAACATGTATTGATGGTTTAAATCATGTCTAGACTCATTATACTTGTTAGAAAACCATTTGGTGTTGTTACAAATCGATTGGACGAGCCCGGATAACTGTTTGAGCCAAAAATAAGAATTTTCGCCGGAAGGCATGCAGCCTCTGTTTTGGCCGATATAGACTCCATTTCGGTCGAAATGGCCATATCGGACGAGATGAAGGCCAACTCAGTCAATATGGCTATATCGGTCAAGATGGACTTCATCCCGGTTGAGACAGCCAATTCCCATTCATTTTGGTCGATATGTGTTTCATCTCGATCGATATGCTCATATCGGTCGAGATGCACCTCATCTCGGTCGATATACTCATATCGGTCGAGATGCACTTTATTTCGGTTGATGCATCCATCTCGGTTGAGATCCACTCCATCTCGGTCGAGAAAGAGTGAAATTTCTCACATTTTGTTCTTTCTTCGACCGATTCGATTTATCTTTCATACCCTTCGATACCCTTCATAC
This sequence comes from Plectranthus barbatus, assembly GCA_026898455.1. NCBI lineage: Eukaryota > Viridiplantae > Streptophyta > Magnoliopsida > Lamiales > Lamiaceae > Plectranthus > Plectranthus barbatus. The sequence goes on from JAPKLW010000662.1 coordinate 389,934, forward strand.
CAATCAACTCCAATGACATTTCCTTAAATTCTAAATCCTTCATTCAATTAATTCAAATCCAAATTGATATCGTTTGATATTCCTTGTATCAATCGACGAAGAGATGTCATCTCTTATAACCTCTCCGAGAATCCATTTAGTTCAAATCAACTTGATTTGCTTGACCGAACTCTTGTAACTCGAACTTCCTTGAAGCTTATTGTTAAATCAAACTTGTTAAACCTTAAGTTTTGAAATCTTAATTTTTTCTTCATCTAAGATCAATAATCTCTACGATTATTACGTTGAAACAACTTGATGAGTTATTATACTCTCAAGCAATGTACGATGATTCATAATGAAACTTCTTTCAATCTTAAACTCTTGAAAGTGCTTAGTCACTTGACGAAGTCATTTATTTTGTTCAATCCAATTTGAATTCATGTTCTTTGAATTAATCCTCGATGTTGAACCACGAGCTATTGAAGTAACGTTTGACTATCTTGTTCATCACACTAAATTGCCAAAGTCATTCTCACATATCTTTATCCAATGGCTCAAATTGAGAAGTCCAAGATCGATTAAGAGTCTAGAACTATTTTAATGAGTTTGATTTTAAATAATCTATTATCCCTTGAAGATTTATTCGTATTCCTTATGTAATAGGAAAGGGGATGAGAAGATCAATTGCAAGAACAACTAATCACGTAACCGCACCTACTCAAGGTGGGCTTTCTTTTACCCCTATATAGTGGGCCAAATTAAAAATATGAAAATGATGTTTTCTTTTCAAAGCATATCAAGCATGAAATGAAATGTTTTGTTTTAAACTGCTTTTTCATTGCCTACTGTTTGTGTTTGCTATCTGTCCTCTCAGTGGGGGAATGATAAGCTCATTATTTTACTCACTTATCTATATTATTTTCTACTATTTTATATGTTTTTATTGAGTTTATATATAAATTATGTCCATGAGTCTATATTAGGTGGTATTATGCGCGTTTTGGTGTTTTTACAGGTTTTAGGCCTAAATTCAATGGAAAACCCATTCCAAGAGCAGCAGATGTTGAAAGAAACATGCACGAATTCTTCCAAAGTTGAAATCTGAGCTAATGGAGCACATGGATGGAAAGATCTTTGAATTAGCTTTCCAACGCAACTGGAATCGGGTCAATCGGAGTTCGGAGGAGAAAGTTATGGCCAAAACCGTGAGATCGCGCAGGAGGGCGAAAGGCTTCCTCGACCGAAGACACTTCTACTCGATCGAGGGAGACAAAAATGCTTCCTCGATCGAGTGAAATCAGACTCGGTCGAGGAAGGGGTATTTTCTGGCGTGGAAATCTGATAAAATTCGGATTTATTCATATCTTCAGCCCTAGATTCGATAGGATACATATCCACCATTATAAATAGGCTCCTAAATTCGATTTTTCAGAATACTGAATCATTCATTATCATTCCCAATCATAGTTTAGAGTTTTTAGAGTTTGAAGACTTGGGAAACACGAAACCCTTTATTTTTCTTGTAAGTTCTTTACTTTTATGCAATTTAATATGTTTTCTTTTGGATTTCTATCTACGATGAGTGGCTAGAAACCCTAGCGGGTTCTAGGGGCTGAATATTATTATGGATGCATGTTAGGATTAATTAATTAGGTTCATGATTCCTGTGTTTATTTCATAATTCTAGATTAATTCAAGGACCGAGAGGTGACGATTGATTTAGATGTCTAGCTATTGATAGAAGGACCGAGAGGTGAATATTAATAGTGGGAATAGGAATACATGATATGATCTACACTATCCAAACAGATGTACTAGACGTAGGAATTGAACTGATTTGCTTATCGGATTGATTAATTTGGTGTACTTTGAGACCGAGCGGAGATGAGTCACTAATTAGTAATCTAGGTTATATTTGCCAGACCAGGAAATATAGCTTTGTTGCAGTATTCCACCTGTTAAATTGATTGATTCCTACATGTTATCCATAATAAGAGTTCTTCCCTAGAATCTGTGATCTTTAATTTGCTTTCCAAAACTTCTTTAATTTTCTGCATTGTTCTCTTTACTTTTTAAAAAACCCTGATTTTGGATCACTCAAACAATGAATTTTAGGATCATAGCTAGTATATAGGATAGTTTCCCCATACAATTCCCCTGGATCGATAACCTTAGGGTTTATAAATTTATTTGGCCACTGTATTATAATTAATCTGGTAGAAATATCAGTGATCAGGGAACCCCACTCAGAGAAGAACATCAAACGTATTCAACGTGGATGTTGACTCTGCGTATTGCGAGTCTTATCGATCGTACCCAGGTAGTGAAAGAGATACCATGGGTTAGTGCACTATGATGCTGACATGCTAGGGGTCATGCCCTACTCAGACTAGCATCGTGACTGTGGTAGGTGGCCACCTCACAGTCACATAATCATTTGCAGATAGTTTAACAAAGTAAAAAGGAGCATGCTCATTCATGAAATGTTTTGGTGCAATGGGAGGATTTCAAACTTAAAACCCCATGTGCGACCTGATTTAAAAGGCATGACAAACTTATATGTATGTATGTTTTCGGGCATGTGTTCACTAAGTACAATTTGTACTTAGCCCCTCGCATTATTTCTAAAATGCGCAGGTTAAAGGAAGCTTTTGGAGCAAGAGTACGAGGCAACAGTCGAAGTGGAGCTGAAGATTCTTTTGTAATAGTTAGATGCTGAAGTATGTATCTTCATATGCATACTTCATTGATAACTTTCCGCTGCTGAAACTCTTTATCTTTTGTTAGCCTTTTGATGACTTCATAAATACTCTGATATTTGGTTACTCAAGAAGCTACGATCCCTTCTTGAGGAGGCACTCCTTTAATATCTTTTTCTTAACTTGGGATAAGTGTGGTGATTCTTTCTCATTTGCTTAAATACTTCTTGTTAATTGATATCTCAAGTGCAAGTCTCGTACCCGATGTGCCTCATTTCTCTTATTTAAGCCTTGTTTATAAATCGGGGCATGACAGATAAGATAAACATTAAGGATAATCTAGCAGATCCATTTGCAAAGGGCATACCTCAGAAGGCATACGAAGGTCATGTTCATAGCCTAGGGCTGAGGTAGATGCCGACCACCTGGTGACCAAATGTAATAGCTAGATTAGAATAGATACATGTTATACTCTGGAAAGTAATGGTATAATGCTTTGAGTATAAGTGTGGATTGTTGGAATTGTATACATAAAAGCATTATGATTGGTATATTAGGAAACGTTATGTTTGATATACTGGTAATCATTAATGACTTGCAATAAACAACTCCTATCTGAATTAACAATCATACGATGCAAAAAAATACATCCAGTTATCTCGTCAATAGGGAGATCATACAGTGTGTTAGAGATCACAGAAGTTCATATAGATCGTTCGACCAAGCGAGATTTTAACAATTATCATAGCTAAGATAGTTTCTAGTTTGGCTGTTGGTTTAGGCTGCGGCACCGAAGTCCATAAGTGGTTTATCTTGACTGCTCTGTGTGACCGGTACATCTCAATGTATTGATAGGATCAACATTGAGATGAACCATTCTAATTTACATATGAATGAGTAAAGATCTTGGTAACTTGGTCGGATCTAAAGTCTATTGAAAGCTGAGGGGCACACATAGATTGACTGTCACTTTGACTTGCTATGGTGGAGAGTCTTACATGTACTCGTATATCTGCATCTTGGGTGATGGCAGCTTGTTTGGGGTTTCCTCAGGCTGGATTTAGATAACCATATCCGTTTCAGGATGGTGACATTCCCTGTGAAGCTCACGAGGTTCGTTATGCTAAGTCCTGCAGGCTAAATCATTGATTCAAGCATAAGCGATAAGGGTTGAGTGGTACTACTCAGGAATAATACGAGATTAATTAATTACAATTAATTATCATACGCTGAATTAATTAATGAATGTCTGAAACCTTAAATATGGGGATTAACCAAGTCAATGCAACCCGTTCCTAATAACGTGGTAATAAAGGGGTAGGTCAGCATTAATTCTCTGGTGGCATGAATTAATGTTTCTTAATTAATTATGTTCTGGGTTGAACATGAAATTAATTAATAGGAGGCCCACTTTATTATTTGTATTCGATCCCTGGTCTGGCCCAACACTGTTCAGAGCCCATTAGGGTTTTTTAAACCCTAATTGCCCATTCTCCAGTTCAATTTAAATAGATAAATCTCTCATTTTCCCACATAAGTTTGAAGTTTCAAAATCAGAAAACCCTAGAGAGATTGAGAGAGAGTGGGCGGCTGTAGATCCGATAGCGTATCCTCAACAGATTTTTGGATCGAGCAAGAGAACAGATCAGAAGATCAGATCTATAGGAATACCATAGCTTTGCTCGATTCCAGATCCACATCTACACCATCATCATTGCCATCATCGATCTAGATCTTTAGATCAGTCGTTGTAGTCTCAGGTATTCTTTTTGAATCTACGAATTAAATTAAATATGAGCATGCATAGGGCATTCACTGTTTTTCATGGTATTTATTTTGATATCCATAAATCGAATCCGGAGTTAAAATAAATGGCGATTCTTGTCGCCTACTGTAGACTCAGTTCCTATAGGGAAATGGGACTACTCCTACGAGCCGGAGGGAGTATGATTTTTTTTCTTGAAAAACAATTAGAGTATATTGTACAATATTGAATTTTTATTTTTCGTAAAAACAATTATTAAAATTCCTAATTGAGGTTGTGGAACACCAAGTAGAAGATAATTGTGGAACAGAGAATTTCCCGTTTTATAGTATGATAGCTCCCTTCACCAACAAGATTAGAAAAAGAAAAAGGTTAAATATAAAAAATTTGATGGTATGAGGTAGCTGAAAATGGAAATAGGTCAATTTTTTTTTACTCAATTTTGTTTTTTATTCTGTAAAATTTTATGTAGGCCAATGAAAAATTCCAAGATTAATAAGCTAAGTAGCTATTATATTGGAGTTAGGGGTGACAATTCGTGCAGATCAGATTCTTATCGTGTCAATCCGGTATCCATCCGATCCATTAAGGTCGAATTTGTATCCAGTCCGTTAAGAAAAATCAAAACCTATATTCGTATCTGATCCATTAAGCTCAAATCAGTATCCACACAAATTCGATCTGAATCGTCAAGGAACCAATAAGTATTCAATCCGAATGATCCGTTATGGATCTGATCCGATAAAGATCCATTAAGAATCCAAATCAAATTAATTTAATAAGAATTTGTTTCAATAAATGCAACTATAATCCAAAAATTTTATAGGATAATATAAAATATTCAAAATTTAATTGTTCAAATCATGTGTTGGATAAATAAATGAAACTGCAACTTCATTTGAAACTAAAATCCTCAATCAAACATCTCAAGACACATAGATATATTTTAAATTCAAATACTAATGGTCAAACCTGCAAATTTCTAAATACTTATAGATCTTTCACCTTAGTCATCAATATTTCACTTACAATTACGAGGGAGAAAAATATTAATTAAAATTTTAAGATTTATAATAAATAAAATAAATTATAATAAATACCTATAATCTATCATTGTGAAATTGCAAGAGTTGAGACAATGAATGAGAATTTACAATACTTTCATTAGCATTAAATTTTAAGATCTCACCAATTAGTTAATCGGCTGAAACAACTTAATTGAAAACTTAAAGTTGAGAAAATAGAAAGTTATTAAATTTTGATAGTATAAGAAAATAAATATAAAAAATATAATGAATAGATAAATAAATACATTTGTGATGGTGAATTAATAAATAAGACACTTACTAGAAGAACCAAAATATTTGAGTTTTTGAAAGAATTCTAGGTTCAACAAAAAGTAAAGAGGAATTCTAAAGCAAACATAAAATAAAGGATTCAAAACTTAAAGATAAAAAGAAGGCTTTCAAAACTTAAAGATAAAAAGAAGGCTTTCAAAACTAAAGGGGGCTAATAATTCTGAGCTATTGAAGAGTTTATATAGTAGTAGGGTTGAGGCCTTGGATGTATATCTTCAAAAGGTATGATTGATTGCTTCCAAATTGATGTATATCTTGTTCCCCAAGCAATTCTCGCCCAAAATATATGAAAATCTAGCCAAATCTCGCCAAAACAGACTGTCTCGGCCGAGATGGACTCTGCCACGGCCGAGATGAATAATTCTGCCCGGCCGAGATGGATTTGATTTTGGTCGAAACAGAAACGTTTCGCCACATCCGACAGTCTCACGGTTTTAGCCATAACTTTCGCATCCAAACTCCGATTGATCCGATTCCAGTTGCGTTGGAAATCTAACTCAAAGATCTTTCAAATGACATGCTCTATTAGCTCAGATTCCAACGGTGGAAGAAGTAGTGACTGTTTCTTTGAACATCTGCTGCTTTCGGTACGGGTTCTCCATTGGATTTGGCCTAAAACCTGCGAAATCTTACCATGACAAGCATAATACCCTCTAATATACACTCATGCTCAGTTTATTCAAGAAAAAGTACTAAAATGCATAGAAGAAAGGAAAAACAAAGCGATAAGTGAGTAGAAAAATGAGCTTATCAAACCCCCAAACTTAAACACTTGATTGTCCTCAATCAACAAAAGAAAGAATCAAAAGTTCAAGCAGAAGAGTAGTGCAATGCCTCACAAGATTCATCACATTCAAACTCGAAAATCCACAAGACATCAACACTTTTGAAAGAATCAGAAAATCTGTAAACTATGGAAGACTCACATGGGAAGTGTTTCGCTCATTCACTCAAGATTTTAGGATAATTATGAGATCACACAAAAGTCATGCAAATCAAGTTCTACCATAGGCTTGCAAATAATCTCAATCTCCACTGCAAATATGTGCACACAAGTCTAAGATCAGAAAGGACTTTATTCAAGGTTGTAATGTAGGCTTTTGTGAAGGGTAGGGAAATATTTGGCCAAGTGACTAAAATCAATCAGGGAATCCTCAATCAATCAAACCACTATCTATTGATATCCACCCAACTCCTATAATATTCAACACAAACCAAGGCTCTTTTATTTCTTTTTCACACATATCCTTTTATGCTCTTAAACAATTTTGAATATTCATTTGAGCTTATAAGGATTAACAAATACAACAACTATTTATTTTTTTTCTTTTCTTTTTCTAGAGCCCAACCTTTTCTTTTGCTTTTACCCTTATAATAATATCTTATCCTTCTCAAACAAATCCCAACCTACTCTCATAGACAAGAGTTGATTCCCCTATTTATTCCCAACTCATAGACAAAGAAAGAAAATATCATAGGCTCAAAAGGGCTGACTAGGGATAACATTCAATTAGGACAGTGTATGGGAAAATAGGCTAAACAAAGATGGCCTAAAATCACTTCCTAAACCTGTGCACACTAGCAGTCTTGAAAAAGATACAAAGCAAGTTCTAGAGAAACTCAAAATTGCAGACACACTCACAATCGAATTTCAGGCTCAAAAACTCACACTTAGGACAATTTTTCTTCCATAGTAAACATCAAATCATCATCTATCTCGTGCCAACGCAAGTATCAAAACAAGTAATCATGCGGTATTCACATTCATAGGCATACTCAACCACTATCACAATCAACGCAAACTAAAGTCAATCAATTCAAATCTTGCATTCTTGTCCTAGGGTTATCATGCTCAAATTCCCACAATCTCGCGTTTTATTCAAAAATTTATTCATGCAGAAATTTAAATAAAGCAACTAAAAGATAGAAAAGAGTTTCAAAACCCTTAAATCTTCATCCCCCCAAACTTATTCGAAAATCAAAGAGAATAAGTTTGAAGGTCAGATGCAGAGTTCGAAATTGTACCTAATAGTTGGCCTCAGACACCAACTTTTTATCCTCCATCTTTAGACTCAGACCGACGTGGATTTTGGCTGCTCGCACTCCTATCTCGGCCGTGGCGGACGTCATCTCGGCCGAGATGGAGCCTTCTAGCGACCTCCTTATTGGTCGAAGTGTTTCGCGTCTCGGTCCTCTGTCTCGGCCGTGGCGGCCTCTGTCTCGGCAGAGACAGACTTCGAAATTTTTTTTTTCGAAAGGAAAACAAACGTGAAGTGACAGTAAAAAAATCAAAAATAATAAAACAAGGGAAAAAATCAAAAACACATTGGGTTACCTCCCATTCAGTGCCTTATTTACCGTCGTGGCTCGACTCAGCTTCCAGCTCACCAAGGCGGTCGAGTCCAGACTCGTCGACCCCTTGAATCGATCATGAAAACTTTCTGGTTCCTTATGACGGTGGTGCACTCGGAAAGAGGCAGCTTAATTGCCGATTTCACTGCCTCATTTCCTCGTTCCCACCGGATGGCTTCTTCTTCTTCCTCTGGAGTCTCATCTCCCTCTTCTCCTTCTTCAGCCGTAGTGAACCGGTTGCACTCCCCTTTCCTCTTGTTCTTGTCGATGCAAAAGGAGATAGACTCTTCATTCCCTCTCAGTGTGATCTCTCCCTTCTTGCAGTCGATCAGGACACCAGCTGTGTCGAGGAATTCTCTCCCCAGGATCATCGGAGTGTTGGCATCTTCCTTCATGTCTTGGATGACGAAATCTGCAGGGAAGATTAAGTGGCCAACACGTATAAGGACATCTTCTACGATACCTTTAGGCTTGGACACAGATCGGTCCGCCATCTGGAGGGTAATTGTAGTGGCTCTCATCTCTCCGATTTGTAGCTTCTTGTAAATGGACCAGGGCATCAGGTTGATGCTCGCCCCGGTGTCACAAAGCACATTTTGAAATTCTTTTCCTCCAATCTTGATAGGTATCGAGAAGCATCCTGGGTCAGACCTCTTGATCGGGATTTGCTTCTGTAGGAGTAGGCTGCATTCCTCGTGAATCTTCACAGTTTCGTTCTCCAAGAACTGCTTCTTCTCGCTCATCAGCCTCCTTAGAAATTTCATGTATCCCGGTATCTCCCTGAGAGCTTCAACAAGAGGTATATTAATATTCACTTTTTTAAGATTTTCAACAAAACTAGTGAATTTAGAGTCTTCCCTTTTCTTTGCGAATCTTTGTGGGAAGGGCATTGGAGCAACCGGCTCAACTCTTCTTTCCTCCTTCTCTTTCTCTCCTAGTCTGGGCTTCTGTTTCGACCGAGATGCATCGACCCCGGCCGTTCTGCTTTCTGTCTGCCCCGGCCGTTCTCGGCTTGTCTCGACCGGGATGGGCTTCTCAGTCTTGGCCGGTTCACACTCTGCCTCGGCCGGGCTGCTTTCCTCTGCCTCGACCGGGATGGTGGTCATCTCGGCCGAGACAGAGCGGTCTTCCGCGGGGTTTTCTTCCCCTGTTTCACTTTCTCCTCCTTTCGGGTTGCTCGGGCCTTCATATCTCCTTCCAGATCGAAGCGAGATGGCATTGACAGACTTCTCCCTTGCTGGATTTTTTTCCGTCATGCTCGAAAGTTGCCCCGGCTTGTGCTGATTTCCCAAGGTGGCAGAAATCTGACTCAATTGGGTGTCTATCATCTGCAGATGCTTCGTCATCAGTTGCATGTGATTGGTCATCCCTTTCACCTCATTCTCCACCTTGCCGAATCTATTGTCTGAGCTCTTTATGAATTTTTCAAGTGTTTCTTCCAGCACAGACTTCTTTCTCTCCACAATTTCACCTCCGGTACCTACATCAAACTCAGGGGGAGGGTGCTCTGCAGCAGTGGGGTTAGCATAAGAAAAACCAGGGTGTGATCGCCCATGGTTGTAGTGATACCCCTGATTACCGCGGTAGTTATTGTGATAACCACCGCCTATGTAATTTACCTCTGAACTTCCAGCTCCAGATGAACTGCTTGTTCCTCGATTGATGTAATCAGCCTCCACAGGTACAATTGCCATGCTTTGCTCAGTAGGGTTGGCAGCAACCTTTGTGGTCCCCAGTTTCTCGATTTCCTCTCGGAGTTTCTTCACTTCAGCAACCACATCAAACTCTGGCTTGGCTTCTATAGCTTTGACTGGTACCGTCTGTCTCTCGGTAGGCCATTGGTGGCTGTTCAGTGCCATGTCTGCTAGCAACCTCATGCTTTCTGTTCCGCTCTTCTTCATCAGTACCCCACCAGAAGATGCATCCACTAACTGCTTCATGTGCGGAGTCAGGCCTTCGTAGAAGTGACAGACCTGCATTTCAAGGTCAATTCCATGCCCAGGGCAGAGTCTCAGCAGCTCCTTGTATCTCTTCCAAGCTTCATGCAGGGATTCATCGTACAGCTGCTTGAATGTGGTGATTGCAGCTTTCCTTTTCAGTTTCAGGCTCGACGGGAAGTAGTTGGTGAGGAATGCTGCTCGCAGCTTCTCCCATGTCCCGATTTGGCTTTTGTCTAGCCCAGCATACCAAGACCGCGCCTCATCTCTGAGTGAGAACGAGAACAGTCTCATCCTGATGACGTCTTGGGGGACTCCATTCTGCTTTATCGTGTCGCACACCTCTATGAATTGGCTGAGGTGGGCATACGGATCCTCTACGGCTCTCCCCCCAAACTGGTTCTGCTGCACCATCTGTATCAGCCCCGTGCGCAGCTCAAAATTGTTGGCGTTGATGCCAACCCTGAATCCTGCTTCCTCCTGTTGTGGTAAAAATCGGTCTAGAATAGACCTCTGCTGGACTACCACCTGTCTTTCATTCAGTTCCGCCAGTCTTGCGGCTTGCTCAGCTTGGGTAGCTTGGGCTGCAAGAAGTTGCGCCCTCAGTTGCTGCACCTCGTTCACAAACTGCCTCTGCTCTTCTGGTGTCATGTTCTGCAGAGGGGCTTCGTGATTCTCTGCCATCTCAAAGTTTAGCTTCTTTCCCTTCTTTCTGTTGGTCCTGCAGGCTGCTTCGATTTCTGGTATAAAAGGTTCTAGTGCCTTTCCTTTATTCCGCGTGTTCATGCACCTGCACAGAAATCGAGGGAAAAATTAGTTTGTCCCGGCCGTGATAAAACGTATCTCGACGGGGATGAAAGTGTTCGTCTAGGCCGGTTTAGAACTCAACTCGGCCGGGATGGGAGAATACCTCTCGACCGTGGTGGAACTCACCTCGGCCAAGACAGACGCGACTCAGAAAAAGAACGCACGCGAATGGAAAACAGAACTGAATCTAAAAACAAAGAAAAACAATACCAAACTCGTGAATAAAACTTTCCAGTAACAACTCGCCGTCTGACTATCCCCGGCAACGACGCCAATTTGATCGATGCTAAATCTGCATACAAATTATAGCATAGGACAAATAAATTTTTAAACAACCCAGGGGTTGGTCGATCCCACAAGGATAGTACAACGAAGGGAAATCAAATATTTGATATAGTTTTTGAAACTTTTGTTTGGGTAAATCAATTCAAAAGGGTTTTGAGTTTTCAAAACAATTAATTTAAAGAGAAAATTCAAATTTGAAAAAGCACAGATTCTAGGGAAATCTACCAAACTGATCAGCATGCAAGAAATAAATATTCAAACCCACAAAACACAATTTTGGTGGAAAAACTTTTATTGTGGAATTAATTCCTTGGTCAGGCAATTAAAACCTAAATTACTAATTAGTGATCTATCTCCTCTCGGTCTCAAAATACACCAATTAATCAATTTCATAAAGATCTAGATTTTCCTACAATTGAAATCTTCATGGTCAGACAGAATTCAAAAGCATCAAACTCTCACTTCCTATTATCGATTTTCACCTCTCGGTCCTTCAATCAATAACTAAAACCTATTCCAATTTTCATCTCTCGATCCTTCAATTGAAAATAGATTTGAAATAAAATCAAAGAGTTTAAACCAAGGGTTTGAATAAATAAATCTAAACAAGCATCACAGAAGGAGAAACCCTAGAACCTGTTTAGGGTTCTAGCCTAACATATTGAAAATAAACATTGCGAGGAAAAATAAAGATTGCATTAAAAGTAAAGGTTCAACAAAAAGTAAAGAGGAATTCTAAAGCAAACATAAAATAAAGGATTCAAAACTTAAAGATAAAAAGAAGGCTTTCAAAACTTAAAGATAAAAAGAAGGCTTTCAAAACTAAAGGGGGCTAATAATTCTGAGCTATTGAAGAGTTTATATAGTAGTAGGGTTGAGGCCTTGGATGTATATCTTCAAAAGGTATGATTGATTGCTTCCAAATTGATGTATATCTTGTTCCCCAAGCAATTCTCGCCCAAAATATATGAAAATCTAGCCAAATCTCGCCAAAATAGTCTGTCTCGGCCGAGATGGACTCTGCCACGGCCGAGATGAATAATTCGGCCCGGCCGAGATGGATTTGATTTTGGTCGAAACAGAAACGTTTCGCCACATCCGACCCTTCTGCGCAGTCTCACGGTTTTAGCCATAACTTTCGTATCCAAACTCTGATTGATCCGATTCCAGTTGCGTTGGAAAGCAAACGCAAAGATCTTTCAAATGTCATACTCCATTAGCTCAGATTCCAACGGTGGAAGAAGAAGTGACTGTTTCTTTGAACATCTGCTGCTTTCGGTACGGGTTCTCCATTGGATTTGGCCTAAAACCTGCAAAATCTTACCATGACAAGCACAATACCCTCTAATATACACTCATGCTCAGTTTATTCAAGAAAAAGTACTAAAATGCATAGAAGAAAGGAAAAACAAAGCGATAAGTGAGTAGAAAAACGAGCTTATCAGAATCCCTAACACACTTCTGTGTTAGATTCCTATAACTCCTCCTCCAAGGCCAACACATAGTTACAGGTCGACTTTCTTTCCTTATGATCCTTCTGGATATCCGATGCTATTCAACTCACACAGCACACTTGTAAACCGATATGCCTATCCTGAGTTAAATTGATATCTGTCTAACATGCTTATCGCATTGCAGATATCTGAGCTCGTTCATCTGCAGTATAGAAAGACAACAATCTTTCTTGCTATGAACGACTCACCACAGAA
>JAPKLW010000663.1:0-23418 GCA_026898455.1 Plectranthus barbatus
ACTTGTTCTTGGGCTCCTTAATTCCATACGAAAATATCCACAACAATATGTAAAAAAATAACTTAAATTGAATGAGTTATGATTATTTAAAATTTTATAAGAATAATAAAGGAGAGAGAATATTGGTGGGAGAGAGAAACAAGTAATAACGTAACATTGAGTTGGTTAATAAGAAATAATTATATAAGTTAATTACCTCATTACCCTTATTATATATTTAAGCATTAAAATTTAAACTTAATCCTATCCATCCAAATTCAAATTGGAAGGTTGGATTTTAGTCTCATATAATATAGGAAAGCTAGGTAACAACCCTATATATATATATATAGGGGTGCGTTCATGGCTGAACATGCGTCCATGAATGAACAGAGACCAAAATCCAGCCCTTGATTTCGAAAATAGACGTCCCAGATTTTATGTTGCCATTTATCATTGTTGCTAGCTTCTTCTATCATTGAAAGGGCAAATTAGTCCTAACGGAAAAATTTGAAATGAATTAAATCTACATGCTAATTTTTCGGATTCAGTTACTAAATCAAATGCCCCATGATTTTTTCCATTATTATCATATAAATTGGAAAGATAAAATGCACCACGATTTATTCCATAATCTTTAGTTAATCGTTAGCATTGTTTATAGTTTTGTGTGTCATTGTTTATGGCTTTGTGTGTCATTGTAAGGTTATTTTGTCAACTTCCACTAATATATTGTCGTTAAATGTATAAGCAATTTTAATTATTCGTACAATGATATTGAATAAAAATAACAATGATATTGAAGGTGTATTATAAATCAATTAAGATTAAAACGATAATTTTGATAAAATGATATTTAATACATATAACAATGATAAAATAAACAGCGTACAATGCTACATATTAACTGAGTTCACACAATGTAGAAAACAAATAAATAATTATCAATCCATTAAACAGGAATTCGAACAATGATACCTTTATTAAAAAATAATGACACTCATCTAAAATAACAATGATAATCGCATATGATACAAAAATAATGAAATCTGCTCGTGAAGGCGATCCACCAAGCATCTCCACAGTACCACGGTGGTGTTTGGTCTTCTCAATCAAATCACTGTCGAACAAAAACAATACACCGCCAAAAACTATGTGCAGCACCACCAAAGCTACTTTCAAATAAAAAGCAGATCTTCGAGCTGAAAACAGATTTAAAACCAGCAAAAAAATCAATCAGAATTAAAAACCCCAAATCAATTTTAAAAAACCCTAAATGAGTTTAGAGAATTATAATCGGGGTCAGAAAAGCAGGGAAAGAAGTGGGAACATCGGTCGGCTGCGCGGCCCCATGTGTCCCGGAGATAGCTGCCGCACGATACACCCGTTTCTGTATTCTCAAACGCTCATCACCTCAGCTCCACGCAGAGGTTCCTCATCAGCCCCACCACCGCGTGCATCGACATCGTGTACGAGTGCAACGACTCACCGGAGACCACCGACGCGATCCTCGCTGTGAACAGGAGACCTCTCATCTTCTACAGGGAAGAAGAAATGACGATGTGAATAAATATGTTTAATTTTGAATAAATTTCTAGGGATTTTATTTGGAGAAAATTATGCCTAAAATAATGAAAACTACCAAATCTATAGAGATACAAAAATAAATGCATATTTTTTGTTTCCTATAATACCCTTTGTAATTGAAAAAAATATTAAATAAATTACACATGTCAAATCATGGACAGTTTGATTAAAAAATTATACGGTTCGATTTTAGGTCATTGTTCATTCAGGACATATAGTTCAGATTTGAACACAACTCTATATATATATATATATATATATATATTGCTATTGAGTTGACTTTGACTTTTTAATAAATACTTTTAAGTTTACGAATTTATTTTTTATTGAGCCTTAATCAGATTTAAATAAATTTTTTAAATTTAAAAAATATTTAAAATATTTACTCAAAGAAAAAATATTAATTTTAAAAATAATATCATATATTTATTCAAATTAAGTTTTTCTTACAACTACAAAAATTTATTGATGGGATTTAATTTTTCAGCATTAAATTTATCTGTTTTGTGAAAATGTCCATTCCGGGGCAAGTTCTCTTTTTCTTGCTGCATTAGATAAGCATGAAGAAGAAATAGACACATAGATTTACAAGGTTAGGTATAAGGTGTGCCTACATTTTCAGGAGAAAAATATAATAAGCTTCATGTCTACGATGGAGACTTAGAGATTACAAGATGTATTTATATATATCTCTAGGAAAGAATTAATAGGAAGAATGGTCTTTTTCAGCTGTTTTGTCGTTTGGTTTTCTTGAGAATTTTTCTCTGTTTTCCTCAGTTTCCGTTTTCGTCCTCCCTCTCTCCGTCCTCTCTTTTCCTTAGAAAATGGAAAGATTTTATATGTCATCTTTTCAGTCTTGTCTTCATTCCATCACCACCATTATGTCACCTTTAGAATGAAGACATTTGAAAAGAAAGGTGGCATCCGCGTGTTTTCTTGTTCGTCGATGGTTGTGAATAATAGTCTTTATGTAGGCGGCGAATAACAATCTTTATGTTAGCGGCGGTGATCGCAAAATTATTTTATCAGCGACTTAGCTAAGCTAATAATAAAGCGGCAAATAAATTATCGAATCCCATGGGGAAGAAATAATGAAAAATTTTAAATACTAAAACATATGTTCTCCAAATACTGGTTTTGTTTCAAACTAATTTTGCAAATTAAAATTGAACAGGAAAATAAAAGACTTTAGATAAAGGCAGATATGAGAAGTACAGATTCCAAGGATATCTACCTATCAAGTATGACATGTATGAATGAATTGATTAATTCCCAATTTAATTCCTCTTCGTAGTGAAACATAGAAAGGTGTTATGAACTTCTTTGTTGGACAATTCATAAAGTAGATTAGTTAATTACCTATCTTCGCTCGGTCTCAAGATGAATTAACTAACTAAAAAAATCCACAGATTTATTCCTATTATCTATCTCCTTCTGCTCAGACAAGAAATCAAATTATATTGTGAAAACTCTTTCCATTGAAAACTATTACTGTTACGTCTCAAGTTCTCAACTAATTAATCCTAAGATGTGGCCAGCAAACTCAAGATTATGAACAAGCATAGACTTCACAAACTACGATGGGAAAGGGAAAATAATTCAATTAATCAAACATGCATACATTGATAGTTCGAAACCCTAGAATCTGAGAAGGAATTTAGTTACACATATTCATGAATAGAATCATCAGAGATAAAGAAAAACATGAACTGCATAAAAATTGGGTGTAAATGTCTTCCCACAAAAACCTGTCTTCAATCATAAAACCTAAAATCTCTTTGAAATCTCTAAAATCTTCAACTTTAAAATTCTCCTAAATTCTCCACAGATTTCCACACTAAAAATCGAATTTTACATGGCCTTATATAGTAGTGATAGATGTATCAAACAATATCTAGGATTAGATATGTCTCTATCTTCAAATCAGGATCAGATCAGGAAAACCTGACGTCACGTCGATCGACGGAGCATCTTGCGTCGATCGACGCCCGTGAAGAACTCGCGTTAATCGACGCACATTCTTGTGTTGATTGATGTGGGTACGGCCTTCACCTTTTTGCATCGATCACTCGTCAATCTCTTGTCGATCTCCCTCCGAGCAGCTGCATCGATCGACCTGCCATGGGCGTCGATCGACGCAGGTCTGGAACACGAGCATCTTTCTGATTCTTCCCTATTTCCGACTAAAAACCTGCATAATTCACCAATCACAACATTACGAGCACAAAATCCAATCCATGCACAAAATGACACGTAAAACAATCTAAACATCACCCAATTAGTCAAAAAATAAAGAGATAAGTTGGTAAAAATACTAACTTATCAGGCGGCCAAAACAATCGAATAGTGGGTAATTGTAGGAGGCTGCAGTTCGAGTGGGCTTCAGAACATTTAATACTTACGCAGTTATGAAGATAACTTTGCGCTTAAGTCTTATTGAGAAAGTCATACGAGATAGGCTACTGGTTGGATACCTCTTAGGTAGGCTAGGCTGCTGATTGGAGACCTTCGAGGTAGGCCGCTAATTGGAGACCACCAAGGTAGGTTGTTGGGTAGGGACCTCCAGGGGGGCTGTTGGGCATTCTACCCATTGGGCTTTATTTAGAATGGTCAGTCTTTGAATATTTCATCCACTTGAATTGGATTATTTGTACTGGGTTTGGCCTAGAACTGTCTTTTGGGCGAAATGAAATTTGGATATGAACATTTATCATACTTGGGTTATTATTGTGTAAGTGTGTTAGCCTATTGGGTTATTATTCCGAGCCCACTTATTTCCCGAGCCCACTTCGTTTATTTGTCTGGTTTGGTTTATGGATTGGTCCCTCAGTTCGGGTTTTGGATCGGTTTCTGTTTGGGAGCGGTCACACCCGACCCGCTCCTATATATTAGCCGAGATCCAGTTTGCTTCAGAAACAATCAAACTCTTACCCTAATATGCGCCGCACTCCTTTCTCTCTCTCAAAACTCGCTCTGCCTTCTCTCTAGCCTTAACCTCTGTGTGTGGCTGAAAACTTATCTCTAGTGAGTGAACCAATGAGCGGAGGGTGTAGCCCTTTGTCCCTACGCCTTATTTCTTTCAACTTTGGCCGGTTCGATGGCAGGACTCACATCAGGTGAGCTCTGAGCCAAAAGAGAAGCCCTAATCTGATGTTGGAAAGGCATCGGCGTTCAATCGCGAGTCCAGAAGACAAGGAAGAGGGAGATCCACCATGAAGATGGTCCAAGCTTCAAGAGCGGGTTCTAACCCGTGCAAGGAACCCTAACCCAGTCAGGGTTAGGTCGGGCTCCGGTGAGTAACACGCCGACAACGGATCCAGCAGGCTCGATACCCAACAGTGGTATCAGAGCCATGTTACTGCAGATCTGCACGCCCGCTTGCTGATGGAGCCATGAAGTCAGTGCCCCAGGGCACGCAAGGTAAGTCCGGGATTCCCTCACCTAGGGGCACCGATCTGGTATAATCTTCTCTCCCTTAGTACTCTAGGTCTTCTTCTTTCTGTTTCTTTAAGTGTTGGGTTGCATATTAGATAGGAGTTCGGATCTGTCGAGATCAGAACTCATCCTCTTCCCTATTTCCCCTTAGAATTGTCTAGGATTTTTCGGATCTAAGGATTGGTCCGGATAACCGCGACCCTTAGATTATCCTTGTACTGGTCCGGACAACCGCAATAATTAGGATCCTTCTGTGCTCTTACATTGCTGTTCTTGATCTTCTTGGGGTGTTATGTGCGTACTAAGTAAGCTGTCTAGGTCCTATAAGTCTTCTGCTGTGATATGTAGACTTGTGCTCAGTGCCTGTGTTCTGCTTAAGTGTTTTGGCAAATTTCTAAGCCATAACTTGATCTTCTGTCTGTTAAGAAAGCTCTCTGTACCATTTCTAAGTGTTCTGGGACTCTGTGGTGCATTTACTTTGTTGAATCCTATAACTGCTGTTCATCTTCTTTGTTTTGGTGTGAACGCTTCATACTGTAATAGCCATTCATTACACTTAGTGTTCACTTTGTTTGTTTGCTGCATTTTGCTTGCTGTCAAAATGGCTTCTGGTATGACTGATCATGGGATGACCCCATTTAATGGTAAAAGTGACTTCACAATTTGGAAACAGAAGATTGAATGTTTAATGATTCAACAAAAGGTCTTAAGGGCTATAACAACCGAATTTCTTGATACTGACACCCCAGAAAAATGTGTGGAAATTGATGAATTGGCTCGCTCTATTATAATTCTGAACTTATCTGACTCTGTGTTAAGGAAGATAGGGAAAGTTAAGACTGCTTAGGAGTTGTGGGATAAACTAGGGTCCCTGTACACTGAAACCTCCTTACCCAGCAAAATGTACCTATTGGAAACCTTTTTAAGATTTAAGCTTGATTTAAATAAGGATATAGATGAAAACCTAGACGTGTTTAACAAGCTTATTCAGGATATAAAATTGACATGAGACAAGCACATTGATGAATATGCCCCAATAGCCCTGCTAAACTTTATACCTGACTCCTATAATGATGTGAAATCTACCATTAAGTATTGCAGGGATACTGTCACTCTGGAAACTGTAATGTGTGGGTTAAAGAGTAAAGAACAAGATTTAAAACGAGGTAGGGCTAGAAATAAGGGTAACAACTCTGAAATTTTGCATGTTAGGGGTATATCTAAGAACAGATATGATAAGAATGACTAAACTAATAGGAATTATGATTCCCAAAGCATAAAAGATGGAAAAAGACCTCAGTATGATAATAGAAGTAGGTCTAAATCTAGGCCTAGGGGAAGAAGATGCTATAATTGTGGGGAACCAGAGCATTATATCAAGCAGTGTAATAAACCTAAAAGAGAAAGGGGAGAGAGTAGTAATTCAAATGTTAATACTGCTATGAGTGACAATTTTGGTGATGTTTACATGGTTTACAGTCCTGATTGCTTGAATACCCTGCCCTCTGCTTATGCTTGTTCTGATAAAGTCTGTATGAATGAGTGAATAGTTGATTCATGCTGTACTTATCACATCTCACCTCATAAACAAGTTTTTCAAAGCTTAAAACCTATAGAAAATGGATATATCTTACTTGCTGATGAAAAGAAGTGTAAGGTTGAAGGAATTGGTGATATAGAGTTAAAATTTGTTGATGGGTGCTCTTATATGTTAAAAGGTGTTAGATATGTGCATGAATTATGCTTTAATCTTCTTTCATGCTCCTCTTTAGAAGATGATGGGTTGGAAGGTAGATGGGGGAAAGGGATAATGAAAATATGCAGGGTTCTATGCTTATTTTCAAAGCTGAGAAAAGAAACAATCTATATGTTTGCCTAATTGAATCTGTGTCCCATGCTAATACTGTGAATTTGAGTAATTCTGACAAGTCCAATCTATGGCATAGGATATTAGACACATGAGCAATAAGGGACTTGAAATTCTTAGAAAGCAGGGTCTGTTTGGTAAAGATGAAGTATCTACTCTTCAATTCTGTGAATACTGCATATTAGGCAAACAGAATAGGGTTACCTTTCCTGCACACACTCCCCCTAACTCCCCAAGGAGCACCTCTATCCTGGAATACCTTCATGTTGATGTATGGGGGCCCTCTAGTGAGCTAACTAAAGAAGGAAAAAGATACTTCCTCTTTGTCATAGATGATTTCTCAAGGAAGGTGTGGGTTTTTCTTATGTCACACAAATCTGAAGTGTTTAGTTACTTTAAAAACTGGAAAACCCTTATAGAGAATCAAACTGGGAAAAGAATAAATACCCTTAGGACAGATAATGGTCTAGAATATTGTAATAAACAGATGGAAGACTTGTGTATTGAATTTAGCATTAAAAGACATAGAACTGTTCCTTACTCCCCCCAACAAAATGGGGTGGCTGAAAGGACGAATAGGACCATGCTAGAAAGAGTAAGGTGTATGATGTCAATTAGTGGAATAGACAAATCCTTCTGGGGGGAAGCTCTTATGACAACAACCTATCTCATCAATAGGTCCCCTTCTGTACCTTTAAAAGGAAATTGTCTTGAATCTGTGTTTACAAACAAGCCATTAGATCTGTCTAATCTTAGGGTGTTTGGTTGTGCTGCATATGTACACCAAAGAGGTGATAAACTTGATCCTAGGGCCAGAAAGTGTGTTTTCTTAGGCTATCCAGATGGAACAAAAGGTTATAGGGTCTGGGATGTTACTGATTTAGACTTTAAGGTTATAATCAGTAGGGATATAATCTTTAATGAACATAAATTTCCATGCTCTGCTAGTTTAGGCCCCCTATCATGCATGAGGGTATAAACAATGAGGTGGAGTCCTCCAAATCCGATAAAAATGACATTCAAGAGGAAGGTGGTTCATTTTCTGGTCCTGTGTCTGATCCTTTGCATGTTGAATCTGCTGAGCTGACTGTTGAAAATGTTGAATGTCATGATAACTTTGATCAAGGTGGAGTTTCAAGCTCTGATACTATGCATGATGACTTGAATGACTATAATTTGGTTAGAGATAGGTCAAGAAGGCATGTAACTGTGAATAAAAGATTTGATGACTATGATATGACCTTGATTGCATTAAATGTGTTTGAAGAATTAGATGGTGATGAACCCAAAATTTTTAAACAAGCTGTTAACTCACCTAATTCTAAAATGTGGCTGACAGCTATGCAGGAAGAAATGAGTAGTTTGCATGAAAATAAGACTTGAATTATTGTGCCTAGAACTAATAACCTATCTGTGGTCGATTGTAAATGGCTTTACAAGGTCAAGTCTGATGGCAAAACTATAAGATACAAGGCTAGGCTAGTTGCCAAGGGGTTTACTCAAAAGGAAGGAATTGACTATAGTGAAATTTTTGCCCCTGTAGTCAAATTCACAACAATTAGAATAATGCTTGCTCTTGTTGCTCATTTTAATTGGGAACTCGTGCAAATGGATGTCACTACTGCTTTTGTATATGGTGATTTAGATGTAGATATATACATGAATCAACCTGAAGGTTTTTGCGACTCCAAACATCCTAATCATGTCTGCCTTTTGAAGAAGGCCCTGTATGGCCTCAAACAATCCCCTAGGCAATGGAATATCAAATTTGACACTGTTATGAAATCTCTGAATTTTGTTAGAAGTATTTATGACCACTGTTTGTATTACAAATTTGATAACCGTTCTCATACTTTCCTCTTGCTTTATGTTGATGACAAGTTAATAGTTAGTCCAAACATGAAATCTATTAACTATGTTCAGGAACATCTGTGCAAACATTTTAAAATGAAGGATTTAGGTAATGCTAGAAGGAGATTAGGAATGGACATAATCAGAGATAGGTCCAACTCTGTTTTGAAACTGAATCAATCTGCCTATGTGTCTAAGATTCTGTCTAAGTTCTATAAGAATAATGCCAAGCCTGTTAATGTTCCTTTAGCTTCTCACTTCTTGTTAAGTAAGGATCAATGTCCTAAATCTGATCCTGAAATAAATGAAATGAAGTGTGTGCCTTATACTAATGTTGTCGGTTCAGTTATGTATCTTATGGTCAGTACAAGACCTGACATTGCTTATGCTGTGAGTTTGCTTAGTAGATACATGTCAAATCCTGGTAAGCCTCATTGGGAAGCACTTAAGTGGCTGCTTAGATATTTGAATCATACTCATCATATTGAATTAAGATTTTCTAAATGCTCTGATGGTGTGAATCTTGTTGGTTATGTTGATTCAAATTATGCTAATGATAGGGACAATAGGAAATCAACCGCTTCATATGTGTTCACTTTCTGTAGTGCTTGCATTAGTTGGAAGTCCCAGTTACAACCTATTGTTGCCCTATCCACTACTGAATCTGAATACATAGCCATAACAAATGCATTTAAAGAAGTCATTTGGCTTAAAGGTTTATTGTCTGAGATTAAGTTTCTAAGCTCAAAGCCTGTTATAATTTCTGACTCCCAATCAGCCATTCAACTTTGTAAAAACCCTGTTTTTCATGATAGGACCAAACACATAGATGTGAGGTACCATTTCATTAGGGACATAGTTGAAAAAGGTATTGTTATGCTAAATAAAATAGCTTCTGAGTATAACCCTGCTGATATGGGTACAAAATGCTTACCACTTGAGAAATTCTTAGACTGTCAACATATCCTGAATTTTGACAATGGATGATTACATGATTACCTTCTCTCTTTGCAGCATTATTATATCTGTTGTTTAATCCCAAGCTGAGTATGCTGCAACTTTCTGATTAATATTGATTTTGGTTTGTTAACTATGTGTTCTGGTTGTTTTGTACACCTCTAAACTTGCATTTGTTTTTATGGTCTGTGCAGGTACTTATCTCTTGTGGTTTTGTGCCTTTGCCTTGCCATAGAAAAAGTCCTAGTACATGTATAGCTAGGCATCTGGCGATGATGACAACCTAATAAGTGGTTCGTCTCTGCAACCTCGACCAAAGGTGGAGATTGTAAGTGTGTTGGCCTATTAGGTTATTATTCCGAGCCCACTTATTTCCCGAACCCACTTCTTTTATCCATCTGGTTTGGTTTATGGATTGGTCACTCGGTTCGGGTTTTGGATTGATTTATGTTTGGGAACAGTTACATCCGACCCGCTTCTATATATTAGTTGAGATCCGGTTTGCTTCAGAAGCAATCAAACCCTAACCCTAATACACGCCGCACTCCTTTCTCTCTCTCAAAACTCGCTCTGCCTTCTCTTTAGCCTTAATCTCTGTGTGGCCGGAAATTTGTCTTCGGTGAGTGAACTAGTGAGCGGAGGGTGTAGCCCTTTGTCCCTGCACCTTCTTTCTTTCATCTACGGCCGGTTGGATGGCAGGACTCACATCAGGTGAGCTCTGAGCCAAAAGAGAAGCCCTAGTCTGATCTTGGCTAGGCATCGGCGTTCAATCGCGAGTCCAGAAGACAAGGAAGAGGGAGATCCACCATGAAGACGGTCCAAGCTTCTAGAGTGGGTTCCAACCCGTGCGAGGAACCCTAACCCAGTCAGGGTTAGGCCGGACTCCGACGAGTAACAGACTGGCAACGGATCCAGCAGGCTCGATACCCAACATATTGTTAATTAATGAATTTATATTTTATATTAATTTTAGTTAAAGAGCTTGTTCATGAGCTCAAAAATTAAATATTATAAATTTATAATGATCAAGTTTGGTTAGTTTAATAAATGAGCTTGAACGAACTTTTATCAAGTTGAGATCTGAGTAGTTAACAAATAATTTGACTCATTTACATCCCCATATATAAGTAGATTTGATCGTCTGTTTAAATTACTCGACAGTTAAGATGTTGAGTTTAATTAAAATACTTTAAATTTTATTTATTATGTATATTAGATATGATAATATATATTTTTTTGATTAATTATTTTTTTCTTATCATTAAATTCGACGATTGCAATAAGCTAATTAATGAATGTTTCTTATAATCTAATGCAATCTATGATAGTCTCAATCGAATGGTTGGCTGTGCTCGTTAATTAATTGCAATTGACTGAATTACTAAGCAATATATAGCAAAAGGCAAAATTATTGCGTAATAGTAATTTCAGATTTTTTTCACATTAGTTTTTTTAATGATATTCTTGATTTAATATTCAGCAATATTTAGAAGATATAAATAACTAGGCTACTTCTTCAACCAAATTAAATGGCTTTGTCGGATGAATTGTGTAAATTCTGGCATCAAATTTAGTTACTTTTTGTTGTCTACTTTTCATATTTAATCCGAAAAGATGTGAGACAAGTAATAGCATATAGTTAGGTTCCTCTAAAGGCAAAGATTCCCTACTCTTTTCATACAAAGCATGTGAAAATATATACAAATCCTATTTCAAATGGGAGGTTGTTACGTATAATTAAAGTTGCATTCTATTTCACCATGTAATATGTATTCATATCACAACTAGGTTTATGACATATTGACTTGTGAGCATGTAATAAACTAATGTTGGACATTATAATCGGAAATATAAATTTATTAATGATAAGTAAATTAGTTACCAAATTAACTTCACTTATTTATAAAAAGATTAATGAACCTTAGTCAATAGTAACAGTTTTTATAATGCACTAGAAGAATTGGTTTTATTATCATTTTTAGATTATTATTACCCTTGTTTATTACTCCCTCCGTCCCTAAACATTAGTCTTGTTTCATTCCGGCACAGATACCAATGCGAGTAGAGATAGAGGAAATTAGTATTTTATTAATGAGTGTGTACTAATTTTCCATTCTAGGAAAGATGACAATTGTTTGGGACAGACGAAAAATGAAAATATGACTAATGTTTTGGGACGGAGGGAGTATTTGATTTTGTTGAGTTTAGCATGTGAGACTAAACACGTATCAACTTCTAGAATTTGTCAACTATTTTGAATTTAAGCAAATTAACTAATTAATTTTTTATTTCACATGAGCGTTCCCTATTTCTGGATTTGGGTTTGTTTTAATGCATGCTTGTATGAACAATATTTATGTATGCCAGTTACTTTAACTCATGAATCAAAATACAACAAATAATTACCCTAATGAGATTAATAATGAATTAAGATATAAATGAATATGAAATCGGGAGCAGATTAAATATTATTTAATATATTCTTTATGAGTTTTCTCAAAACTCTTACACGACATATATTCCATTCCAAAAATCCTTGGCCCTGCTAATTATTAACAAATATAAACAAGAAACAAATAAAAAGAAGAGAAGTGTATCCCACATTGAAATTTGAGACAACTGATGAATATATACAATCCTTGAAACTAGGAAATACTGTCTCAAAGACCAAGATCTTAGTATCAAATTTGCAAGTTCAAGATTCATGTTATATCAAACAAAGTTTAGGTAAATGACAAAAAAAGAAACAAACATACCCCTGATGATAACAATCCACTTTTGCTTAAAGCAATCTACAAATTTATTCACAATATCTTGCACCTTTTTGAGTTTCCACAATGAAATATTATTTATTTTAGCAGCTCGTCTTGTATTTGGGAGGGTAGTTACTACTCTATAAGAACAACATATTTATTCAATTTATCATCTCTGTTGGGTTTGGCAAGTCATGTCTCACATCGGAGAAACAAGGATGAGATTCCTTGTATATAAGAGTCCACTCAACTCCATTAGTATGAGGCATTTTGGGATGGAGATGCCCAAATGCAAAACCGTGAGGGCTTTGGCCCAAAGCGGACAATATAATACTAATGTCGAGTTGGCGGTTTCCCCAACAATCTACATTACATGATTCAATAAATTTGAATGCCAATTTTCTTTATCGTTCAGTTTTTGGATTAGCTTGTCGGATTGTATACTTACAAAATTAGTTTTTATAAGTATACTTCATAAATTATCTTGAGCTCCTCAAGTATTCATCGAGAAATTTGTTCGCTCAAAATAGAAAATTCCAAATACTCTACAATGTTTATTTATTTATCAATTTAAGTAATACATTTATATCTGTTTCATGAATGTTTGAGTTTTAATTTTGTGATTCATATAATTTCTAATTAACACCATTATTGTCTAGTAAAATTTATTTATACTAAATACAATTATACAACATGAAACTTAATTCAAACAATGCGATCTCAATATTATAAAATTTAAAATTAAACTATATATGATATTATAAAATGTTATAAAATGCTGGTATGGATGTCAATTTAGTTAATCCACCATACTTAGAATTAGTCCTATTGGATTTTAGCCCATTCAAATTTAATTTCTTTAGACGAAAATATTACATCCCTAATCATGTATTGATCTGCTTTATAATTTATGATATTGCTATATGAAAGAGTAAAAAAGCTCTTTTTAAAATGAGCATGGACTTACAAATGGTGGTTTGAAATTCTTGGAGCTGATGAAGTACTCCTTAAAGAATAATAGAAAATGTATATATATAATTTATATAGATTGTTAAACATAAAATCTTGATTATGACCCGTTAGACGTCTCAATGTCCCAGCCCGGCCCGGACCCAGCCCGCATGAGTTACTTAATTAACACAATTCGAGCCTCTATTACCATGCAATGACTACCGTAAAACATAGAAATTGAAACAAGCATTGCCTAGAAAACACATCTCTCTCTCTCTCTCTCTCCCAAACACATATGCATGAGTATATATATATGTAATTAAAAATAGGTATAAAAAGAGGTGGGCATAGAAAGTTGAAGCCTATGGGGAGGGGCAAGAATATTCTGTAGTCGCCAAAGTTCAACAGCTAAAATCCAAAGATTAAATTGTAAAGAAAAACATCATTACATTATGATTAAGCGTTGGCAGGAAAAGTCAGCCCACAAGGAGACGACCACTCACTCTCCAAAAAATTCACTGCCTTTGTCAGTAATCACTTGCCCCTCTCTCTCTCTCTCTTAATAAATTACTACTAATCACCATTAGTTAAATCTGACTCTGGCCTACCTTGTACAAATAAAATAATCAGCATGGTTTTGAAATACTATTTATGAAAGATAATTTAGTGTAGTAGCTAGAATCGCATCCATTATTCAAGATTATGTGGGGTTTGGATGAGTGAGAGATGTTCTATCTAGGTAGGAATTAAGAGTAGTGCATGGGAAAGAGGAATTTCAAATGAAAAGTTAAAACAATACGTTCAACGGAAAATCAAAAGGTGTGTGATTGGGATATGTCACATGCTACACAGTTTAATTACCAATAAGGTGAAAATCATTTACAAATATTTAAATAAAATAACATTGTAGGTGCATGGTCGTGGAGAAGAAAAGTTAGAACTTGAAATCCCAACAGATCCCTTTTCGTAAAATAAAGATTGCTTTAATAACTTTAGGGAAAGCAAAAAAAAGAATTGAAAAACACAAAGAATCATTTAATTTCGTCTCTCTACTCCTTCAACAACTCAACACAAAGGTTTGGTCTCAACAAATGGTCAAGTGTTCGATCCCTTTTTCTTTGCCCACCCAGTTTCAACTAATCTAAAATTATTCATCCCACCAATATTATTGTATTGAATTCATTGTCAAGTTTAACACACAAATAGAAATGAGATCTTTTATCATTTAACGCAATACAAAAGGTTAACATTTGATTATTCCTGTGTTCGACCTCGAAGTGAAGTGGTTAAAACACTTTATCTATAACCAATTAGTTATTGGTTCGATGACAAAAATGGACACTCTCCCCATTCAAATTGTGTACCCAATTTAAAAAATGTTAAAAATAAAGTCTATGGAATGAATATGAGTCCTTAGATTAATCAAATCAACAGTTAAGATAAAAAGACATTAATTATTACTCCCTTTGACCCGGTTAAATTATCCTATTTTGACTGGGCACGATAACCAATGTATGTGAGTGGTAGTGGAATGCATATTTTATTGATGAGTGTGAAAAACTTGCTATTTTAAAAACGTTGACTAATATCACGGGACACACGAAAAGTGAGAAGTGGACAATTTATGCGGGACGAAGGGAGTACAAAATAAGCATGATCACTAACAGCATAATATATATAACTAAGAGTAAGATTGAGATTAAGTTTGAATATGAACTATTAATTTTGCAAATAAATAGTGTAGATATATTTCTGTTGAAAAAAATGAGTTTTAACAAATGAACCTCTCTCTCCATATATATATATATATATATATTCTTTCGGTCCTGGCTTATTAGTTTCACTTTGACCAGGGCACGATATCCAATGTTTGTGAGTGAGAGTAATATTTTGAAGAATGGAGAAGTGAAGCGAGGTTGAAACTTAAAAATGGGGCCTGCGTGTGCATGCATGATTCATTGGGACGATTATTCCCTTTTTAAAAACGATATAGTTTTGTTGTCGTTTACTTTGGATTTTACAGTTGTAGGGGCAACTCGCATTCTTCATCAAATCTATCGATTAATTTTGCTTCTCCATCACCTCTGTCTTTTACTGTGCTAACTTTTTCTTGTTGGAGCTTCAACTGCTAGTCAATGTATTTTTTCTCTCACATAAAATTGTGTGTGAGTGAGAGTGAGAGAGTGTTTCAATTCATTGGGGGGTTTTTCAAGGGAAGAAATTATATTTTATTGTGAATATTAATCTGTACATTGGAATATTAATATTAGATAGATTCTTATTGTCAAACATGCATGTATCATCAAGATGCAATTCGTTTTTTTTTTTTTTTTTTGGTGGCAGAATTTATGAAACCAAGACTTTATCACATTATATACGTATGGAGAATCAAGTAATAAAGAAAACTGAATTTGAAAAATAAAACAAAGTCCAAATATCCAAACCACCAAAACCAATTGATGCAAAGTTCTTATTTGATATATACATTCTCTCTTTATATATAGGATTAATTAGGCGTGATGACCTAATTTGCTTAGCCATTATGGATGAGGAAAATTCTATTTATACTAAACCAATAATAAGATAATATACTAAGAAAGAATATGTTGTTACCAAATTGTCCTAATTGATCAATTTAAGGCCCTCTTTGATTTTGACTATAAACGTCAGCAAAAATTCAAGATTTCATCAATTTCAAGTTTGGCATGCATGAATTCAAGGATTAGACAATTTACTTGGTTGGATTTCAGTTATTACCGAAAAATTAAATTGATAACAAAACCGAAAAATTAAATTGATAACAAACCAAAAAAAGCATACAATATTTAATTTATAATATATACACATACATACATATTTGAATAATGTAACAAAGTTCTTGGTGCAACTACTGTTACCCCCCCCCAAAAAAAAAAAAAAGGAAAACAATAATAGGATAATGATTCCAATCAGAAAGGTATGTAGTCCAACTTTTGCTCATGATATGTGTCATCATAAAACTTTGAGAGTCCCAGCAAACCCACCTCTCATTTTCATTTGAAATTAATAAAGAAAGACATTATTCTCTTTTGGGGAAAAGAATTTATGTTATTCTATTCCGACAGGAAGCTGTTAAATATTTGCAATATACGAGGTGGGGAGAGAGAGAAAGAGAGGGGTAGTATATGGCTCCCTTTTACTACTTAATGAGATAGAACCTTAATTAGTCACTCATCATTCTCCCTTTAGCTTGCTTAATAACTACTATTACTACCCTTTTGAGAGTGAGAGAGACAGAGAGAGACTTCCATTACTCTACTCTAAGCTCTATCTTATTGATTGAAGAAATATATCTACATATTTTTCAGTTTTCAGCCTTTTCATATATATTTCTCTTGTAAAGAAAACCCAAATCAACTGCAGCTTCAAACTAAAAAGATCGATTCAGTGAGAGATCGAAGATGACAGATGAATCAACTATTTCGACTCAAGATCCAGTAAATGGATCCCATCCTCCTCCAAAGAAGAAGAGGAACCTCCCAGGCACCCCAGGTGTGTATACAATTTGATATCGTAATTGATCGATCTCGAAATTTCTCATATAATAAAAACTGGTAAGAATCTTGAATGTTCCGATTCTCCCAATTGCTTTTCATGCTTCAAGTATATTCATATTTATAATTAAGTAAAAAAGTTGGTGGTGTACGTAGATCCTGAAGCAGAAGTGATAGCCCTATCACCGAAGACCCTAATGGCTACGAACAGATTTTTGTGTGAAATATGTGGGAAGGGTTTCCAAAGAGATCAAAATCTGCAGCTGCACAGAAGAGGGCACAACCTGCCATGGAAGCTGAAGCAAAGGAGCAGCAAGGAAGTCCGGAAGCGCGTTTACGTGTGCCCGGAGAAGTCGTGCGTCCACCACCACCCGTCGAGGGCTCTGGGCGACCTCACCGGAATCAAGAAGCACTTCTGCCGGAAGCACGGTGAGAAGAAGTGGAAGTGCGAGAAATGCTCCAAGCGCTACGCCGTCCAGTCCGATTGGAAAGCCCACGCCAAGACTTGTGGCACCAGGGAATACAAATGTGACTGCGGCACCGTCTTCTCAAGGTCCTCTCTCTCTCTCTCTCTCTCTCTGTATACATGTATGTGTGTGTGTGTGTGTGTTTTTGATAGTTCATGTAGTAAGCAGCCCTAAACAACTAGGATGATTCTATTTCCTTTTGTTTTGTTTCTCTCTCTCTTGATTTGCATTCATGAGAGTGGTAGGGATTGATGGAGAGAGAGAGTTATGTAGGCAGGAATTAGTTGAATTTGTAACCTCTAAATGGTTTGTTAGTATAGGATGCTTTTACATTTCCAGAACTGGCAAGCTAGAGATCTAGTTTTCCACATTCCATATTAAAAATATGTTGCCTTAAATTTATAGGCTTTTCGATATTTATTATTTAAAATGTTACATTACATATATATTTATAAATATATACATTATATGAAAAATTGAAATCTTGAATTTTGAATCTTGAACTTGTAGGAGAGACAGCTTCATCACTCATCGCGCTTTCTGTGATGCATTAGCCCAAGAAACAGCAAGAGTGAGAGCAGCAACGCATGTGGCCTCCAGCCATGCCACAAATCTGAATTACCATTTCCTAGGGGGCATGGCCCAACATTTCACCTCCATCTTCAAACCAATCTCCACCAACGACCTTAATCTCGACCCAATTCTCATGGATCCAGGACTCCCCCTCTCCATCACTCACCCCACACCCAAAAACCTTCAAGAAATACACTCAATGGGAGCCGGGACCCTCTCACAAGACCATCCATTCGCGACGGCGACGGCTCCGACCTTCTCCAACCCTCCACCATACTACAACATGAATTGGGACATGACCAACAAATTCCCCTCCAATATTAGACCCCATCCCGACATGACCAACGACTCCATCCCTTTAACCAATCCCAATGAAGTGAGTGTGCCATCATTGTTTAGCACTCACCAAAGCCAAAGTCATCATGCAGATACTGCAAGAATGTCTGCAACGGCGTTATTACAAAAAGCTGCTCAAATAGGAGCAACTACAACTGACCCTTCAATGATCCTAGGAAACTTTGGGGTGAAGTGTAGTGACAATCATAATTCGGTTCAAGCAGGGAACAAGCTTTATGGGTTGTACAGTACAAGCTCAGTAACCAGTGCCTTCGGGAGTGATGTTGAGAGCTCAGTGAATGACCATTCTGCCATCAACCAGCTACAGATGTACTCGTCTTCGAAACGTCGTCGTCTGCAGAATGAGGAGATCGTAGAGGGAGAAACAAGGGATTTTCTTGGAGTTGGGATCAGCCCAATCTGCCAGCCATCATCCATCAATGGATGGATATGAAAGTGATCATGTAAGAATTTAAGGTTTTGAGTTCATGGGATTCTTGCACTGATCAGTTTTAAGGAAGATGTGGCTAGTTTGAGTGGCTGATGAGTGAGAATATACAAGCAATCAGAGGGGAGAGAGAATTTGTTTCCTTTGGAAAATTTGGTGGATTCTATGAGTTATGGGAAAAGGGAAATGATAGTGGAGGTTGGCCACCTTTTTAGCTCCATTATTGCTGTGTTGATTAATTATATATGTTATTGCTGTTGTTTGTGGAAATAAACTGAGTATTACAAAATGGCTTATAAATCTAGTTATAGTGCTAGTTTTATATATTGATTTAAATAAAAATGAAAATTATTTGCAGTGATCACCTTTTTTCCTTAGCCTTTCCCCCAACGTATAATATACAAGCAGCTAGTTGCATATTTCCATTATATGTCAAAGTTTTTCCTGATGAGTTGATTTACCAGACTCGAATCTTCTTGATTTATCTAGCTTGTTTCAAGATTTATACCGAGTTATCAAGAAATAATATAGGTTCATAAATTGCATTACACTACAAAAAACTTGCAAAATATTGATGGATAAGTAGGCTTAAAGATGGAAATTTTCCATCCTTACAATGCTCGTTGCTAAGGTGTAGCAATGGAATTTTAAGTCTCCAGCGATGGAATAATCCCGTTGATAAAAAATTGTGTCGACGGAATGATCAAAACTCGATCGCTATTCTGCATTTTTTTTAGTGTTAATATTAGGGTTTTCCACACAACGTAAATGACTTTATTGAAGAATATAAATAGAGTACAATAAGATATGCAAATATCTAAAAGATATGAAAATACAAGAAACTCTAGTTACTAGAATATCTAAGATAATATTCTATCATCCATCCTCAAGCGATTGCGTCGGAATAGAGGAGACGCGAAGCTTGCGACGAAAGAACTCAGATAGTGGACGAGGCAGCGCCTTGGTGAAGACATCAGCTATCTGATGCTCGGTTGGGACATGTTCGGTGCATAGTTTCCCGTCCTGGACAAGCTCTCGGACGAAGTGGTAGTCTATGTCGATGTGCTTCGCTCGCTTATGAGAAATTGGATTTTGCATGAGGAATATAGAGCTTTTATTGTCGCAAAGCAGCCTAGGAGTGCCGTGTAGTGGGACGCGAAGTTCGCGAAGGAGCAAAGTGATCCAGATGACCTCGGCGGCTGTATTCGCCATGGCGCGATACTCGGACTTACAGCTGGATCGAGCCACGGTGGGTTGTTTCTTGGCACTCCAGGAAACTAGATTTCCAGCCAGGAAGATGGCATAGCCATATGTAGAACGACGAGTCTCAATGCAACGTGCCCAGTCTGCGTCCGAATAAGCTACGAGATCACATGTAGTGGGGCGAGTAAAAAGAAGACCATGAGATAGAGTACCCTTCACATAACGTAATATTCGTTTCACAGCCTGGAAGTGCTCGACGGTCGGAGCCTTAAGAAACTGACTGGCGAGATTAACTGCGAAGGAGATATCCGGACGAGTTATAGTAAGATATTGAAGGGCTCCGACAAGCAAGCGATAGTGAGTAATATCGGCGAATGGTTCGCCAGAGTGAGGAAGCGAGATGCCCGCCGGTAATGGAGTAGCAACTGGGCGAGCTTCGAGGAGCTCAGCTCGTGTGAGAAAGTCGCGAGCATATTTGGCTTGCGAGAGAAGTAAACCTTCGGCAGTATATGTGACTTCCAAGCCTAAGAAGTAACTGAGACGACCCATATCCTTGATGGCAAATTCAGAGTGCATGCGGGTTATAAATAACGAGATGTGATGCGAGCTGTTGCCGGTGAGGATGATGTCGTCGACATAGACGAGGAGATAAAGTAGAGTAGTCCCATTGGAGTAAATAAATAGAGAAGTGTCGGCTTTGCTGCATATAAAACCCGAAGATAGGAGAAACGAACTGAGGCGTTGAAACCAAGCACGGGGAGCTTGCTTAAGTCCATAAAGCGCCTTTTTGAGACGACATACGTGATTGGGGAAGCGTGGATCGACAAACCCCGGTGGTTGATCCATATAAACGGGCGTCGATAGTATGCCATTGAGAAAGGCATTTTTAACGTCGAGCTGGTGCAAAGTCCAGCCAGATGCAACTGCAAGTGAGAGAACAATACGAACCGAAGAGGCTTTGACAACAGGACTGAATGTGTGTGAGAAGTCAAGTCCCGGTACCTGAGAGAAACCTTGTGCAACAAGGCGAGCTTTGTGACGCTCAATAGTGTCGTCCGATTTAAACTTCGTCCGGAAAACCCACTTAGAACCAACAATATTAGTATCGGAAGGTCGCAGTACTAGATCCCAAGTATGATTCTTTGGTAAAGCTTCCATTTCTTCGGACATGGCGTCGAGCCAAACTGGATGCTTAGCCGCCGACTTGTATCCCTTAGGTTCAGAACAAGTATCGAGAGCATTATGTAGATTTGTAGCAGCATAGTAAGCGAGATGGCGCGGCTTGAAGATTCTAGCACGAGCTCGTGTAATCATATGATGTCCGGGCGGAGTAGGAGGCGGAGCTTGCAGCGCTGAAGGTGGAGAAGGCGTGGGAGAAAGCGGCGGTGCAGGAGCAAGCGGGTGATCTTCCGGGCATAAAGTGCAGGGATGAGTAATGACCGGCGGTTGAGGCTGTGCCGGCGTAGTTGGTGCAGGCGCCGAGAAAACCATAGCGGCGGCTGCAGGTGGCTCAATAAAATCGGAGATGTCGAGCTTGGAAATAGGGGTTGCATTCGAGAAGCCCTTGTGACTGGAAGAATAGCCGATGAATATACATGGGATGCTGCGAGGAGAAAACTTGTGCGCCGCGTAGTCACGAAGACACGGATAAACTCAACAACCAAATGGATGAAATAAGCCATAATTCGGATGCACGCCAAATAGAGTCTGAAAGGGCGACGATCCTTGAAGAATGGAGGATGGCAATCGATTTATAATAAATGTTGCTGTAGAGAAAGCTTCAACCCACATGGTAAGCGGCAGTCGAGATTGAAATAGTAAAACTAACCCGGTCTCAGTAATGTGTTGATGTTTGCATTCGGCACGACCATTTTGAGAAGGGGTGTACGGGCAAGATTGAAGATGTTGAATGCCTTTTGTTGAAAAGAAATCCTGAACCGCCCTGTTTGTAAATTCAGTACCCCCATCACTTTGAAAAACTTTTATCGATCGAGAGAACTGATTTTCAACTAGTGTCGCAAATTTCTGCAAAACGGAGAAGAAATCCGATTTCCTGACCAATGGATATAGCCAAGTGAAGCGACTGTAATCGTCTACAAATATCACATAATACCGAAAATTGGCAGCAGAAGTAATGGGAGCAGGTCCCCATAAGTCACAATGTATCTTATCTAAAACATGTGAAGAATGCTTTTCATTCAAAGTAAAAGGAAGACGCGAACTTTTAGCAATTTGACAGGACGAACAAAGACTCGGTTTTGGCAAACAGGAGGTCACATTGATAAGACCTTGTTTACAAAGTAAGGAAATAGAATTAAATGAAACATGACCCAAACGACTATGCCATAACTCAAACGAAGCACGTAAAGAATTATCTTTCAGTTGGGAGATGAGAGCGGGCTGCGCGTGATCAAGAACATAGAGCCCTACATTACGGCGACCTCTTGCAAGAACTTCCCTTGTGTGCCGATTCTGAACAGTAAAAGATTTATTAGAAAATAAAATATCGACTGGATAATCGGACGTAAGCTTGCTAACAGATAGCAAGTTCTTGGTAAGAGAGGGCACCACCAAAACATCTAATAAATCAACAAAGTTATGCAAGCGAGAAAAACTAATATGTGATATATCAAGAGATGCACCGTTACCAACAACGACTCGATCAGAGCCGGAATATGGCTGAGAAGAGTCAAGAATATCAGCATCAGGAGTCATATGAGCAGAGGCACCTGTATCCAAAAACCAATCAGACGCATGGGAGGAAGAAACGGAGCAGTTAGCATTGAAGGCCTCTGCAAGATTTGCGCTCGGAGAGCGAGAATAGCGATTAGGACAGGCGTCCGCATAGTGCCCATCCCGGCGACAGATTTGACAATGAGGTTTGCGGCGTTGGTTCGAACGGTTGTTACCACGGCGACGTTGATTATTTTGAGTACCTCCAGAGCGTTTATCAGAAGTGCTGTGGTTGGAGGAAGTCGACGTCGAGGGTTGACTTTGGCCGTAAAATGCGACGGGAGCGGTGGTGTTGCCGTCCATGGAATCCTGAAACATGGAGAAACTCTCGGCTTTGGAGAGTAAGTCTCAAAAAGATGGCAGCGCAGTGAGCGCCATTTGAGCGACGACAAAGGAGGAGAACTGGAGACCGAGACCGCAAAGGAACCAATGCGCCTTATTAGTGTCATCAACCGGACGACCCATGGCAGCCAATTGATTGCATAGCGCTTTGAATTCTCGTCCATACTTAGCAACAGATCGTGTACCGCGCTTTATCAGTTGCAAGTCATCTTTGAGTCGAAGCTCACGAGCCTTCGACTTGTTGCTGAAGGCGGCATCCAAAGTCATCCAAACTGAGCGAGCAGTCGTGCAACCGATGACTTCTGCCATAGCTTCTTCGGACAGAGTAGAGAGAAGTAAACTGAGTAACCGCTGAACTTGGAGATGCCAAGCGGTGTAGGCGGGGTTGGAGGAAACCGAACCC
>JAPKLW010000663.1:33418-105385 GCA_026898455.1 Plectranthus barbatus
TACTAACATAAGAATACATCAATAGAACTATGAACACTATCGAAAATCAAAAATACAAAGTATTAAACTTAACTTCAGATCGATCAGACATGTCCGGTTCAAACTACAGAACTACAAAATAAAAAACAAAACTCCACAAAAACCTCAAAGCCGACAACGATCACGAACGCCAAATCCAGAAACAAAAACAAAAATCAGATCGAGAGAAGATATATAAATCGTATCAAACGAATGAGGAAGAAGATATCAGAACGCGCGAATAAGGAATACAAAATCTAATTAAATATGGAAATATATACCTTCTAAATTTTAAAAATCCTAAAATTACAAAAATAACCTTAATGAATCAAAACTGCAGGATAAACAATGAAAACTGCACACGGAGTAAATTTGATCATGAGCGTTGATATCACAAAATCAAAGGCTGAGATTTATTCTCATTTCTTATACTAAAAACTATTCTCATATGATCACTACTCTATATATATATATTTTAATTGCGTGTTCAATCTCTGTTATATACAATTAATTAGTATGTTCCCCTGTTTCTAAACCTACCTTTGTCTTTATCCTGTTTACATTTAAAAAAAATGTTTCACCATATTATTATTTTGATACAATAAGTTTTAGAATTTGAAGAGTCCATTACTCGCCAACATTATAAGAACTAAGAAAATTGATGATTCATGACCCAAAAGATATTTTAATTATCGATTTAGGACAAAAAAACAAATGTTAGGAAGTATTTATACCTATTTGTAGTTTTGATGAGTCACAAATTGTATAGACTAAGTTAGAATTGTCTCTGGATTATCGTAGTTCACATAAACTTGTAAAGTCCTATTAGGATATATCGAGTTGTAACAGAACTGACGAATCTAATCAAGACAAACTAGGTGGAAATCCAAAGCCCCAGTTTGAATCGTGTGGAGTAAGGAGATACCAACTTCCAGTTTGGAGTTGATGACTTAGAGAAACTGACCGAAGACGCCAGTCTGAATCATCTCCAGTTTACAAGTTTAGTTCCTAATCACACGAAAAGACAAAGAGAACAATCTAAAGAATCATCATAGACCATTCTTTAAGAATGGAGATTCATTAAAGACTAATGAAGCCAACCAGATTCCTCAGACTAGCAGAGCCGTTCTGAAATAAAAGCAGAATGTCGACATCCTTTGTGAGAAAAGGACGTAGCAGGAGCAGAACCTTAGGAAAGTGCCCTGCTCTCGTCAGAAAAAAGATGCATCTGATTGGACGATACTCAAATGTCTCTAAATGGCTACAATTCGAAATGCTCACACTTCGTCAATAAATACACGAAGTACTCAGAGTAAAAATATATAGAAACAAAGAAAAAGCACCGACATTATGCAAAAGTGAAAACTCGAGTGTTTCTATTATCTAGGCTAATTCTCATCAGCTTACCGTGTCTCATCTCTTGAACATGAGACTCACAGCTTCTCAGCTTGAGTTATTTATCGGTGTTCTTTCTCTCCTAAAAATTACACATAAGTCATTCCAGATCTCCAGCAGTGATTCTTACGAGCGTTTAACCAACCAATTTGATAGTTCTAAAGGAACTTCAAAGCTCTCAACTCTGGAGGAGGAGGCAGCTATGTGGAGTGCCCACACTCCAAATTTACGATGCTGAAGGGACCAGAGGCCTGGACGAGTAGCTAGTGGACTGGTAGGCACTGGCATCTTCCAGCTAGCGATAGATTGCAAGAGTCATCTGTAACGGAGGCTTAGTGAATTTCTAGATCACGGTCTTAGGAGAAGACGTAGGAGTTGTCCGAACCTCTATAAATGCTTGTTGTTTACTGCGTTGTTTACATTTCTGCAGGGATTTTAAAACTCAACACATTCCACTCGCAGACAAACAGTTTTCTGAAATACAATTTGTTTAAGAAACACCAATTTGTAAGTGCAAGATTGAACTTAAAATTAATGCTGCACACTATACTTACTCTGGTCTCCGAGCCAACAAGTGGTATCAGTGCAGACCAGTCTTTACAGATGGAACTACTTTGAGTTGCTAAGGACCGGATCCATTTCCTTGTGCTCTTTCTTTTGTCTAGCGAGTAGGTTAAACATCGATGATGAATATCACAAAGGTTCCACCATATTCGGTGGAGAAGTTCGCCATCTGGAAGAAGTGGTCCACCATCCAGGGATGTTTGACATCATCATGCATGGACCTAAAAAGATCATGAAGGTCAACACCCGAATCGGAGGTGATGATGGCCCGGAGATGATCGAAAAGCCCTACGGTGAATGGTCATCATAGGACAAACCACGCGCCCAACTGGACCCCATTGCTCATGAGATGATCCTGTCAGCTCTACGAGAGGCACTTGTTGACGAAGTTATGCAGTTCGACTATGCCAAAGAAGTTTGGGATTATCTTGGAGGCTTGTGTCAAGAGTCTGAACAGATGAAGCGGGACAATCTCGAAGTGTACGTCGACAAGTATGAATCTTTCTAAATGCTTCTTGAAGAAAACATCAAATCCATAGAGCCTAGATTCAACACGATCGTGCGCGAGCTCAAGGCGTTGAACATAGTATATTCAACAACAGATCTTGACGCCAAGATTATGTCCAAAATGCCAATGGAGGACTGGTTCATAAAGACAATCAGTTTGAAGGAGAAAGATCTCTTCAAGATCTCCACAAAGGAGCTCAACTCCAAGCTCACGAGTGGGACATCCAAATGGTGAACAAGAATGAAGCCGTTCGAATGGCTCGTTCACCAACCCACCATACCAAAAATGTTGTATACTTCGTGAAGAAGAACACCAAGTGGAGGCCAAAGAAGCCATTCCAAACTGACAGACCAGCTGGTTAGTTAAATCTAGTGAAAGAGAAACCATGCACTTCAACCTCCTACCAGATGGAAGGAGAGAGCTTGAAGAGAAGATGAAGAAATTGATCAAGCTCATAGAGAAAGAAAAGGCCAAGATGAATGCTCCTTAAACAGAGGACAAGAGGTTCGTGAAGAGATCACCTCGATCTTGCTTCGAATGCAACTCTCCAGACCACCTCAAGTTCGAATGTCCACGTATGGACATATAGAAGGGAGAAAAGCTCAAAAAGATCTTTGAACAAAGAGCTTCAAGGGCCGTTGCCAATGTGATGATGTAAAGAACAGAGATGCCCAACATTCCCGACAGCGACGATGGATGCATCACTTCAGACGAAGAGTCTGAGGAAGAAGCTCTGCTAGTATTTCTAGCCACTATTAAGGAAGGAAACAACGACAATCCAGAAGCCAAGATGGCCTTAACGGCGACTGGTGATGAGGTAACTACTTCTATACCAGTTTTAATGTTTTTCGCATGCATGTTAGAGGACTCTGAATCATATTACTTCGATTCAGAAGATGTTTCCCTCGATCTACTATCAAAATAATATCCTAAATCCTAAGAATATAAAAACATTTTAGCCGGAGAAAATTTCTCGTTGAAATCGCAAGTTTTCAGTTTTGACCAATGAGATTAACAAGTCTCGGTCTGCCAGCGAGGAACTGGCCAAACTTAGGGAAAAACACTTCAATCTTTTAAAAGATTTCAAACTTCTTAAAATGGAGTGTAATTCCTTGAAATAGAAAAACCTTGAGCAGGAACATTGTAAATGTTCCTTTGTGAAATACTCTAGAGAACTTTAAGATGTTCTCTTCTTTAACGGGTCTAGGCTTTAACGAATATGATTTGCGCATTTCTGACAAAAAGAAAATTTTCTTTATAACGGAAAATACCTGCGATAAGTCAAGATTAAAGGGCAAAGGGGTAGCAAAAAATTCTCTGCTTTCGCTAGAAAGGCTCAATGTTGGACTACGAGCATTCTCAAACTAGCTAATCAGGAAGTGATCTTGAAGTTGGTTGTTCAGAATAAACTGGTAAAACAGAATATTCCTAAACTGACTCAATCACAAACTGAGAGGAAACCAGTTCAGCCCAAGAAACTGGTTAAGCAGTATGTTCCTACTGCAAGAAGTCAATTTCACCAATCAGTTTAGACAAGAAACCTTTTGCGAGGAAGCCAAACAACCAACCTTGTTACTCCCATAACCAGAGACCCGAATCTTATTTTTGAAATGAGAGGATGAATATACAAAGTAGGGGTAACAACTACTTGAGTCCTGAGCTACGTAAAATCTCTTTTTCAAAGGCTAGGAAGACTAATTTTGATGCTCATAAACCACATGACTATTCCACACATCTGGAACCAGTTTTCCAAGGTCGTATGAGGAAATCCACTTCCAAAAAGACTGCACACACCTGCACAATTTCTCAAACAAATGTCATGCATTATATGAGAAGGAAGAGAAAGGTAGTTGGAAAAAGCACTGAGAAGCTACCTGCAGTGAGGATAACTCAAGTTTGAATCTCCAAAGGGTGGATTCAACACACTAATCCCACAGGAGCCGCAGATGTTCGGGGACCTAAAGCATGATTTGTGCTTTATAGGAACCAATACATGCAAATCAACTTCAAAGGAAAAAGAATGTGTGGATCTTAGATAGTGGATGCTCTGCGCACATGACTGGAGAAAGAAATCATCTTTCAAATCTCATAATGGTCAAAGGACCAACGGCCATGTTTGGTGAAAACTCTAAAAGTAGAGTGATAGGAAAGAGATGCATTGAACAAAATGTAATCATCATCGAGAACGTATTTCTTGTCACCAACCTAAAGCACAACCTCCTAAGCATCAGTCAACTTAGTGAAAGTAGTTATGTTGTTTTCCTTGTCAATTCAGAATGTTAAATTCGAGAAGTGACTTTAGTAGAAGTCAAGCTCTGAGGCATAAGGAGGGGGAGAACTATACATGGTAGAGTGGACAGACAAGCTAATGCTTTGTAGCAACCAGCTCATGTGAAACAAACTAGTTGTGGCACAAAAGGTTGAACCATCTGAATTTCAAGACTATTAATAATTTGGTTAAGCACGAGTTGGTAACAAGTCTACCGTAGGGAATCTTAAAAAAAGACGACATCTGTAGAGCAAGCCAATTAGGAAAGCAGACCAAAGCTTCGTTCAAGAACAAGCCAGACAGTGCAAGCACAGAGCTGATACTGGAGCTGCTGCATGATAAGCTCGGAATTTGACTCACTTATGTCTATTATTTTCTAGTGTTTATTGAGTTTATTAGCTTATTTTATGCATTACTAGTCATCAAGAGGTATTATGCTTGTCATTGCGATGTTTTGTAGGATTTTGGGCTAAAAAGTGGATTAAAAGATGAAAAAGTTGAAGTGGGAGATGTTCTGTTTTGACCGACATGAAGAATTCGAAGTGAAGGAATGAAGACTCCACATCGACCGATGCAAGGCTTGCATCGATCGACGTGGAGCGGTCGAAATAATGTGGTGACGACTTGAGGAGCTCGACTTGGAGGGATCCGCGTCGATCGACACGTGTTCTGTATCAGTCGATGCAGAGGCGGGAAAATAAATTGTCGAGATTTAATTGGTTAAATCTTATTTTTTGCCCTAGGTCCCAAAATATACACTTCTACCTCTATAAATAATGATGTACTCGAATTTCGAGGGAGTTATAACTTTTCTGGAGAGGATTCAGCAAGCTTATAGTTTTTATTTCATGTTTTTAGAGATTGAAGACTTGAACAATCTTTATTTGTCATTGTAAGTTTTATTATGCAATTTAATTATGTTTCTTTTGTTTCTTTCCATCATGAGTGGCTAGAAACCCAAGCAGGTTCTAGGGCTTTGTATAATTAATCATGATTGCATGTTAGATTAATCAACTCAAATTGCATGGTTTCAATTCCTGATTTAATTGATAGAACTTAGAATTGAAAATGGATCGAGAGATGAATTTGATTCTATGTTCATAATTATTTATCGAAAGATCGAGAGGAGAAGTTTAATAATAGGAAGAGGAATTTGAATATAATTGATTTCCTATCTCAAAAGGAAGAGTAGTCAATTATAGGGATTCAATCTATGTTTATTGATGTTGATTATTTTCATGTTCTTGAGGCCAATCAAGCATATACAATCACATAATAGTAACCTAGATTATAATTGCCCAACCAAGCAATTATAATACATTAATCTGATTTCCCACCATTGTAGAGTTGATTATCTAGCATGTATTATGATTGATTATTTGCCGTAGAATCTGTGTCTCTTTATAATGCTTTTCAAAACCCTTTAAATTTCTGCATTGTTATCTTTACTTTCCAAAAAATATCCAATTTTCTGTCTACTCGAACAATGAATCTTAAAAATGTGGTTAGTACATGAGATAATTTCATTACACAATTCCTCTGGGTTCGACTACCTTTGGGTATATTATAAATTTATTTACCACTATATTTGCAATTAATCTGCGAATTTTGTAGTGATCACTGCACATGGACCTCTTCGGACCATTGACTCCACCCACCGTTGGAGGCAAAAAGTTCTCTTTGGTAGTCATTGATGAGTACTCGAGATACACGTGGGTGAAGCTTCTCAAGATCAAGGATGAAGTAAAGCTCATGCTACTAGAGCTGGTGATGCTCGTCCAAAATGACAAATGAGCCATAGTGAAGAGGATCATGTCAGATAACAAAACTGAGTTCTGCAACGGACCTCTAATAAATTTTTGTTCTGAAGTTGGGATAAGACACAAGAGATCATCCCCAAGGACTCCACAGCAGAATAAGCTTTTAGAAAGAAGAAATCGAACTCTCAAGGAGGTTGTGAGTACCATGCTGGCAGAAACCAATTTGGGTGAGTGTTATTGGGAAGAAGCTGTGATAACAAACTGCTATACACAGAATGGAAGCAAACTTAACAGCTGCCTGCTCAAAACTCCTTTTTAAGCATATCAGGGTCGTAAGTCTTCCTTAACTTATCTTCATGCTTTTGGTTCACCATGTTATATTCGCAACAACGGGTAGTCAAAGTTGAATACTATTTCTCCCAGAGTTGATAAGGGTGTTTTCCTTGGATATGGACGCCCCCTCTCACAAAGGATACATAGTACTCAACAAGACTACCGAGCTTGTGAAAATATCATGCAATGTTATATTGGATGAAGCTAGTTTAGTGAACACGACCATGAAAGAACTGGCTCAAGAGTTTCATGAGATAAATAATGTTGATGAACAATTGGGCTTAGAGAATTCTGATCTTGAACCAATTACTCCGACTAGATCTCTAGATGGAACTTCTTCACTACCAGTTTCCTCAGCTGGTGCTAAAACCACTGAGAGGGCCGGTGATGCTATTGAACTTGTTGAGGCCTTGGGTTCCATTTCCCTAAATAACGACATAAGTCAAGAGGGAATCCAACCTAAAGTTTCAAGCTTCAAGAGGAAGAACCTTCAAAGCTCCAGAGACAGAGGAAGTGGCAGGTCATGAAGACCTAACTCGCGAGTTAGGAACTGATGGTGCTCGAACTGATTACATCATCACACCAGTTCTTGAAGAGTCAGTAGCTGAAGATACGCAATCGATAGAGGGACCAGTCCCAAATCAAGATGCTATTTTAGAGAATCAGATCGTGTCACAAGACTTCCATCTTACACACGCGTCAGTTGCCACAACATCTAGCCAAGAACCGCTCGTCCAACCAATCAAAGTTAGTGAGCTTCACATATCTAAATGGTTGAGACATCATCCAAAAGATGATGTTCTAGATGATGTTGCAAATCCAGTTCGAACAAGGCAAGGAAGTGCTCTACTCGCTCGTTATATTTCCCAATCGAAACTAACAAAGATTGGAGAAAGGCTGCAATCACCGGATTTGATCAACATAATTCAAGAAGAGCTTTCAGAGTCCACCCCCAACAACGTGTGGTGCTTGGTAGATAGGCCTACTCATCATCCAGTGATAGGCACCAAGAGGGTCTTCAAGAACAAGCGGGAAGAAGCCAGCAACATATTCAGGAACAAGGTGAGACTTGTTGCTAAGGGATATGCACAATGCAAAAGCATTGATTACAATGAGACCTTCACACCAGTAGCCAGACTAGAAGCAATCAGGCTCTTCATAGCCTATGCATCATATCACAACTTCACAGTCTTTTAGATGGACTTGAAGAGTGTCTTTCTCAATGGAGAACTTAAGGAGGAAGTGTACGTTGAA
Organism: Plectranthus barbatus; assembly: GCA_026898455.1. Lineage (NCBI taxonomy): Eukaryota > Viridiplantae > Streptophyta > Magnoliopsida > Lamiales > Lamiaceae > Plectranthus > Plectranthus barbatus. Next base: position 41,520 of record JAPKLW010000663.1, read on the forward strand.
CAACCTCCTGGCTTCAAACAAGGTACTAAGGTCTACAAACTGAGGAAATCCCTATATGGGTTAAAGCAAACTCCCCGAGCTTGGTATAAGACCTTATCTCAATTCTAGCTGAAGAATAGCTTCAGGAAAGGGAAGATCGACATGAATCTCTTCCTTACCAAAGATGCTGAAGACATACTCCTTGTTCATATCTATGTTGATGACATCATCTTCGGATCTAGCAACTCATCTCTTTGCGAGAATTTCACCCAGCTCATGCAAAACAAATTTCAAATGAGCATGATGGGAAAGATGAAATACTTCCTAGGATTTAAAGTTCATCAGTCCTCAGAATGGATCGTCATACATCAAAGAGAGTACACAAAGGATCTCATCAACAACTTTTGTCCAGATAAGACAAAGACGCTCAGAATTCTGATGAGTACAAGTGTGAGGATCACTCCAAATGAAGAAGGACAACAAGTTGATCCTACAAGTTTCATAGGCATCATAGGATCCTTACTCTATTTGACAGCCAGAAATCTCCTACGACGTTGGAGTATGCGCAAGATTTAAAACGAATCTAAAAGGATTGTCAAATACTTGAAGTTACCTGAGTCACTGGGAACCTGATATCTCAGGTGTGATGAGCTCAACCTTATTAGATATTCAGACTCAAACTTTGGAGGATGCCGAATTGATCGAAAAAGTAGCAGTGGTACTTGTCAGTTTTTAGGGCACAAACTGATAAGCTGGTACAACAAAAAGCAGCACTCAGTTGCTACTTCAACCACTGAAGCTGAATACGTAATTGCCGCCAGTTGCTGTGTTCAAATTTTATGGACCAAAAAGTAATTGAAGGATTATGATGTCAGTTCTGGTTGTGTACCAATCTATTGTGATAACAAAAGTGCAATGTGCATTACAAAGAATTCAGTTAATCACTCCAGAACAAAGCATATCGATATCAGGCATCACATCATTTTGAAGATTAACTCGCAGATATATTTACAAAGTCACTTCCAAAAGAAGGATTCAGAGAGTTATGCATCAAACTCGGTCTTCTAGAGTTTGATGAAATAGCATATGAGGAGGAATGAGTCGAGCTCTCATTTGTGGTTTTCTGAAAAAGCGGAATAAAACTGAGTCCAAGCTTTCAATTTTGGTATTCTGAAGAAGAATAAAACTGAGTCCAAGCTCTCAGTTTAGATATTCTCAAGAAGAATTAAAGTAGACACATTTACCAGTTTAATTAAGTTTTCCAACTCTAGCCACATTGCCAACTAAATAGAGGAGGCCAGCTTGCCAAGTCAGCAAACTTGAATAAGGAGGGAGATTCAAAGCGTCGTGGTCACAGTCAACACGCAACATTACCGCCCACAAAAATCAAAAGAATAGGAATATGCCACACAAGTGATATGTGCGTAAAATGACCTATTTTTCGATGTATGAGCGTGCATGTTTGTGGCCATTTTACTCCCATATCATATGCATTCTGCTTGTTTATGTTGTGTTTTCGTGTTTTTGGTGTTTCGTATGGTGTAGGATAGGTTTTGGGCATAAAACAACACTTTTGGATGAGTTTTGGATGAAAATAGCCCGAGCTAGGAGTCAAAGGGAAGCAGGATCGACCGAGCGGTGCAGAAAGGGTGCAGGGGGATTTCAGAGACTTCGCTCGGTCGAGCCAAACTTGGCTCGGTCGAGCCAAGCCCTGCAGGAAGGTGGCTCGGTCGAGCAACCTTTGGCTCGATCGAGCACTGCTCTTCGAGAGGTGGCTCGGCCGAGCCACCCTTGGCTCGACCGAGCCGAACCTGGATTTGCCTTGGCGGGTTTTTCCAGTTTTCCAGCAATCCCGGGCGATCCGTTTCTGGCTCGAGCGATCCAAGGCCCTGTTTGCTCATTATAAAAAAGGGAAAAACAGTTATTTTGAGGAGGAATTCATAACTTTTCATAACATTAAATAACCACCTCCTAAATTCTCTCTACGATTCCATTTCCATCTCTTCCAAAACCTATCAAGGAGCTAAATCATCAATCCTAGGAGGAGAATTGAAGATCCAAGGGGGTAGATCAAGACCTAACAAATCCAATTGGGGAAGATTTCACTTTCTACTTATCAATTATAATGGATGTATTTGATTTCAACTTTGTATTGCTACAATTGAGAGGTATGATGCTCTAATTCAATTTGGATGTTGATTTGAACAAGGATGCATGAAAATTAAGTTTGATAATTGTTTGTTTACTTTCCTTTGAGAGCTTGAATTGCACTAGAACTTGTTCCTTACCTCTTAGGTGTAGGTAATAGCCAACTTAGGAGGTAGTTGACGTGAACGCTGCAGCCAACACGCGGGCGGGATCGTCGTGAATAGTGTAAATTCATACGATTTTAGTTCCAATCCCTGTGCAGTGCTAGGTCGTAGGACAATAATTGACGTTCTATTTGGAGTGGTCTAGGGCTTAATAACGTAACTGTTTGCAAGTCTTATCATCATCAACCGTTAGCTCGCCGTGACAAGGGGTTAACGAGTGTAGGGTCGATTGCTCAATCTCCTAGGGATTAAAATGTATTTACATCAATGATTAATCTAATTTGATTACATCTACGTTTATTTCAACATCCTATCTACGTCATTTGAGTATTTTCTTGTCTTGGTTTACCAAGGTGTGGAGAGAATTGGTTGAATGTTGTTTGTTGGTTTAATTCATTGTTTGTTATATGTTGTTAGCATAGGTTTAAATTGATTGCCTAGTTGATAGAAATCACTCAACGACTTTATTTTTGCCTAGCTATAAGACTTTGCTATAGTATCTCGGTAATCTAGCGGGCGAAGGGAAGAAGGACCTGGATTTGACAAATTTTATTCTTGTGTAGCTAGGAGTTTAATTTGATTGAACTTTTAGCCGCATCAAGTTTTGGCGCCGTTGCCGGGGACTTCATTTAGTAGGTTGCTAGATATTGGGGGAAAAGTGAAGCTTGTAGGCTAGGTGTTTGTGTTTTTGTTTGTGTGAATATTGTACTAACATTTGTTTGATAATTGTTCTAATTTGTTTTCTTTTGGATTTTTGTTTTTGTTGGAGACTTTCCTTTGTTGAACTCTTGTAGGTGTCTAACATGGAGAGACTTATTAATGTGCAAAGGCAATTGGAGGAGATGAGAGACCTCATGATGCAAAGACAAAGACTGCGAATGCCTATTCGAAACGTGTATCAGGTAATGTTTCATTGTAGTAACCAATGGCAGGAGGAGGAAAGAGCTTCTCAAACGGTAGATATTGTAAAAGAATCTCATGATGATGATTTTTGGAGGAGACTATTAGAGCTCATGCAAGAAGAACTTAAAGTGTTGAAAAGATCAAGGAAAGAGCATGAGGAAAGGCAAGAAAGAGAGGTGAAGAAAGAAGATGAACCGGCAAGGGAAAGAGAAGTAATTCTTTAAGTTGATGAGGTGAATGAAGATATCAAAGAGCCGACACAAATTTTAGAAAGTATGGAGAAGGATGAGAGTGCGAATATAGATATGAAACCTGAGGAAACATTAGGAGATGGCAAAGAAAACGAGGAAACCGGAGAAATCATTAGTGAAGAGATAATGGGTGTTCATCAAGAAGAGCTCAAGAAGGAAGGCACCGAGGAGACGGTGAAGAACATAGAAGGAGGTAGAATAGAGGAGCTTTCACTTGAAGAGATTCTAACAATACCGGCATTGGAACATTTCATAGAAGAGGAAAAGCCGACAATAAGCAAGGAGAATGAGGATAGGTTGAAGCGGGGAATGTCAACTTGGGAAGTAGGCAAGGTTGAGGAGAGAATGGTGAGTGCATTGGATGAATGGATCAATGAATTTCTTGAAGTCGGGATTAGTTTTGAGAATGTCTTAAGGATCACTTCAAAGAAGAAGCACTCATTCATGCAATTCGAGTTCAATAAGATAATCAATCCTCCTTGGGGAGATGTTAGGGGGAAAAGAAAAATTGCCTTGAATAAATTGCTCCCAAGTAAATGCAGATTAAGGGAGAAAGGTATATTAAAAACCCACAAGATTTTTGACAATGGGTGATGTGGCAAGGTTGTCTAGCTACCGACGTTAAGGAAGCGCTTGTTGGGAGGCAACCCAACCAATTTTATTGCTTTTGTTTAATTGCTTTTAGTTGCTTTGATTTTGAATAAATGTCTAGTTTGTTTGTTTTTGTGTTTGTAGGAGGAGCTACAAGATCGAGAAGAGTGACGATGCACCATCCACCGTTTTTGCAAACTTAGTCTCACTTGACTAAGTTTGGGGGGATGTGCCGGTAGCCGGTGCCTTGGTTTATTCTTCTCCATCTCCTATCCTTTATCTTGCATTTAGTTTAGTTGTTGGATATTGACCCTTTATTGGATTTGATTCGATTGGGTTGTACCTATATTGATATTCTACATTGGATGGATGTTTGGATTATGTTTCTTTTGATGATATGAATGGATATTTTCATAGGTTTGAGTTTGTTGAACATTGGTTTTGATGGTATGTTTGGTGGAGCTAGTGGAAAAAGGATTTATTTGTATAGATTTTGGATAGTGGAATGATGGTGGAAAGAGGTTTTGGAAGTGAATATGGTTGAGGATTGTTTGATTGTGATTGTTGAGAGAATTATTAATGAGTTGGCATGATTGAATACTTCCTATTATGCATGGTTTGTGGTTTGGATTATTCGTTTGGTTTGAATGGTGGAACTATTGGATATGATCTTATCATTGTTGATATTTGGTTTGTGGATAGTTTGGTGGATATGAGAGCTTTATTGGTTTGTTTTATGCTCAATAGTTTCGTGGTGTTTGTGTTGATTTGTAGTAGGTGCAAATAAGGACTGGAGAGCGGTGATCGTGCCTACTGATGGGTAACGCTTTCTATCGTTCTTCCTACCATTTAGTTTCATTACATTTGTTTTATGGCATGTAGATTGTTGTTAGGATTGTTGTGTGCTTGTGTGTGTGTGATGAAACCAAATGAGGCTTGAGATTTAATCATGATTTACTTAGTGGAGTTTGAAGTTTACCTCAACCAATGATAGGGCGGAATCTGGTTTTCGAAGCATGATTTAAGTTTAACTTTTAAATTGCCGAGTTTTGTGTGTGGTTAATGCATAGGACTTGACAAAAAGCTGTGAGGTTGAGCCTTGATATTGTTACAAAGTTAGGTGATAATCTCGTTTTACTTGAACATGCTGAGATAACTTTGATGAGCTATGAGGTATTGCACGAGATAGATTAACGACTTTACTTTGTTTTGATTGAGGACAATCAAAGGTTCAAGTTTGGGGGATTATGATATGTGCGTAAAATGACCTATTTTTCGATGTGTGAGCGTGCATGTTTGTGGCCATTTTACTCCCATATCATATGCATTCTGCTTGTTTATGTTGTGTTTTCATGTTTTTGGTGTTTCGTATGGTGTAGGATAGGTTTTGGGCATAAAACAACACTTTTGGATGAGTTTTGGATGAAAATAGCCCGAGCTAGGAGTCAAAGGGAAGCAGGATCGATCGAGCGGTGCAGAAAGGGTGCAGGGGGATTTCAGAGACTTGGCTCGGTCGAGCCAAGCCCTGCAGGAAGGTGGCTCGGTCGAGCAACCTTTGGCTCGGCCGAGCCGAACCGGGATTTGTCTTGGCGGGTTTTTCCAGTTTTCCAGCAATCCTGGGCGATCCGTTTTTGGCTCGGGCGATCCAAGGCCCTATTTTCTCATTATAAAATAGGGAAAAACAGTTATTTTGAGGAGGAATTCATAACATTAAATAACCACCTCCTAAATTCTCTCTACGATTCCATTTCCATCTCTTCCAAAACCTATCAAGGAGCTAAATCATCAATTCTAGGAGGAGAATTGAAGATCCAAGGGGGTAGATCAAGACCTAACAAATCCAATTGGGGAAGATTTCACTTTCTACTTATCAATTGTAATGGATGTATTTGATTTCAACTTTGTATTGTTACAATTGAGAGGTATGATGCTCTAATTCAATTTGGATGTTGATTTGAACAAGGATGGATGAAAATTAAGTTTGATAATTGTTTGTTTACTTTCATTTGAGAGCTTGAATTGCACTAGAACTTGTTCCTTACCTCTTAGGTGTAGGAAATAGCCAACTTAGGAGGTAGTTGACGTGAACGCTGCAGCCAGCACGCGGGCGGGATCATCGTGAATAGTGTAGATCCATACGATTTTAGTTCCAATCCCTGTGCGGTGCTAGGTCGTAGGGCAATAATTGACGTTCTATTTGGAGTGGTCTAGGGCTTAATAACGTAGCTGTTTGCAAGTCTTAGCATCATCAATCGTTAGCTCGCCGTGACAAGGGGTTAACGAGTGTAGGGTCGATTGCTCAATCTCCTAGGGATTAAAATGTGTTTACATCCATGATTAACCTAATTGGATTACACCTACGTTTATTTCAACATCCTATCGACCTCATTTGAGTATTTGCTTGTCTTGGTTTACCAAGGTGTGGAGAGAATTGGTTGAATGTTGTTTGTTGGTTTAATTCATTGTTTGTTATATATTGTTAGCATAGGTTTAAATTGATTGCCTAGTTGATAGAAATCACTCAACGACTTTATTTTTGCCTAGCTATAAGACTTTGCTATAGTATCTCGGTAATCTAGCGGGCGAAGGGAAGAAGGATCTGGATTTGACAAATTTTATTCTTGTGTAGCTAGGAGTTTAATTTGATTGAACTTTTAGCCGCATCAACAAGCATGCACTCTTCTCAAAGCAACACAATATTTAATGCAAACAGATGCGTACCTACCTTAAGTAAGTCTCCTAGAAGTAGAACACTGCAAGCACATATTAACTTTGAAACAACTTCCATCCTGGTGAAAGTCTTCCATTTCTTCTATCATATGTTGTAATATCAATCGTCACATATCTGAGATTCCCGATGCTCGTACATTGAACTCTTCGAACTATGATTCAAAAAGGTGCGAGACCTAAAGATGATTCGACGAGTCACATCTCTATACATAGAGAGACGACATCTACTCCTGGACATCAACATTCTCCACATCCTCAGACTATACTATCATCTTCTATCTCTAAAAATGGAAAATAAAGTAATTACTATATCCTTCTACGACAACAAATTTGTTAAGATCAACAAAGGAAAGGTAGTGTACCTGACTGGAGTTAGGAATATTCTTGCGGAGGATATTGGAGACTACTTCAAGCTTAAAAGAAAACTTCATAATGCTCGTCTGGAATATTTTCTCTCCACCGCGCCCACTCGGTTCAGACTTGAATTAAGCGCAGAGTTCTGTTTGAACACAAAGATATCTGACGATGAACAGATCATCACATCCGTAATCAGTGGAAAAGTTGTCATTGTTTCTTCATTCTCACTGGGAGAAATCTTCAAGGTGCCGATTACCGGGATTAGATTGGTGGAGTATCTGACTAACGAAAAAAACCTAGAAAAATCTCATTGGAAGAAATGGAACGCTTCTAATAGGCCCAAGTTTAATCTGGATATCTCCATAGAAACTCTCAAGCCACTCTATGGAATGTATCTAGATTTTCTTAGCCAAGTCCTAGTGTGTCGAGCCGAATGGAACAAAGCCTTCTAGAAAGAAACGTAGTGCGTAATGAATATGAGACCATAAACAACTTTGCAGACATTAGTTGGACAACGTATATCTTTAGTAGGCTAGTAGAAGGCATCAGGAACCAGTCATCCAGTGGCATGCCTTTCATACTCCAACTCAGCATTTTTTTAGAGAAGGAAATTGATGGGTTTTGTATACTGAAAGCATTTATTACAATGAGTATACAACGGTTTATTTCTCCTATCTGTTAACAATCTTACATGTGTGAACAATGGTATCCTCTTGTCTCACCGATAGGGACGATCATACGGCGTGTTGTAGATCACAGAAAACAGTATGATCACTTGACCTAGTGAGACATAAACCTGATCACAACCGAGACAGCGTATGAGGATACGTCTGTCCTGATGGCTGCAACATTGTCGGAATAAGTAGTCTATCTTGGTTACTTGACATGCTGGTACGCAGAGGTGGCGTATTGATGGACCGCAGTGAGGTGTATTCGTCTGTCTGACATCAGCGAATACAAGATCTCGTTATTTATATACATATTGTCATATTTTCACTATTGAAATATTATATGATTATTTATATTAGTTTGAAGACAACTTTCTTTGTCTAAACTAATAAGTTTTTCGCTCGTGAACTTAACCTAGAAATATCTCTCCAATTAAGGGGGAAGATTTTTAGGGCAGGCTGAGTAATCAAGGTGTTCAGTTTTTTAGTATTAGAATTTTATAGAATATTTCATGCAAACTCAAAACTGAACCTTTACCAGCATAATGGAGGTGGTTTTTGACAACGTCAAAAAGGAGGAAATTGTTATGAAGTATTCCTACCTATTTGTTGTTTAGATGTGTAAAAAATTGTATAGAAACCACCAAGTTAGAAGTGTATCTAGATTAGCGTAGTTCTCATAAACTTGTAAAGTCTTGTTAGGATATATCGAGTTGTAACAGAACTAAAGCAACAAATCAAAACAAACTGAGTGGAAACCCAAGGCGTCAGTTTGGATCATGTGAAATAAGGAGAGGCCAACTTCCAGTTTGGTGCTGATGACTCAGAGAAACAGACCGAAGATACCAGGCTGGATCGTCTCCTATTTACAAGTTCAGTTCCTACTCACACGAAGAGACAACAAGAATAGTAAGAGGAATCATAGATTAGTCTTTAAGAATGGAGATTCATTAAAGATTGATGAAGCCAACCTGTTCAGATTCCTCGGATTAGCAGAGTCGTTCTGAAAAAAAAGCAGAATGTCGACATCCTATGTTAGAAAATAACGTAACAGGTGCAAAACCTCAAGAAAAGCGCCCTGCTCTCGTGAGAAAAGAGACACATCAGATTGGACGATTCTTAAATATCTCTAAATGGCTACAATTCAAAATGCTCGCACTTTGTCTATAAATACACGAAGTACTCATAGTGAAAATATATAGAAACGAAGAAAAAACACCGACACTCGGCAAATGTGAAAACTCGAGAATTTTAATCATCTAGGCTAATTCTCAATTTATCATGTTTCATTTCTTGAACATGAGAATTGCAGCTTCTTAGCTCGAGTTATTTATCGGTGTTCTTTATCTCCTAAAAAGAACATAGCAATCACTGCAGATCTCTTGCAGTGATTATTATGGGCGTCTAGCCAACCAGTTCGACAGTTTGGGAGGAACTTTAAAGCTCTCAACATTGTGAGGTGGAGGTTGCGTGGTGTGCCCACACTCTAAGTCTGCGAAGCCAAATGAATCAGAGGTCTGGACAAGTGAGCTAGTAGACTGGTAGACACTGACATCTATAGCTAGCGATAGATCGCGAGGCCATTCTTTAACTTAAAATAAGTGAATTTCCAAACCACGGTCAGTAGAGAGGGTGTAGGACGTGTTGTCCGAACCTCTATAAATCCTTGTTCTTTACTATTTTTTTTTACTTTTCTTCATGGATTCTTAAAACCCAACACAATCTAGTGTTGTAGTATATTTAAACTGAACAATTAATTTCCTGCTTGTTGACAAACTGTTTTCAGAAACACAAACTGGTCAAGATCCACCAGTTTGTGAGTGCAAATTTGATCTGAAAATTTTCGTTACACATTATAATTACTCTGATCTTAGGACCAATAAAAATGAATAAAATTGGTAATGTACCCTCACTCAGTGGTGAGTCTGTTGAACTGAAATTCGAGATTTGATTACATCAAGATTGAGTTAAAAATTATTAATTATTAAAAGTATGTATAATTTTTCTATGTATGATATGTATAACTATCAAGTTTAATATATTTTAAACATTACATACAAAAGCAAAAATATGTAAAATTGTTAATTAAGTTTTAATCTGGACAACTTATTTTTTTTAATTAAACATATGGATTCATTATTATTAAAAAGACAATGAAGTTGAAGATTACAATTTTCTGAGATCAAAGTGCATTATAATATTGAGAAGGTGGTGCTGGTTTTTCCTGATATTTACTTTGAAACTAAATTCTTAATGAATTCATAAAATGTTAAATCTAATCAATCTTGAGTTGCACATAAGCAAATTGGACCCCGTCTAATCTAGGCATGCATATGCAGTCCTACTAGAGTTACCCTAAACTGGCGTGACATATTAACAAAATGGTGAAATTTATCAATTATAAATAGAGTAAAGCTTCCAAAATATTATAAATTATTAATATTTTTTCAAGTATATTACATATTATTTATTGTTAAAAAATATATAAAATATTAGTTTTTATTTTCAAATTATGACAAACAATTAGTTTTTTTAAAAAAAAAATTTATGGCAGAACAAAAATCTAACAACAAAAAATCATCGTACAATCGTTGCGGATGAAAGAAATTCTGGTAGGAGCGCTATTTTTTTACTTCTGCCTTAACTTCAGCACCTTCATATCATATATATTTTTTTTTCATATTTTCATCTTTTTTTATTCCTCTTTACAAGGGTACTATCTCATAAAATACTAAATAACAATATTACAAAAATCAAAAAGCATTTCTTGCTAGGGGACTACAGCCCCTCCCCCCTCCTCGATGTAGATCCGTTAGTGCGTACAAATACATCAAAATTTACAATACTACAAGTATTTTCTCAACTTTCCATCATCAGGTTTTTACTCTCATCATTAAAATGAAAAAATTAATATTTTAGCATATATTTTATTATAATTTATAATATATTTGTAAAAAATAATATAATTCAATGTTTTGCATTTATAAAATATGATTACTTTTGAAAAAATATACGGATTTAGGTTCGGAAAGCTCAGAGCTAAAATGGGCCAAAATACCAAAAACTTGGATAATTTGCCTGTACTTAACTCACCAAAAAAAAAAAAAAAGAAGAAGAAAACAAAATATATAACTTCCTTTCATTTGGGCCTTGTCTTTCTTTTACTTGGGTTATAATAAATGGGCTTCTGGAGCTAACTATCTCACTAATTCATCAATTATTGTTGGCATTTTACATTGTTTGATTTATCTCATTTTTTTAAAAAAAAAATCTCGACACCCACTTTAAGAACTATTTTTTAAAATATAATGCATTAATTTCTTTATACCCAAATACAAACAAGATTTTTAAATAAAAAACTATATATCTCCAAACATGCAAACAGGGCCTAATAATATGTGATTTTTTATTTTATAAATATTAAGTTAAAGTAGGTGTAGGGTTCTGTCATCACTCCCATTACAACTATCAGACACGATTTTAGTGGCCTAATTATTTTTGAAAAATTAATCCTTTCGTAGCTATTGAACTTTACATCGATCGATCATTGATAAAAACTTAGAGTTAATTAATTAATAATCAGCTTCCATCTCATTTATCTAAAACATTTTCTCGAACACAAAGAAGTAATTCAATTCCAATGTTAAAGGTCGTAATAAATCCTAGTATAGATATTAATAACGTTAGAATTTAACGGTACCCTTATTTTTAAGTAATAAGAGAGGTCGAATGCTTCCCAATCCCTATTAAAACAATTTAGATAATGTGATATTTCCTGAAATTTCAATTACAATGGTCAATTTCACTATATAAAACCTAAAAAGTACAAACTAATTATGGCCACATAAATCTTGTCTTTGCAAAAAATGTGAAGATAATCAATTTGGGTGCAGCTTCCTGCTTTGGTAGTTGCTGTTTATCTATCCATTGTCACAGAATGTGTAGTCGTTTTCGTGAAGTAAAAAGCATTTTTTTTTTCATGCTAGCAAATTTATAGATGTGATTTAGATAGTGTTTAATTATTTATGATAGAATATCTACTTAATAGATTTAGATAATTATATATCTAGAGTTTTCTATTTCTTGTATATCTTTTTAGATACGTTTAGATTCTTTTTGCTCTCTATTTATACGCATGAATAAAACGTTTCATTCGTGTTATAAAACGTCAATATCATAAAACATCATGTGACATATTGCAAATAATAATAATTATAAATTCTATCATTTCAAGAATTATGTAAAATTTATAAAAATAAATCATAATTGTTAAGTTCTACCATTAAACCTGTTAAGTTTAATAAGTTAGGCAAAACTATTTAGTCGTCTCCGTGGCTCGTGTTAAATTTATTCGGATTTTTTACTATTAATCATAGACAATTAGACATTAATTTTTCCAGCAGTAAATGCTCCAATTTAGGCATTCATGGGAATCACATGGTTGCTGAGTGTATCTGCGCGCAAAATCTTATTTATTATTCGATTTCTCAGATCATATTTTTATTTTTAATATCTTATCAATTTGATAATTATGCACATTACTTATTTGTAGTATAATATTGATCTTTCATACATGTAAATGGCATAAACAAAACCGTAATAATGAAAACCATACATACCATGTGACACTAAGATATTTGAAATTGAATTAGAGAAAGGTGGAAAAATATATATAGATTTCAATAATTGAGTTTGGGCCACATATTATAGATAGTCTAAGACTCTGTGTTGAGTTATTTGGAATATTATGGCCTGAGATCTAAATCAATTAAAGATGAAATTCTTGAACACCTTTTATGAAACATGATCTAAATAATTTCTTCAGTTTCTGGTCCCAATTCAACTTATCCTGTCTACCATTAATTAATAATTATAATTGTTTATTTTATTTTATAAAGTTCACTAATCAAACAAGTTAGTCTCAGTATCTTTTTGGACAATGGATCAATGTTACATGAGATGTGACTCACTATTTCAAGAATTTTATAAAATTCACGAACTTTTGTATTTGATTTTACGCAAGTAACAAATTTAGAATTTAAATATTAATATCCTAAATGTGACAATACTATATATTTTGTTGAATAAGAATTATTATTTGATTTTACGCCCTATATTAGCTTTCCCGGCTTATGTGAGCGTGATATGCTTTATTTTTAATTTAATTTATAAATTGTTAGGAGCCATTGTAAGTAATTCATTTCTTATATATTATTTTTTATGAATCAAACATTCCACTAAATTAGTGTGTCTAGTTAGATTAGCTCAAACTTATAATGTCATGTATAGGAAATATAAATTTGTGATAGGAGTTGATTTACAAGCCTTAGGGAATTTGCTGCTGAAATCTTCACCAGCAAATCGACTTGTATGAGTTGCTGAAAAACATTTTGTTACCAGAAAAGCGTCTTTGGAGGAGACTAGCTAGTAAATTACTAGCGCGGAGCTTATCAGCAAGTTGTTACCAGCAAGGCGTTTCCCAACCAGCTATAAGACACATTCGAGCCAAAACAAATAAGGATTTTTTCAAGACCAGACTTTAAGAAATGAGATGTTAAAGTCTAAAGTATTCAAAATTTGTTCGTCCTAGGAATCAACCAGCAAACATTACTCAGACTGGATAAAAGAGTCGTTCTGACCGACGTAGTAAAAGTCCACCTGCTCTGACAAAAAGGACACTACAAGTTAGAAAAAGTGAGACTTCCACGGGACGCATTCCTTTTGTGTCACAACAGATCCAATCGGCAAGAGATTCAGGCATTCCAAGGAGCGCCTATAAATAGAGGTTGCATTGCACCTTAAGAAGGTTGCTGGTTACCGATGTGATGAATACAATCTTCTAATCTTTGTCGCTCTCTCGAAAGCTACCAACTTGAGTAAGAAAATATCTTGGAGTTGTCACTTCTCCAGTGGCAACTATCATGAGTGTATACCGACAACTGACGTTCTTGAGAGAAACTCAAACACTCACGTCCAGTTTGAAGGCCAGGTGGTGTGGCAACACTTTAAGCCTGAAGAAGCTCTTGATTGCGAAGGACTTGGTGAGTCCGCTAGTGGACTGGTGGATGGGGCTTTCATTAGCTAGCAGTAGATCTTCGACATCTTAGTATTTTCAAGGAAAAACAAGTATTCAATTCCAACACCAACATAATCAAAAGTAGTACCAACTGCCCTATGTTCAAAAGCTCCTAAAACAATACTCAAGACTATTCAACTCAGAACAAGTACCACAAATCAAGAGTTCAAAACTTATTCAACACAGAACAAGTATCACAAATCAAGAGTTCAAAATTACTAATTTTGAGTGAAAGGCCTTGCAGAGAGCAATTGTTCACACTGAAGCAAAAGAACAAGGATGGTGATGGTTCAGAAAAAACAAAAACGAAAAACAAAAACAGAAAAACAACGAAACAACGAAAAATTAAAATAAAGCAGAAAATAAAATAAAAACAAATGTTTCCCTTTTCCTATCCTCATCCCCCCAAAATTGTTTCACTCGAAGGAGTGGAAAAGTTTGAAAGTTAGATAAGGAAAAAGGAAACGGTACCTCATTCCTCCTCCGGAGGATCCTCCATCTCAACATCGGGAGATGGCCACACGGGTAGTCGCCGCCGGCGATCCTGGCGCTCTCTCTGGCGTCGGAGGTAGACAGAGTCGGGCTCGGTATTCAAGAGGAGGTGCTGCATCTGCATGTCGAGGGTGTTGAGCCTCGTGGTCACGTGCTGGCAAAACTCTGCCTGTCGGGTATGCTCCTCTGTATGCAAAGCGGCCTGCTGCTGCATGAACTGGTAGATCATCGCCAGATCCACCCCGAAAGATGAAGACTCTCCCGCGAAGTGGCCGGACAAATGTCCACCGATCTGATCAGGAATGTGCCCCCCTCCTCCATCATGCCTCTCATCCTCTGGCTCCTCATCCTCGGGCTTGGCTGGGGGAGTCTGTGGCTGTCGCTGGTCCGGCCGAGTCAGCAGGCGATGACGAAGTCTGGAGGTACCGGGTCCTCCATGTGCTCCGACCATGAGCCTCAAATGGGCGGGTGTGCTTATCAACCAATTATCACGGAAGTGATAATTGGTGACGTGAGTGAGGTCCCTCTGTGGAAGTGGAAACCTGTCCCCATTGGACATCCGCAGGGACCACCCTGACTCCCGGGGTGAAAGCATCAACATCTTCACCAAAACCCCAGTGTCAAGGCCTCGGTTGTCGTCCTCGAGCGCCTCAATCTGGGTCAAGTCAATGCCCACATACTCCGTAATCGGGGTGATCAATCCCCCGCTCCAAATGTTGCCCTTGGAGGCCTTGATTTGATACCTCCAATGATCCATCACCAATGCCGCGAAGCTGAATTCCTCACCCGTTAGCATGCAGTAGAGGGCATACAACTCCCCAACTCTCACCTTGCCGCTCTCGTGTCTGCCGGTGATGGACACCCCCATGCATCTCTAGAGATACCAGAAGACTGGGTTGTCAATGGAGGAATCTTTCAAGTTCCCCGAGTCAAACTCCCGTAAGTCCTCTTTAGCATCGGCTGCTATTTGGCTCCAGAAGCGGGCAATGTCAAAACTCGGGGGAAGAAAACCGTCTCCCCCTCTTCGGACTCCCCAGATTTCTTCAAGCTTGTCCCTTGGTATCTCGTAGTGCTCGTTCAGCAGCTGGAAGGCTATGGTGGTAGGCTCTGACTCCGGCTGAACCTCATAGACATGGAGTGAGGCCAGGAACTCCAGGACAAGCGACAGATAAGTTGGCCACCTCGCTTTCATCCAAGAACTCCAATTCACTCTCTTCAAGAGAGCCTTCACATCATCAAGAATTCCCATCCTCTCCATTATCGTCGGGCATGGATAGAGTGTCTGTCGGACGGTGAACTCGTCACTCGAGAGCTTTCTGAAATGCCTCTCGTATACCCGGTTTGCAAATGTAGGTCGAAACTTCATGATAACTGCAAGGGTAGTAGGGAAGGTGTCAAATCTCATCAATAATCTTCACAAAAATTCCCAAACATTAACATGACAAAATGTGCAATTATCCACAAAATGTATCTACCCATGCAAAATTGACTCGACATTCACGCAATTCAACACCTATCCTAGCATATTGCATCAAAATCTGAAAGAATTTTACCGCAAAGCAACATGATAAGAACAACACCACCAACTAGAATTATCCCCCAAACTCACGTTCATCGAATTTAATGAAATCAAAGCAACAAATCCATGATAAGCAAGTGTATCGACTAAAACGACTAACCATATCGAATAATCATCATGAATAGCAACGAAATCGACAAAAAATGACAAAATGGAAACAAGGGCTCCAAGTTCAATTTCATCAAAAATCATGCTCAAATCCTTCAAAACATATGAAATAATTGAAGAGGGAAGGTTTAGGATACATACCGTGGATTGTAGCGACAAATTTGGAGAGAAAAATTCGAGGTGGATTTTTAGAGAAGAAAGAAATCGTGCGTGTGTGTTTGTGAGGAAAAGAATGACGGGTTTTGGGTTTTAAACCCGTCTCTGTCCGGGCTCTGAATTGTTCGCGTCGATCGATTAGGCGCCCCGTTGATCGACGTGGCCAAAAACATCCTCGTCGATCGACGAAGAATGACGTCGATCGGCGAAGACCAGAGACACTCGTCGATCGATGCCAAAAGGCTGCGATCAACGTGGCCCCGACAGATGACTGGACCCGACAAAATTTGAAAAATTCTGGAAATACGAAACTCAAGTGACTTGATTTGACTAAATTTTAAAAAAACAGAAATAAAAGAAAGCAATAAATTGTTGGGTTACCTCCCAACCAGTGCTTGGTTTTATGTCGCTAGCTGGACAATACCTGTGAGTTCAAGGGCGGTTCAAGTAATACTTCTCCACCGCTTCGACTTGAAGTGGGGTGTAGTATGGTTTCAGGTTCTGCCCGTTCACCTTGAAGTTCTTCCCATCTTGGCCGGCTAACTCAACTACACCGTTCATGAGTTGACAAATTACAGTGTATGGTCCGGCCCATTTTGACTGCAGTTTTCCAGGCATGAATCGAAGACGGGATTTGAAGAGGAGAACTTTGTCACCGGCATGGAACACATGTGAGCGAATCCTCTTGTCGTGGAATCTCTTCGCTCGATTCTTGTAGATGACATTGTTCTCATAAGCTTCATCCCGAAAGTCTTCAAGCTCATTCAATGCCATGGCTCGCTCTTCGGCGGCTGTCCTCCAATCCAAGTTTAGTTCTTTCACTGCCCTCCCAGCCATTTGCTCCATCTCCACTGGCAGGTGACAGGACTTCCCAAAAATCAGTTGGTACGGTGATGTCCCAATGGAAGTTTTGTAGGCGGTGCGGTATGCCCATAATGCATCATCAAGTACAACCGCCCAATCCTTTCTTTGCTTCACTGTCTTTTCCAGAATTTGTTTGATTTCTCGGTTGGACAACTCTGCCAGCCCATTCCCTTGAGGGTGATATGGAGTGGTGACTCGGTGTTTGACTCCGTACCTCGCAAGAAGAGTGGTCAGCCATTTGTTGCAGAAGTGGGATCCCCCATCGCTTACCAAGGCTCTTGGCGTCCCAAATCTCAAAATGAGCTTTTGCAGGAACTTGACAACCACTTTGGAGTCGCTTGTGACTGTTGGCACAGCCTCAACCCATCGTGACACGTAGTCCACTACCAGAAGTATGTATGAGAATCCTTGGGATGGCGGAAAAGGTCCCATGAAGTCGATCCCCCAAACATCAAAGATCTCGACTTTGATGACCGGCGCCTGTGGCATCTCATCCCTCCGCGAGATATTGCTGATCCTTTGGCAGCGATCACAACTCGTAATCCATCCACGGTAGATCTCGTAGATGGATGGCCAATAGAACCCGCTGGCTAGAATTTTGAATGTCGTCCGATTGGCTGAATGATGGCCGCCACTAGGAGATGAGTGGCAAGCTTCGAAGATTTGTTGCCACTCGGACTGGGGCACGCTTCGGCGGATGACGCCATCAGCACATCTATGCCACAGATAGGGATCCTCCCAATAGTAGAATAAGACATTGTGCAGAAACTTTTTCTTTGCATATGGAGAAGAGTCCGGAGGAAGTACACCGCCAACCAAGTAGTTGGCGAAGTCTGCATACCATGGAGTTTTGGACTCGTACATCTCTTTCAAATCCTTCATAGCGTAGATCTGTTCGTTAGGGAATGTCTCTCGGATTGTCATCTGCTGATCATCCCCTTCGATCGGTGGCTCGAGTCTTGACCAGTGGTCGGCGATCACGTTCTCGCTCCCTTTTCTGTCCTTGATCTCCAAGTCAAACTCCTGCAGCAACAATATCCACCGGATCAGTCTTGGCTTGGCATCTTGCTTTGCGAACAAGTATCTGATGGTTGCATGGTCGGTGTAGACAATCGTCTTCAAGCCTATAAGGTAAGGCCGGAACTTGTCGAAGGCATACACGACCGCGAGCATCTCTTTCTCCGTGGTGGTGTAGTTGCATTGCGCCGGATTCATGCTCTTGCTGGCGTAGTGAATTACATGGAAGAGCCTTCCTTTCAGTTGTCCCAAGACTGCTCCAACAACATAGTCGCTGGCGTAGCACATCAATGTGAAGGGCTCATCCCAGTCAGGCGCGGTCAAGACTGGCGCTGTCACCAGTGCCTCTTTCAATCTCTCAAATGCCTTCACGCACTCATCATCAAACACGAAGGAGACATCCTTCTCCAACAGGTTGCACAAGGGCCGAGATATCTTTGAGAAGTCTTTGATGAACCTCCTATAGAATCCGGCGTGGCCTACGAAACTTCGGACAGCTTTGACATTTGTTGGTGGTGGCATCTTCTCAATGGCTATCACTTTTGCTCGGTCCATTTCAAGTCCTTCAGCTGATACTCGATGTCCCAACACAATCCCCTCTCACACCATGAAGTGGCATTTCTCCAAATTAAGGCAAAGGTTAGTCTTGGTGCATCTCTCAAGTACAATAGCCGGATTCTGCAAACAAACATCGAATGAGCTACCAAAAACCGAGAAATCATCCATAAATACCTCCATGACATCTTTGATCAAGTCGTGGAAGATGGCCATCATGCATCTCTGGAAGGTAGCCGGTGCATTGCATAGTCCGAAGGGCATCCGACGGTAGGCGAATACTCCGTATGGACAGGTGAATGTTGTCTTGTGTTGATCTTCAGGCGCCACAGCTATCTGGTTATACCCTGAGTAACCATCAAGAAAATAATAAAAAGGGTAACCAGATAATCTATAGAGCATTTGATCAATGAAGGGGAGAGAAAAATGATCCTTGCACGTGGCGGTGTTCAAAGCGCGGTAGTCAATGCAAAATCGCCATCCCGTGATCGGTCTTGTCGCCACTTCCTCTCCATCATCATTCTTCACTATCTGCATCCCCCCTTTCTTGGCTACTACTTGTGTGCGGCTCACCCACTTGCTATCGGAAATTGGGTAGATCATGTCATGGTCAAGGAGTTTGAGAACCTCCTTTTTTACGGCTTCTTGCATGATGGGATTCAGTCGTCGTTGTGCTTGTCTCTTTGGTTTGGCGTCCTCTTCAAGGATGATCTTGTGCATGCACAGCGAAGGACTGATCCCCTTGATATCTCCCAAAGTCCATCCGATGGCGGACTAATATTTCCGTAGGACTCGTAGCAGTTTGTCCAACTCCCCCTGTGTAAGATAGGCAGAAACAATAAAAGGGTAAGTGTCATCAAAACCCAGAAATGCATACCTGAGATGAGCTGGAAGTGTCTTGAGTTCCAGAAGTGGTGGATCAGAGTCAGAATTTGGCTTTCCCAGGTCAGCGTCGATCGATGGAGAGGTCCCATCGATCGACGTGGTCTTCGAAGGGTCGTCGATCGACGAGATAGTAGCGTCGATTGACTTGTTCCTCCCCCTGTCACTTTCCGGCTGGTTCTGACGATAGTGGTTAGGCAGTGGTTCTCTCTTGGTTTCTTTTTCTTGAGTTAACTCCTCGAACACATCCAGCTCCACAATCAGATCCAGGATCCCCTCTTTTGCCTCATCCAGATTTGTTGACGAGATCAGCGAATGTTGCAGGCAGTTTTTCAGAAAATCTGGTTCACTTTTGAGGGAGGCTAAGGGAGAAGACATTACCGAGATGAAGCGGTTAATCATGTGGCATTCTTCTTGATAGCTTCCTTCATTGTGCTTCTGCATTGCCTTGTAGATTGAGAACGTAACTGACTCGTTGTTCACTCAGAATGTCAGTTTGCCATCTCGAATGTCAATCAATGCCCCTCCGGTTTTCAGGAATGGCCTTCCATGAATCAGAGGAATGTTCTGATCTTCTTCCATGTCTAGCACCACGAAATTGGCTGGAATGATGAAATCTTTTACCTTCACCAGCACATCTTCCACGATGCCTTTTGGGTAGGAAACTGATCGATCGGCCATCTGAAGTGAGATTGTAGTGGGCTTGATGTTTCCGATCTTTAAACGCTTGAAGATTGACAGCGGCATCAGATTGATTGATGCTCCAGAGTCGCAGAGGACTTTCCCAAAGGTTTCTCCTCCGATCACGCAAGAGATTGTGAAGGAGCCCGGGTCCTCCCTTTTGATCGGCATCTTCTTTTGAATAATGGCGCTGCATTCTTCGAACAGGTTGACCGTCTCATGCTCTAAGAAAGGTCTTTTCTGAGATACCATGTCTTTCAGAAACTTGATGTACCCGGGCATCTCTTGCAGGGCTTCGACCAATGGAATATTGATATGCACCTTCTTCATTGTTTCCAGGAATCCTTCATACCTCTCGTTCATCTTTGTCTTGGCGAACCGCTGCAAATATGGTAGAGGCGGTTTCTTCAGAGGTGGAATGGGGGCTGGCCTCGATCGACAAGGATCAGCGTCGATCGACGTGGACTGAGGAGCTGCATCGATGGACGGGGACCCTCCGTCGGTCGACGAGATCTCGTTAGTGACGGTTTCTTCGTCCTGCTCGGCTTCTCCTTCCTCCCAGGTATCTTTCCCTGGCTGCTTAGGTCCTTCATAGGATTTTCCCCCTCTCAGAGTTATGGTGTTCACTTGGTTCCTCTGATTCTGGTTCTTGGGATTGACCTGAGTGTTGCTCGAAAGTTGTCCCGGCTTGTGTTTAGTTCCAAGGGCATCGGCAATCTGACTGACTTGGTTCTCAATGATCTGCACATGCTTCTGCATCTGGTCAACCTTAGTGTTCACACCCGAGATATCTTGCTTGAGCTTGGCTACCGTATCAGTGGAGCCTTCCATAAATTTAGCCAAAATCTCCTCGAGATTTGGCTTCTTCTTCTCCACAACTGCCCCGTCTCGCACGGCAAATCCCGGTGGTGGCTGCTCTGCGGCTTGAGGGTTTGCGTAGGAAAATCCAGGATGATTCCTCGCATGATTATATGTGTAGGGCTGGTTATGCTACTGATTGTGTTGCCTCCTCGGTAATTGTTTTGATAACCGCCTCTTTGAATGAAGTTTACTTCGGCACCCTCACCATCAGGTGGAACTTGCATCGTCTCAACTGCAGCGACAGTTTTCTCTTGCTTCAACTCTTCCTTGAGCTTTTTTAACTCAGTTGCCAAATCAGGTTGTTCGGCAACTTTCTCCACCACTTTTTTGACTGCTTTCACAGGCCGAGTTCGATTTGAGGACCACCGTTGAGTGTTGTTGGCCATCTTTTGGAAGAATTCCATGGTTTTCTTTCCGCTTTTCATCATGATGGTATCTCCCAATGTAGTGTCCACCAATTTGACGGTCTTGTCATTGAGTCCTTCATAGAATGCTTCTACCTGCTCTCCTGGTGGAAAGCCATGTCCGGGGCAAGATCTTAGTAGTTCTTTAAATCTTTCCCACGTCTCATTGAAGCTCTCATCAGGTCTTTGTGCGAATCTGATGATTTCCTTCCTTCTCTGCCCGATGACATTCGGAAGGAAGAAGTTTTCCAGGAACTCATTCCTCAATTCAGTCCATGTGCTTATGCTTTCCTTGTCCAACGCAGTGAACCATGATTGTGCCTTATCCCTCAGAGAGAATGCGAACAGACGTATTCGGATGGCACTCTTGCTGACTCCTCCGACTTGACAGTGTTGCAGAGCATGAGGAACTTATCCTGATGTGCATAAGGATCCTCAGTAGCCCTTCCTCCGAATTGATTTTGTTGGAGCATCTGCACCAATCCAGTCTTCAGCTCGAAATTGTTGGCATTGATGTCAATCCTGAAGTCTGTCTCCCTGAACCGAGGTTTATACCGGTTCTGCATGGCCTCCTGTTCTTCCTCATCGTCAGATTCCTCTGGCGGATTCTGGTTGTCATCCTCTTCATTGTCGGGATTATCCTCAAACAATGGGTTACGGCGGACATCCCTTCCATTCGGATTGTTCCTCTCGAGGTCTCTCTCCAGGTTGAACTGTTGAATCTGTGCCCTCATAGCTTGAACTTCTTGGAGAAGCACAGCTTGCTCCTCTGCAGTTAGCATTAGTGGTTGCGGTTGAATAACTGGCGGTGGCAATTTGTCATCCATTGTTTGATTACTCGAGCCTTCCTGAGCACGCTTATTCTTTCGGATCTTTCTGCAAGTGGCTTCAATATCCGGGTGATAGTATAGCGGGTCCTTTCCTCTAGCTCTCGAACTCATGCACTACCTGTACAGCAAAGGAGGTAGTGAGTTAAAACTGAAAATAAAATGAAACGAACTGGAATTGAAAAACTGAAAATCAGAAAACACCACGGCGTCGATCGACAAGTTATAGCATCGATCGACGAGTTATAGCATCGATCGACGAAAAATCACGTCGATCGACGTAAACGACAAAAAATACGAAAATACGAAGAAAATTACAACCTAAATCAGTATTTTGATCACAGTTTTAATAGTAAGATTAATTCGATTCTTTCCCCGGCAACGACGCCAAAATTTGATCGCTAAATTATTTAACAGCGACTTAGCAAAGCTAATAATATAGCGGTAAATGAAAATTATCGATCCCACAGGGAAAGAAGTAACGAAAAATCCTAAGTACTAAAACATTAGTTCTCAAAACTCTGGTTAGGGAAAAATCAAATTTTGGGTTGTGATTATTTTGAAAGTCTCAATACTTGCTAATTAAAATTAAAACAGAAAACTAAATTACTTTTGCTGAAAACGATTGTGAGAGTACAGATTCCAGGAATATCTACCTATCAAGTATGACATGGATGAATGAATTGATTATTTCCCAATTTAATTCCTCTTCGTAGTGAAACATCAGAAAGGTATTATGAACTTCTTTGTTGGACAATTCATAAAGTAGATTAATTAATTACATATCTCCGCTCGGTCTCAAGATAAATTATCTAACTCCAAAGATCTACAGATTTATCCCTACAATCAATCTCCTTCAGTTATGACAAGAAATCAGATTATATTGTGAAAATCTCTTTCCATTGAAAACTATTACAGTTACGTCTCAAGTAATCAACTAGTTAATCCTAAGATGTGGCCAACAAATTCAAGATTATGAATAAACACAGATTTCACAAACTACGAAGGGAAAGGGTTAATAATACAATTAATCAAAACATGTATACAGTGATAGTTCGAAACCCTAGAATCTGAAGAAGAAATTAGTTACACATATTCAGAGAAATATTCATCATAAAAAAATAAAATCTGAATTGCATAAAAACTCGGATTTGATTGTCTTCCCACAAAACTTTGTCTTCAAACATAAAAACTCTAAAACCTTGGAAATCTTCTAAAAAACCTTCAATACTAAATTCTCTAATTTGCTCTAATGATTTTCCACCCTAAAAACGAATTTACACTAGGCTATTTATAATAGTGAATGATGTATCAAACAATATCTAGGATTAGATATGTCTTTATCTTCAAAGCAGACTCAAATTAGGAATCCCGTGTGCGCGTCGACCGTAGCGAAACAGCGTCGATCGACGCTGATGAAACACCCTCGTCGATCGACGTGGGCTTTGTTGCTTTCGTCGATCTTCTCCTTCTCCTTCGTCGATCGCTTCACCTTCAATTGCCACGTCAATCAACGAGGCATCCCCGTCGATCAACATGGTTCTAAAACTAGGAACCGAATCTTCGCTGTTTTTGACCAAAAACCTGCATGATTCATCAAACACGACATTACAAGTACAAAAGCCAATTCATGCAAGAAAAAGACACTAAAAACAATCTGAACACCACACAATTAGTCAAAGAACAACCAGATAAGTTGGTGAAAATCCTAACTTATCAACTCTCCAAATTGTTGGAGAAGGCGAAAGTTAAGACTGATATTCTCCAATTAGTCGAAGGAAGATTCGTCAAATACCCCCAATGCACGTGTTTTTAGTGCAACTATCCCAACCATCTGAAGTTCGAGTGCCCTTTTGTGGACAAAGAGGAGAGAGATCAACTAAGGAGGATGTTTGAAGTTAGAGCGTCAAAGTCTGTAGCTAGAGCCATGCTCTCTAGAACAGAGGTCCCAGATATTCCCAACCATGACAATAGATCAGTGTTGTTAGACTAAGAGTTGGTGGAAGAAGCATTGTTCGGCTTCATGGTCACAATCGGAGAAATTGTAGAGGGTGAAGTATAAATCAACAAGCCTTGACTATTGACAATAAGGTAACAAATTCCTTACCTATCTCAATTATATCAACATGCATCTTAGAGGACCCTGAGTCGTATTCCTCCGACTCAAAAGAGATTTCTCACAACTCTCTGTCTTCGAAATTCGCTAAATTTTAAGAGTTGAAAATGTCTTAGCTGGCAAAAAGCCTCACTAAAAACACAAGTTTCTATTTTGACTGATGAGGTTAAATATTTGAGGTTAGTTAGTGGGGGAGCTAGCAAAACTCAAGGATGAACACTCAATGTTTTTTAAATAATTTCAAGTCTTAAAAGAAGAGTGTAAATCCTTGAAGAGTAATAAACTTGAGCCTAAGCCATGTAATTTTTCATCTTCTAAAAGCTTAAGAGTTTTAGATGAAGTGCTCCGAACATAGAGGAATCCCTTAGATAGATCGGCTCTAGGTTTTAATAAAACTAACTCGAGCAATAATGCATCTTCATCATATGCTAACACTAACAAAAATGAAATTGTTTATATCAAAGTGAATTCTAGTGATCAACAGCGGCTGAAGGGAAAAGGGGAAATAACAAATGTTGTACCAGCTCATTGAGGGATTGCTAAATGTTAGTCTGCCAACAACCCCAAGCTGGTCACACAACATGCTGCGAGAAAACCAACAAAATCCCACAAACTTGTTGATCAGCATGTCCCTACTGATAGGGTGCCAGTTCGTACATCCAGTCTGGCCAAGCAGCAAGCTAGGTCGGCACCAGCAAAATGTGCACCAGCTCGGCATATGATGAAGCCAAACATTCCTCTTGGTTATCATCCTAACCTGAGTTCTTTTTCTCATAATCAAAATGAGAAAAAAATATTCATCCAAGTTACGGGAACAACTACTTGAGGCTCGAGTCCAATCAAATTTCTTTCGCAATGGCTATGAAAGCTAACTAACATGGTAGATAACTCACTCTTTGAAAGCAACATGGTTTCCGCACCTATCCGGAACCCAAGTTTTGAGGTCCATTAATGAAGTCACCTTTTGAGCGGACTACACACACCTGTCAGTCAGGGGGAAGATCTCAGGGCACTGTGCAAAAATCATCATTTTCGAGTATAGACAAGATTGCAAATTTGTAAACTCAAAAACTTGTGATAAATTTTACAGCTTTAGAGCGGGTTTGACTACATCAAAAAGGGAGAAATTGTTATGAATTATTTTTTGTAATTACTTATATGCTTTTTCGGATAAGTTCCACTAGATTAGCTTGTCTAAATAGATTAGCTCAATCTTGTAATGTCCTGTATAAGAATTATCGAGTTGTAATATGAGCTGATTTATAAGCCTTAGGGGATTTTCTGTGAAATCATCATCAGCAAATAAGCTTGTATGGGTTGTTGTTCTGGTTCTTGTTCAGTCTTTTCACTCATAAACCACTAACTCCCTTCACATAGAAAATCTTTAGTTTTTAGTAGTATTCAAGTTATTAAACATATTATAATACTCAAGCAATTCAATAGCATTCAGACCTAAAAATTACACTCCCGGGTAACGACGCCAAAAACTTCTTGTGTACTGTAGGGTATAAATAGGACAATGCGCAAGTGCACGCAATCAACAAGTAGTATAGTCCTAGAGAGTAGCTATCGAAGCCTAGAGAGGGTATGATTAAGCCGTGCACACAAAATTGCTTGCAAAATAAGTGGGTGTGAGACTAACTTTATCTAAAAATGCAAATAAGAGTAAATTATAAAACCAATTAAAGCAAATAGAATCAACAAATTTTCTTGCCACAAAATGAACATGAAAAACTCTGAAACACGAAAAAATAAAGATGAAAACACACTTGAGCTACAGAAATTCTATATTATCACTAGGGATGTCAATCGAGCTGGCCCGTCGGGTTGCGGGCTATTCGGTACGGGTTAAATCGGGCTGAATTTTTTTCGGGCTAAAAATTCTTGAACCTAATCTTAACCCACCGGTTTTCGGGCTGACCCGTCGGGTTGGCAAGATTTACAAGTTTACTTTTGTAAAGATTTTCTTAAAATATTTTAACCACCCCTAAAATAAAATAAAAATGAAAATGATGAACCAACATAAATAAAAGACATCAGACAACAATATCTACGCAAAAAAATAGTGATAAGTAGATAAAAGGTTGGTCAATCATAGTTTAAAAAATATCAATCCTTATATGCGAACTAATATAAGTAATAGAAGTACATTCTTCAACATATTAAATGATAAAATAGAGATTATAAAATTAAATGTAGCTTTCACTTGGGTGAACATAACAACGAGAGGCTTATAAAGGTGCTTGAAAGGAAAAAATGAGTAGGTACTCTAATTAGGATAGTAACGAGTGGAAGACAGTAAAAGAGGAAGAAAGGGGGGACTTTTCGATTTGAGGGTAATGGACTACGTCATTGTGAGAGATAGATGAGATTTTGTGAGACGGAAAATTAGGTCTAGAGAATTGAATTTTTGGGTATAGTAGGATATAAATAATATTAGAAATAATGAATAATATATATATATAATTAAATATTGTCGGACCTACGGGCCGACCCGCAACCCACCGGGCTCAACCCGTTCGGGCCGCCAACCCGTTCGGTTAAAAATAATTTCGGGTTGGAATTTTTTTACCCTAACCCGCATTTTAACCCACCGGTTTCGGGCTGACCCATCGATTTTGGGCTTTATTGACATCCCTAATTATCACTATCCTATATGCTAAAGCACGGATCTTTCACACTTTTGAGTCACAATAATGCCTAGCAAGTTGTCACTCCACTAGATCTGCATTCTCCTACCATACATCATATTTCAATGCTTGATATGATATTCAAACACATAAAATTAGAACATGGGTTAATATTGTTGGGTTTTGTATACTGAAAGCATTTATAACAGTGTATATACATTCACCTTTATTTTCTATCTGTTAAACAAACTTACATGCGAGAAACAACAGTATCCTTTTATATCACCGATAGGGATGATCATACGGCGTGTTGTAGATCGCAGGAGACAGTATGATCACTTGACCGAGTATGATATAAATGTAATGAAGTGATCTGTCAGTGTAGGCTATATCATAGTTGGAAAAAAGTGATCTGTCTTGATCACTTGATATGCTGGTACGTGCGGTTGCATATTAATTGGACCACGTTGAGATGTATTCTTCTGTCTGATTTTAGAAAATACGATATCTCGTCTCTTGATTGAATCTAAACCCTAATGAAGGTTTAGGAGAATGCACGGGTTGACTGTTACTTTGACTTGCCATGGTGGAGAGCCTGAGTAACGTGCTCGTATACCCATCTTGGGTGACAGTAGTTCGGGTAGAACGATATGACAACTAGAGTTAGGTTACCATATCCGAGTAATAGGATGAGGACATTCCCTGAGGAGCTCAATAACATTCATCGTGCTAAAGTCCTGCATGCTGATTAAGTTCAAGCATGAGTGATAAAGTTTGAGTGGTACTTCTCAGGAGAATAAGAAATTAATTAATTGTGTGAAGGTTGTCAGAAGCTCCAATTAATTACTGAGTGTCCAGTAACCTTAAATATGGGGATTCATCAAGTAAATGCAGCTCATTCTCATAACATGGTAATAAAGGGGTAGGTCAATATTAATTATGTGGTGAAAAAGAATTAATATTAATTAATTAATTAACTATGTCCTGGGTTGTGGACATAGGAATTAATTAATCCATAGGCCTAATGTATTATTTGCATTAGGTCCCAGATTTGGCCCAAATAATATGCTGAACGGAGCCCTCTATGGTTTCAACCCTAGGTCTATATATAGCATTCAATCTCTCTCAAATCATATCAGTTGAAAAATACAGAAAACCTAGAGAAAGAGTGTGTGTGGGCAGCGCCAGTTTGTGTAGAGGGAAAAGAAGAAATTCAACTCTGTCCTACACATCACAGTCCTATAGAATCTTCACCAGTAGTAGGATTAAACATCATTGGGATACAGATTTGAAGATCTAATCTGGAGAACAACCCTTCTTCTTCTCTTCTGATTTCTTTTGATTAAATCTTGAAATTAGTTTTTCTATACGAATTTCTTATTCCGTAGATTTAATCAAATCACGTGTTGGAATCAAAGTTTGGATTCAACGCAGATTGATTTAGATACTACGGATTTAAAAATGATCCTATTATCCATCGCATTAAATCATAGGAGCATGCTAGGGTTTTTATTGATTGGAAATTATTTTGACATCCATGAACGATCCGAGTTTTGCTTAGATTAAGTGATTCAATTCATGACAATGAAATCCCTTCAAATATTAAGCCACACTTTTCCATATGTGTACGAAATATATATGGTTGATCATGATTTTCTTATCCTATCTATCCTTTCGGCCTTGATAGGTGATAAAACTCTATCCACTATCGTGCTCAAGAGATCAAACAATTCAGAATCAAGATCAAACTCAGAGTTAAGCGAAATCAGTCATTAACATATATTCAAGGTCAAATAGAAAATCCACAACTCAAGTGCTATATGGTTTAGCTCATATTTTTAAACTAAAAATAAAAGAAAGCTTTAAATCATTCACCATCCTAAACTTTGGATTTACAAAATCTGAATTTAAACAATAAAAATTCAAGTGATGATCTTCAAGCTAACCGAGTTCTTTGCGTAAGCTGCAAGCTATCTCAAACCTCTCTTTCGCTCTCTAGAAAAAATTTCTTGTGTGTTCTTGTGTGTTTTTTCTCTCTATCCTCTTCTTCGTTCATTGATCATCTCTTGCCACACTAGATTCTAACACGAGGATGCTCTTTTTACCCTTCTAGTACTGGCTTAGCTCGCACAAAGACACCTGTCCAAGTTTACAGACAAGATCCAAAAAGTTGTTGATCCTTGTCTCAAAGTGGTCCTAGAAAATATCTTCTCCAAATTATCTCACTGCGACTCCTGCGCTCGAACACAACTCATTGCTAAGATGCTGTTGAAAAGCTTTAGCATTCTTAATCTGGCGAAAACATTCACAAAACCTTGCAAATAGTTATTAAATACCTAAATCAACAAATAAAGCATAAATGCAACTAAGAAACAATTAAACAATAAAAGACTCCAAGCTAGGACAATCTTATTAAAACAACATAAAAAAACAAGCTAGAAAAGAGCGTAAGATAACTCTTTATGAAAGTTATCAGTTATACTACTCACACATTCCTGCTTCCACCTCCTCCTTCCACGCTCAACTTAAAAATAAGACATAGTGATTGGGTATACTGTATACTCAGTGAACACAGGCCTTGAAAATTATATACTTATATAGGTTGTTATGCAATCACGACGATAAGGCACGAGGTTTTATTTAAAATCAACATGAGCTTATCAAGATATTTTCAATCACATGCCGAGCTTAGCTAAATTCACACACGTGTGGTCACTATATGTTGTAAAAGTGTGTCTTAGAAGGGATCATCATGAGCCATGCCAAGTAGAGAATTACCAAGCTCGAGCTCAACTTAAAAATTCTAAGATCGAGCTCAACTCAATCGAGCTCAAAATTTCAAGATTGAACTTGACTCGGTGTCATACTTGTCAAGCTCAATTTCTTAAATTTAGTTTACATTTTAATAATAATTTAAAATTATTTATTTTAAATAATACATTTAGGTTAAAAATTTAAATTATATTAAGCTCAATAAGGCTCGTGAGCCTAGCTCGAATCAAAGTTTGACTCGAGCTCGATTTAAGCTCAAGTTTGATAAGGCTCGTGAGCCTATCAAATCGAGTATCTTGATCTTGGGCTCGCTCGATTACTATCAAGTTGATTTTGAGTATTTTTTTAACTGATCCTGAGTAGCTCGCGAGCCGACTTGACTCATGCTCACCCTTAGCTTGGAAGCAAACCTACTTCCAAGACACAATAAGCAGCGGTGAATGGAGTATCCCACTCAACCTAGTGCCATCAAAATACAGTGATATCAGAACACATAACATCGAGATCCAATCTATTTATTAACCATCTTATTTCATCACAGAGTGTTGATCTGCAGTTGATCCACTTAACATAAATAGACAAAGGACTTAAACCCTAGTTCCAAACACATCAGGGATCTTGACCATAGTATTGCAGCTAAGGGGAATTCGTCCTAGCTTGCAATCAATGGAGAACTACTCAAAGCTTAGTTCTGATGCATATCATTGAAGTCAACAATTCTCTGGCCAATTATATCTAGAACAGGAACAATCAACGATTCAACACCAACCAATTCATTGTACATTTCCCTATTAAGTTCCTAGATATCATATATAAACTAATGTTGGTCCCTAATCAGAGTATGAGTAATTAAGCAGCAGAAGTCTTTACAAGCAGTTGCACTCTAAAACTCGGGGGGTCAGTTTCCCAGTTTAGGAATTATAAAAAATGTGTTAGCCGGGCAGTTTACTTAGTCAGTTTTCAGATATACACTTCAAAACTTTAGAGAAGTGTTGAAGGTTTCAAGACTCAGTTGAGAACTGTAAAGATAAAAGTACAGAAAACTGTAAATGAGATAGGATATTATAGTGGTTCGGATCCTTAAGTCCTACGTCCACTCTTCGGAAATTAATCCGGTAATTCACTAAGAAAATGAAGTATACACTCCTCGCGATTTATAGCCAATCACCACGAAAACCACCGTTCGTAGCAAACTGGATCACTCGTCCAGGTAGATGATCTTCACTCCTTCTTTATTTCCTCGAAGCCAGGTAGCACCTCAAAGTCTTCTCAGAATTGGCAGTCGTTGGAAATGGATTGAGGAGAAACCTCCCTTATCCTTCTCCGGTGGATGGATGGTTGAGTTCTTCCCACAAAACTCGAATGTTGGCAAAAGCCCCTAAGAATCTGTTCATCGACTGGGAACCAGGCTGCTATGTTCTTACTTGAAAAGTAAGAACACCAAGAAAATTGATTAAGTCGAAAGACTTAATCCTCGTGTACTCAAGGTCACACGGTGAATCACAAAAGATTCAGTAAGCAATAATGCCTCGTGTTCAATAAATGAACCATGAATTTATGCCTTTCACTTGAGAGCTTTTAATGCTTTGAGATTTTAATTCGGCAGAGTAATGGTAAGGTTCGTAAGTGTTGTATATATTGTCTCTCTGGTCCTGCTATTTATAGCTGAATCTTCTGAAAGTAGCCGGTAGAGAAAATTCGAATGGAGTCCAGTCAATGGTCATACTTTTTTGTAAAGCAGACCTGCTCCTCTGCCTTTTTCTGAACACTATCATGCTTTTGCAGAGACAGTTTTGTCCTGTTGTGTCAGACTTGAACAACATTGTACTGCAATCATAACTGAGTGTATCTTTGTTTCTTATCATTGACTCTTCAATGTTCTTTATGACTACTCGGCCTCTTGCTTTTCACGTGTTCCCTTTGGCGTGAAACTGTGCTAGTCTGAAACTGTGAGCACCTCTCGACAGTTTCTCTACAAAAACTTTGTCCACAGTTTTCATCTTTGTTGCCTCCTTGACAGTTTAAAACTGTCTGCACAGTTTTCTCGCATAATGCTTCATAAAACTATCTTCACAATTTTCTTCGCATGTCGCTTCTTAAACTGTCTTCACAATTTTCTTCAGACCCTCTGTCCTGACATTTTTGTCCTAAAAAACTGTTCCTCTGTTTCTGGTGGTTTGCCTTACCCGAACTATTACAACTCGATTATCTTATACAAGGATTACATGAAGTAATAACTCTAAGGACTAACCTTGGTATTCAGTTCTTGACACATCAAAACATCAAATTAAAGGTGGGATTTCTACATCAACACCTAACAACTAATATAAAGTAGTTATTGTTGGAATTGTATACATAAAAGCATTATGAATGGTATATTGGGAAACATTATGTTTGATATACTGGTAATCATTAATGACTTGCAATAAATAACTCATGTCTGAATTAACAATCATACGACGCGATAGGGAGATCATACGGTGTGTAAGAGATCACAGAAGATCATATAGATCGTTCGACCTAGCGAGAAATAAACAGTTATCATATTTGAGACAATTTCTTGGTTTGGTTGTCGGTTTAGGCTACGGCACAAAAGTCCATAAGTGGTTTATCTTGAATGTTTTGTGTAACCGGTACATTTCAATGTATTGATAGGATCAACAGTGAGATGAACCATTCTACTTGACATATGAATAAGTAAAGATCTCAGTAACTTGGTTAGATCTAAAGTCTATTGAAAGTTGAGGGCACACATGGGTTGACTGTCACTTTGACTTGCTATGGTGTAGAGTCTTACATGTACTCATATATCTGCATTTCGGGTGATGGCAGTTTGTGTGGGGTTTCCTCAGGCTGGATTTAGATAACCATATCCATTTCACGATGGTGACATTCCCTGGGAAGCTCACGAGGTTCATTATTCTAAGTCCTGCAGGATGAATCATTGTTTCAAGCATAAGCGATAAGGGTTGAGTGGAATGACTCATGAATAATAAGAGATTAATTAATGGCAGCTAATTGTCATATGCTAATTAATTAATAAATTTCTGAAACCTTAAATATGGGGATTAACCAAGTCAAAGCAACTCGTTCCTAATAATGTGGTAATAAAGGGGTAGGTCAGCATTAATTCTCTGGCGGCATGAATTAATGTTTATTAATTAATTAAGTTCTGGGTTGAACATGAAATTAATTAATAGGAGGCCCACTTTATTATTTGCAGTTGATCCCTGGCCTGGCCCAACAATGCTCAGATCCCATTAGGGTTTATTTAACCCTAATAGCCCATTCTCCAGATCTATATAAGTAGATCAGTTCTCCCACTTCCCACATAAGTTTGAAGTTTCAAATCAGAAACCCTAGAGAGTGTGAGAGAGTGGGCGCCTGTTTCAATCCGGTAGTGCATCCTCACCAGATTTTTGGATCGAGCAAGAGAACAAATCAGAAGATCAGATCTATAGGAACACCATCAACCATCTACCGCCGTTATTCAATCCACATGAGTTGAGGTATTCCTTTGAATCTACACATTAAATTTAATAGGAGCATGCATATGGCATTTACTATTTGTCATAGCATTTATTTTGATATCTATAAAATGAATTCGGGGTCAAGAAATAAATGACGATTCACATCGCCTTTTGAAGACTCAGTTCTTACAATTGGTATCAGAGCGAGGTTCATATTTTATGGCTCTGTCGGAAAATAAATATTGACATTCAGTTTATTGATGTTATTTAATTTATCGTGGATGGACTTATCTTTGTCGTGGATGTTTTTGTTCTCGTGGCCCCTCTCTGGTTTTGGTTTTGTTTTAAATTGCGAGAAAATCCGCGATTAGATTGATAGGAAAATATCTAATAGACTAGATCTTTTAAAATTTTTATTCAATCTGTAAATCGAAAAAAAGAGTGGGAGCCCAATTTGAAGAGTGGGAGCCCAGTTTGAAAATCTGTTTTAAATTAAAGTCTTGTAATAGATAAGTTTAATTTTACTTCCCATGTAATTGCATCAGGGGGCCACGAGAATTTTTATTTTATTTATTATATTCTTGTATGGTGTGATTTATTATGTGCACACTAGTAAATAAAAGGAAAGCTTGCTACTGGTTTTATTATTTATTTTTAAAGCATGTTGTAGATAATAGGGATGCATGTTACTGCTTTATTCTTTACTGCTCAAAGCATGTTTTATGTGATTTATTTTATGTATTAAATTATGTCTATAAATTCCGAATCATGTTGGAAAATATGATAGAATTTTAGATGTGACATAATGTATGGATCATAAAATAATTTGTGTGCAAAAGATCCTTTTAAAAGAAAAAGACTAAGCAATATTTTTTTAATTAAAATCAATAAAACCTCCTCAATGAGATCTCTTATTAGAAGTGGGCAGTGAAGTGAGTAGATTTCTACATGACCATAGCCTGCTTACTTTATTTGTTCATAAGTTCTAATATATGAGATTTCTAAATAAAATATTTAAACATGTGAGAAGTGGACAGTGAGTGAGTAGACGTCTACACGACTGTAGCCTACTTATTTTATTTGTTCATAAGTTCTCTAGGATTGTTTTAAATGAGATAACAAAGGTTGTAAGAGGCATGCGTCATGGGTCTAGTGCGTATGACAAATCATCCTTCTAACTTCCGGAGATAGAATTGTGGTCAAATGCTTAAATGTTGTCTTAGTACTAACTCATGAATGATGTCCCTGCTCAGATAGGTTGCACATGGTCTTAGTTTTATCTCCAATTATTAATTTCATTTGTCAGCGAATACCTGGCATGGATTGAAATTAAAGACTGGAACTTCAAAGAGCAGTCTGGTTAGGTGATCTTCTGTAAACGTCTTCGAAAGGAGCTTGTTGTAGATACACCTAGACAATTGGGGGTAACAACTGTATTGATTTATCAAAAGGTTACTATATATGCATATTTGTGTCAATGTTCTGCATGTATGTTCTTACTTTAATCAATTATTGTTTTCAGATGTCTATGAATAATGTCATCAATATCTTGGCACAAAATCAATTAACTGGTCCGAATTTCCAAGAATAGAAGTGCAACTTAGATTATATCCTAGTTGCAGAGGAACATCAATTTGTTCTTAAACACTCCGTGTCCAGGTGTCCCCACTGTTGAGTCAACTGATGTGGAGCGGAACTTGTATGACAAGTAGGTCAAGTCTAATAATGTAGTCAAGTGCTACATGATGACCACTATGTTTAAGGT
Source organism: Plectranthus barbatus (assembly GCA_026898455.1). Taxonomy (NCBI): domain Eukaryota; kingdom Viridiplantae; phylum Streptophyta; class Magnoliopsida; order Lamiales; family Lamiaceae; genus Plectranthus; species Plectranthus barbatus. The sequence goes on from JAPKLW010000663.1 coordinate 76,566, forward strand.
GCTCCAGCAACAACATCAGCACTATGACAAAGCATATGAGATTATGGATTGTCTCACAATTACTTATGGTGAATCAGATGGAGCTGTCAGATTTAAGCTCATGAAAGAAATCGTGAGTTGTAAAATGACAGATGGTAGCTCAGTGAGGGAGCATGTTGTATCCATGACTCACCTCATGGATGAACTAGTGTTGCACGGATGACGTATTGATGGGAAAGCCCAGGTCGATATCATACTCAACTCACTTCCAATGTCTTTTGAGAACTTCATACTGAATGTTGTCATGAGTAAAAAGGAGTACACTCTTACTGAGTTACTTAGTGACCTCATGGCAGCTGAATCAATCATGCAACCTTAAAAGGTAGTTTTGGTTTCTTCCGGTAATCGCCCCACTTCATCGAAAGGTGCTAAAGGGGTGATTGGAAAGAAATTCAAGAAGATAACCTCTGGAAGCAAAAGTTCTGGGAAAAATAAGACTATGACACCGGGGAAGAAGGGCAAGTGTTTCCGTTGTGGCAAAACTGGTCACTGGAAGAAGGATTGTCTGACCAAGCAGGTTGGACAAAGTACGTCATTAGCATTTGTAACGGAAACATGTTTAGCATCTGTTTCTACTCATTCGTGGGTAGTGGATACTGGAGCTACTGATCATGTTTGTTACACTTTGCAGGGATTCAGGCCGATAAGGCAGCTGAATAATGACGAAGCAGAAGCAGTTGGAGATGTTACATTATGCTTTTAAGATAATGTTTTGATTTTAAGAGATGTTTCGTATGTGCCGGATTTTTGGCGGAACCACATTTGTGTTTCCCATTTAATAAATGATGGATTTTCAGTTATTTTTTATAGTCATGTTTCTATCAATGGCAATAACGGTGTTATCTATCGTGGGATACAGAAAGACTCTCATTATATCATAACTTGATTGCATGAATCTTTTGGGAATGCTGCATATAACTCAGTTAATCATAAGAAGAGAATGTTTTCATCTTCTAATGAGGATCTTACATATCTATGGCATTCGAGACTAGGTCACATCAATCTAAAGAGGATCAAGAGACTTGTGGATGATGGAACGTTGGATTCAATCCAGGTAATTCCACATCGAGTTTGTGAATCCTGTATAGAGGGAAAGATGACGGCCAACCCTTTCAAGGCAAGTTAGTCTCGAGCAAGTGATGTGTTGGAATTGATCCACTCTAACTTATGTGGACCGATGTCTACGCAAGCCCGTGGAGGATTTAAGTATTTCATCACTTTTATTGATGATTACTCGAGACACGGGTATGTTTATTTACTTCACTATAAATCTGAATGTTTTGAGAAATTCAAGGAATTCATGGTGGAAATAAAGAAGAAGTTAAACAAGACCAATAAGTCATTACGATCTGATCGTGGTGGTGAGTATCTCAGTGACGAGTTCTTGCAGTTTTTGTTAGAGCATGGGATTACATCCCAATGGACCGCACCGGGCACTCAACAGAATGGTGTGGCGGAAAGAAGAAATAGGACTCTTCTTGAAATGGTTAGGTCCATGATGAGTTATGCGAACTTGCCTATTTCATTTTGGGGCCACGTGTTATTTACAATGGCGTACTAGCTGAACCTGGTACTTTCTATGTCAGTTCCTAAGACACCCTCAGAACTCTGGCATGGGCGAAATCCCAGTGTGTCAAAGATAAGAGTGTAGGGTTGTCCGACATATGTTTTGTCAAAGAAACCTGATAAGTTAGAAGGTATGTCCAAACTAATGTTGTTAGTGGGATACCCCAAACAAACAAAAGGTGGTTATTTCTACTGTCCTGAGGATCAGAAGATCGTTGTTAGCACCAATGCGATATTCTTAGAGTACGAGTTTGTGAAAAACCACAAATCCAAAAGTGATATCATTCTCCAAGAAATTGGAGAAGATGATGTTTTCCATTGGGAAAAACCCGTAGCAGATTGAGTGTACCTCTGAAAGGTATGGAACCAACTGCATGGTCGCTAGTGCAAGGCTTTGAGCCACAAGTAACGGTATCAAGTACTGACGCAGTACCAGTGCTCCATCATAGTGGGAGGGTACCTCACCAACCCAAGCGATATATATTCATGGGAGAGTCTTCGAACTTGATCCCGGAAGACGGATTGGATGATACCGACCCATGGACATATGACGAAGAAGTAAATGACAAAGATGCGGAAAAATGGCATAAAGCCATGGATTCAAAAATTGAATCAATTACCGCTATGGATATATACCAGAAGTATACGCTACCATATGGCTTTCGGGCCATAGGTTGGAAATGGGTATACAAATGGAAGAAAGGTTCGGAAGGAGAAATAACGACTTTTAAAGTCAGGTTGGTGGCAAAGGCTTATAGTCAAAAGGAGGGCATTGACGACGGCGAGACCTTCTCACCGGTAGCCATGCTCAAATCCATTTGAATTCTTCTATCCATAGCAACACATATGGACCTCGAGATCTGGCAGATGGATGTCAAAACTGCATTTTTAAATGGGTACCTTGAGGAAGGTCGTGACATCTATATGTAGTAGCCAGAGGGTTATGTGAAGAATGGTGAAGAGCATCTTTTCTGGAAGCTAAAGAAGTCCTTCTATGGACTTAAACAAGCTTCACGGTCATGGAACAAACGTTTCGATGATGTGATTAAATCCTATGGATTTTCACAGTGCAAAACCAAAAGTAGTGTGTATCAATTATGTGTCAGTGGAAGCGTGGTATTCCTTGCACTTTATGTAGATGACATTCTTCTATTAGGCAATGATGTGAAGGTGTTGTCTGGCATAAAGATATGGTTATCCGAACAGTTTCAAATAAAGGACCTAGGAGACGTTGGATACATCCTTGGGATTAAATTCTTGCGTGATTGCAAGAAGAGGATGTTAAGCTTGTCTCAGGTCACTTATATTGATACTGTGATTGCTCGTTTTAGCATGCAAAATGCCAAGAAAGGATTGCTACCTTTCAAACATGGTATTCCTCTGTCTAAGGCACAATGCCTTGCAACATAAGAGGAGAATGATGAGATGGGTAAAGTAACATATGCTTCGGAAGTGGGAAGTCTCATGTATGCAATGCTATGTACGAGGCCAAATATCTGTTATGTTGTGGGCATGGTGGCCAGATATTAGCCTAACCCTGGACAGGCGCACTGGTTTACTATCAAACATATTCTCAAGTATCCGAAAAGAACTCGAGACTAATATCTCGTTTATCAGTGTGAGAATTTGTGCCCTGTGGGTTATACAGATTCGGGTTTCCAAGCGGATCAGAATGAGAAGAGATCGACCTCGGGCTATGAGTTCACATTGGGAGATGGAGTTGTATCATGGAGGAGTGCGAAACAGAAATGTATCGCGGACTCCACCATGGAAGCTGAGTATGTGGCAGCTTCAGAAGCTTCTAAAGAAGTAGTATGGCTCCGAAACTACCTCCAAGAGTTAGATATTGTTCTTAGTTTGCCTAAGACTATCACGGTATATTGTGATAAAGCTGGTGTAGTAGCAAACTCTAAGGAACCAAGAACTCACAATGTGTCAAAGCGCATAGAGAGAAAGTACCACATCATAAGAGAAATCGTAGCGAGGGGCGATATGCTAATAGAGAAGATTGATACGAAGGATAATCTAGCGGAGACATTTACAAAGGTTTTACCACAGAAGGCATACGAGGGTCATGTTCGTAGCCTAGGACTGAGGATGAAGCTGGGCACTTGGTGACCAAATGTAATAGCTAGATTAGAATAGAAACATATTATACTCTGGAAAGTAATGGTATAATGCTTTGAGTATAAGTGGGAGATTGTTGGAATTGTATACATAAAAGCATTATGATTGGTATATTGGGAAACGTTATGTTTGATATACTGGTAATCATTAAGGACTTGCAAATAAACAACTCCTATCTGAATTAACAATCTTACGATGCGAACAAACACATTCAGTTATCTCATCAATAGAGAGATCATACGGTGTGTAAGAGATCACAGAAGATCGTATAGATCATTCGATCTAGCAAGATATAAAAAGTTATCACCTCTGAGACAGCTTCTGGTTTGGCTGTCGGTTTAGGTTGCGGCACACAAGTTCATAAGTGGTTTATCTTGACTGCTTTGTGTGACTGGTACATCTCAATATATTGATAGGATCAATAGTGAGATGAACCATTCTACTTGACATATGAATGAGTAAAGATCTTGGTAACTTGATCGAATCTAAAGTCTATTGAAAGATGAGGGGCACACATGGGTTGAGTGTCACTTTAACTTGATATGGTGTAGAGTCTTACATGTACTCATATATCTGCATCATGGGTGATGACAATTTGTGTGGGGTTTCCTCTGGCTGGATTTAGATAACCATATCCGTTTCAGGAAGGTGACATTCTCTGGGAAGCTCACGAGGTTCGTTATGTTAAGTCTTGTAGGCTCAATCATTGATTCGAGCATCAGCGATAAGGGTTGAGTCATACGACTCACGAATAATAAGAGATTAATTGCAGCTAATTGTCATATGCTGAATTAATTAATGAAAGTTTGAAGCCTTAAATATGGGGATTAACCAAGCCAATGCAACCCATTCCTAATAACGTGGTAATAAAGGGGTAGGTTAGCATTAATTCTCTGGCGGCATGAATTAATGTTTATTAATTATTTATGTTCTGAGTTGAACATAAAATTAAATAATAGGAGGCCCACTTTATTATTTGCATTTGATCCCTGGTCTGGCCCAACAATGCTCAGAGCCCATTAGGGTTTATTAAACCCTAATAAGCCATTCTTCAAATCTATATAAATAGATCAGTTCTCTCACTTCCCACATAAGTTTGAAGTTTCAAATCAGAAACCCTAGAGAGTGTGAGAGAGTGGGCGGTTGTTTCAATCCAGTAGTGCATCCTTGATAAGCTCGTTTTTCTACTCACTTATCGCTTTATTTTTCTTTTCTTTTATGCATTTTAGCTTGTTTTCTTGAATAAATTGAGCATGAGTATATATTAGAGGGTGTTATGCTTGCCATGGTAAGATTTCGCAGGTTTTAGGCCAAATCCAATGGAGAACCCGTACCGAAAGCAATATATGTTCAAAGAAACAGTCACAAATTCTTCCACCGATGGAATCTAAGCTAATGAAGCATGGTATTCGAAAGATCTTTGAGTTAGCTTTCCAATGCAACTGGAATCGGATCAATCGGAGTTCAGATGCGAAAGTTATGGCCAAGACCGTGAGACTGCGCAGAAGGGTCGGAAGTGGCGGAAACGTGTCTGTTTCGACCGAAATGAAGCCATCTCGGCCGGGCCGAATTCTCCATCTCGGCCGTGGCAAGGGCCATCTTGGCCGAGACAGACTTGTTTGGCGAGATTTGGCGAGATTTTCACATATTTTGGGCGAGAATTGCTTGGGGAACAAGATATACATCAATTTGGAAGCAATAAATCATACCTTTTGAAGATATGCATCCAAGGCCTCAACCCTACTACTATATAAACTCTTCAATAGCTCAGAATTATTAGCCCTTTTAGTTTTGAAACCCTTTCTTTTAGTTTTTATCTTCTTTCCCCTTTACATTTTTTACACCTTTATTTTCTGTTTTCTTTAGAATTCCTCTTTACTTTTTGTTGAACCTTTACTTTTTAATGCAATCTTTATTTTTTCCTGCAATGTTTATCTTTAATATGTTAGGCTAGAACCCTAAACAGGTTCTAGGGTTTCTCCATCTGTGATGCTTGTTTAGATTTATTTATTCAAACCCTTGTATTGGTTTAAACTCTTTGATTTTATTTCAAATCTATTTTCAATTGAAGGATCGAGAGATGAAAATTGAAATAGGTTTTTGTTATTAGTTGAAGGACCGAGAGGTGAAAATTGAAAATAGGAAGTGAGAGTTTAATACTTTTGATTATCTGTCCGACCAAGAAGATTTCAATTGTAGGAAAATCTAGATCTTTATGAAATTGATTAATTGGTGTATTTTGAGACCGAGAGGAGATAGATCACTAATTAGTAATTTAGGTTTTAATTGCCCGACCAAGGAATTAATTCCACATTAAAAGGTTTTCCACCAAAATTGTGTTTCATGGGTTTGAATATTTAATTCTTGCAAGTTGATCAGATTGGTAGATTTCCCTGGAATCTGTGCTTTTTATTATTTGAATTTCTCTTTAATTATTTCTTTTGAAAAAACCAAAACCCCAAAAATTGATTTGCCCAAACAAAAGATCTGAAAACCATATCCAGTACATGATTTTCCCTCGTTGCACTATCCTTGTGGGATCGACCAACCCTTGGGTTGTTTATAAATTTATTTGCCCTTTGCTATAATTTGTATGCAGATTTAGCATCGATCAAAATTGGCGCCGTTGCTGGGGATAGTCAGACGGCGAGTCGTTACTGGAAAGTGGAAGAACTTCTGGATTGGGTTGTACTCTTTCTTTTTATTTTTGAGTTAGTATTATTTTTCTTTGTTTTGGGATCTGTCGCTGTGTTTTCCATTCGCGTGAGTTTTTCTGAGTCGCGTCTGTCTCGGTCGAGGTGAGTCCCACCACGGTCGAGACAAATTCTCCATCCCGGCCGCGTTGAGTCACAAACCGGCCGAGACGAAAACTTCCATCCCGGTCGAGATACGTATTATCACGGCCTGGACAGCCTGATCTTTTTCTCGTTTTCTGTGCAGGTGCAAGAACACACGGAGCAAAGGGAAGACACTCGAGCCCGTTATACCAGAGATCGAAGCAGCCTGCAGAAACATCAGAAAGAAAGGAAAGAGGTTGAACTTTGAGATGGAAGCGAATCAAGAAGCCCCTCTGCAGAACATGACACCGGAGGAGCAGAGGCAGTTTGTGAATGAGGTGCAACAACTGAGGGCGCAACTTCTTGCAGCCCAAGCTACCCAAGCCGAGCAAGCCGCAAGATTGGCGGAACTGAATGAAAGGCAGGTCATGGTGCCACAGAGGTCTATTCTAGACCGATTTTTACCACAGCAGGAGGAAGCAGGATTCAGGGTTGGCATCAACGCCAACAATTTTGAGCTGCGCACAGGGCTGATACAGATGGTGCAGCAGAACCAGTTTGGGGGGAGAGCCGTAGAGGATCAGTATGCCCACCTCAACCAATTCATTGAGGTGTGCGACACGATAAAGCAGAATGGAGTCCCCCAAGACGTCATCAGGATGAGACTGTTCTCGTTCTCACTCAGAGATGAGGCGCGGTCTTGGTATGCTGGGCTTGATAAAAGCCAAATTGGGACATGGGAGGAGCTGCGAGCAGCATTCCTCACCAACTACTTCCCACCGAGCCTGTTGCTGAAAAGGAAAGCTGCCATCACCACATTCAAGCAGCTCTATGATGAGTCACTGCATGAAGCCTGGAAGAGGTACAAGGAGCTCATGCGACTCTGCCCTGGACATGAAATTGATCTCGAGATGCAGGTCTGCCACTTCTACGAAGGTCTGAATCCTCACATGAAGGAATTGGTGGATGCATCTGCTGGCGGGATCCTGATGAAGAAAAGTGGAGCAGAAAGTATGAGGCTTCTAGCAGACATGGCACTGAACAGCCACCAATGGCCTACTGAGAAACAGGTTCCAGTCAAAGCTGTTGAGGCCAAGACAGAATTCGATGTGGTCGCGGAGGTGAAGAAGCTCCAAGAGGAAATTGAGAAGTTGGGGACCACAAAGGTGGCTGCCAATCCTACTGAGCCAAACATGGCAATTGTTCCGGTGGAGGCTGACTACATCAACCGAGGAGCTAGCAGTTCATCTGGAGCTGCGAATTCGGAGGTAAACTATATTGGAGGTGGTTATCACAATAACTACCGAGGTAATCAGGGGTACAACTATAACCATGGGCGATCTCACCCTGGTTTTTCTTATGCTAACCCCACTGCTGCAGAACACCCTCCTCCTGGTTTTGATGTAGGTACTGGAGGCGAGATTGTGGAGAAAAAGAAGTCTGTGCTAGAGGAGACACTGGAAAAATTTATAAAGAGCTCAGACAACAGATTCGGCAAGGTGGAAAATGAAGTGAAAGGGATGGCCAATCACATGCAACTGATGACAAATCACCTGCAGATGATGGACACCCAGTTGAGTCAGATTGCAGCTACCTTGGGAAATCAGCATAAGCCGGGGCAACTACCGAGCACAACAGAGACAAATCCAGCAAAGGCAAAGCCAGTAAATGCCATCTCGCTTCGATCTGGAAGGAGATATGAAGGCCCGAGCAACCCTGAAGGAGGAGAAAGTGAAACAGAGGTGGAGAAACACGAGCAAAACATCTCTGTCTCGGCCGAGATAACCCCCATCCCGGTCGAGACAGATGGACGCAGGACGGCCGAGGCAGAAGCTAGCCCGGCCGAGACAGAAGATGTCAGCCCGGCCGAGACAAGCTAGACACGGTCAGGGAAGATGGAGAGCGGGACGGCCGAGATAGATGCATCCCGGTCAAAACAGAAGGCGAAGTAGAGCGAGAAGGAAAGAGACAAAGAGAAAAGAACTGAGCCGGTTGCTCCCATGCCCTTTCCACAGAGATTCGCAAAAAAGAGGGAAGATTCTAAATTCAAAAATTTTGTTGAAAATCTTAAAAAAGTGAACATTAACATTCCTCTTATTGAAGCTCTCAGGGAAATACCCGGTTACATGAAGTACCTCAGAAGACTGATGAGCGAGAAGAAGCAGTTCATGGAGAACGAGATTGTGAGGATACATGAGGAGTGCAGTCTACTGTTGCAGAAGCAGATCCCCATCAAGAGATCGGATCCAGGCTGTTTCTCGATACCTATCGAGATTGGAGGAAATGAGTTCCAAAATGTTTTGTGCGATACAGGGGCAAGCATCAACCTGATGCCTTTGTCCATCTACAAGAAGCTGGAAATCGGAGAGATGAGGACGACTACAATTACCCTCCAGATGGCGGACCGATCTGTGTCCAAGCCTAAAGGTATCGTAGAAGATGTCCTTATACGTGTTGGCCATTTAATCTTCCCTGCAGATTTCGTCATCCATGACATGAAGGAAGATGCCAATACTCCAATGATCCTGGGAAGAGATTTCCTCGACACAACTGGTGTCCTGATCGATTGCAAGAAGGGGGAGATCACTCTGAGAGGGAATGAAGAATTCATTACCTTCTGCATAGATAAGAACAAGAGGAAAGGGGAGTGCAACCAGATCACTACTGCTGAAGACGAAGAAGAAGAAGAGCAAGAAGGAGACGAGACACCGGAGGAAGAAGAAGAAGCCATCCGGTGGGAACGAGGAAACGAGTCAGTGAAATCAGCAATTAAGCTGCCTCCTTTCGAGTACACCACCGTCATTTAAAACCGGAAAGTATTCATGATAGACTCAATGGGTCGACGAGTCTGGACTCGACCGCCTTGGTGAGCTGAGCTGAGTCGAGCCACGACGGTAAATAAGGCACTGAATGGGAGGTAACCCATTGTGTTTTTCGTTTTCTTTATTTTACTTCGTATTATATTATGTTATTCTGTTACTTCACTTTTATGGTCTAAAAATAAAAAATAAAAAAAATCAAAGTCTGTCCCGGCCGAGGCAGAGACTGCCACGGTCGAGACAGAGGTCCAAGGAATGGTACACTTCGACCGAGACAGAGGTCGACAAGAAGGCTCCATCCTGGCCGAGATAAAGCTCGCCACGGCCGAGATAGGAGTGCCAACAGCCAAAATCCACGCCGGTCAGAGTTGAAGAAATGAGGATAAAAAGTTGGTGTCTGAGGCCAACAATTGAGGTACAGTTTCGAATTTTGAATCTGATTTCCAAACTTATTCTCTCTGACTTTCGAATAAGTTTTGGGGGATGAAGATTTAAGGGTTTTGAAACTCCTTTCTATCTTTTACTTGCTTTGTTTAAATTTTTGCATGAATGAATTTTCGAATAAAACGCGAGATTGTGGGAATTTGAGCATAATTGATAACCCTAACAAGAATGCGAGATTAGAATTGATTGACTTAGTTTGCGTTGATTGTGATAGTGGTTGAGTATGCCTATGAATGTGAATACTGCATGATTTCTTGTTTTGATACATGCGTTGGCATGAGATAGATGATGATTTGATGTTTACTGTGGAAGAAAAATTGTCCCAAGTGTGAGTTTTTGAGCCTGAATTTCGATTGTGAGTGTGTCTGCAATTTTGAGTTTCTCTAGAACTTGCTTCGTATCTTTTTCAAGACTGTTAGTGTGCACAGGTTTAGGAAGTGATTTTAGGCCATCTTTGTTTAGCCTATTTTCCCATACACTGTCCTAATTAAATGTTATCCCTAGTCAGCCCTTTTGAGCCTATGATATTTTCTTTCTTTGTCTATGAGTTGGAAATAAATAGGAGAATCAACTCTTGTCTATGAGAGTGGGTTGTGATTTGTTTGAGAAGGATAAGATATTATTAGAAGGGTAAAAGCAAAAGAAAAGGTTGGGCTCTAGAAAAAAAAATGCGTTTATGTGTTTGTTAATCCTTATAAGCTCAAATGAATATTCAAAATTGTTTAAGAGCATAAAAGGATATGTGTGAAAAAGAAAAAAAAAAGAGAAAAAAAGAAATTAAAGAGCCATGAGTTGTGTTGAAAATCTAAGGAGTTGGGTAGATATGAATAGATAGTGAGTTGAGATTGATGAAGAGGAAGCTCTGAAATTGATTTTAGTCACTTGGCCAGATATTTCCCTACCCTTCACAAAAGCCTACATTACAACCTTGAATAAAGTCCTTTCTGATCTTAGACTTGTGTGCACATATTTGCAGTGGAGATTGAGATTATTTGCAAGCCTATGGTAGAACTTGATTTTCATGACTTGTGTGTGAACTCATAATTATCCTAAACACTTGAGTGAATGAGTGAAACACTTCCCATGTGAGTCTTCCATAGTTTACAGATTTTCTGATTCTTTCAAAAGTGTTGATGTCTTGTGGATTTACGAGTTTGAATGTGATGAATCTTGTGAGGCATTGCACTACTCTTCTGCTTGAACTTTTGATTCTTTCTTTTGTTGATTGAGGACAATCAAGTGTTTAAGTTTGGGGAGTTGATAAGCTCGTTTTTCTACTCACTTATCACTTTATTTTCCTTTTCTTTTATGCACTTTAGCTTGTTTTCTTGAATAAATTGAGCATGAGTATATATTAGAGGGTGTTATGCTTGCCATGGTAAGATTTCGCAAGTTTTAGGCCAAATCCAATGGAGAACCCGTACCGAAAGCAACAGATGTTCAAAGAAACAGTCACAAATTCTTCCACCGATTGAATCTGAGCTAATGAAGCATGGCATTCGAAAGATCTTTGAGTTATCTTTCCAATGCAACTGGAATCGGATCAATCGGAGTTTGGATGCGAAAGTTATGGCCAAAACCGTGAGACTGTGCAGAAGGGTCGGAAGTGGCGGAAACGTGTCTGTATCGACCGAAATGAAGCCATCTCGGCCGTGGCAAGGGCCATCTCGGCCGAGACAGACTTGTTTGGCGAGATTTGGCGAGATTTTCACATATTTTGGGCGAGAATTGCTTGGGGAACAAGATATACATCAATTTGGAAGCAATAAATCATACCTTTTGAAGATATGCATCCAAGGCCTCAACCCTACTACTATATAAACTCTTCAATAGCTCAGAATTATTAGCCCTTTTAGTTTTGAAACCCTTTCTTTTAGTTTTTATCTTCTTTCCCCTTTACAGATTTTACACCTTTATTTTCTGTTTTCTTTAGAATTCCTCTTTACTTTTTGTTGAACCTTTACTTTTTAATGCTATCTTTATTTTTCCCTGCAATGTTTATCTTTAATATGTTAGGCTAGAACCCTAAACAGGTTCTAGGGTTTCTCCATCTGTGATGCTTGTTTAGATTTATTTATTCAAACCCTTGTATTGGTTTAAACTCTTTGATTTTATTTCAAATCTATTTTCAATTGAAGGATCGAGAGATGAAAATTGAAATAGGTTTTTGTTATTAATTGAAGGACCGAGAGGTGAAAATTGATAATAGGAAGTGAGAGTTTAATACTTTTGATTATCTGTCCGACCAAGAAGATTTCAATTGTAGGAAAATCTAGATCTTTATGAAATTGATTAATTGGTGTATTTTGAGACCGAGAGGAGATAGATCACTAATTAGTGATTTAGGTTTTAATTGCCCGACCAATGAATTAATTCCACATTAAAAGGTTTTCCACCAAAATTGTGTTTCATGGGTTTGAATATTTAATTCTTGCAAGTTGATCAGATTGGTAGATTTCCCTGGAATCTGTGTTTTTTATTATTTGAATTTCTCTTTAATTATTTCTTTTGAAAAAACCACAACCCCAAAAATTGATTTGCCCAAACAAAATATCTGAAAACCATATCCAGTACATGATTTTCCCTCGTTGCACTATCCTTGTGGGATCGACCAACCCTTGGGTTGTTTATAAATTTATTTGTCCTTTGCTATAATTTGTATGCAGATTTAGCATCGATCAATCCTCACCAGATTTCCGGATCGAGCAAGGGAATAGATCGGAAGATCAGATATGTAGGAACATTAGCAACCATCTACCGTCGGTATTCAATCCGCAGGAGTTGAGGCATTCATTTGAATCTATGCATTAAATTAAATAAGAGCATTCATAGGGCATTTACTGTTTGTCATAACATTTTTTTATATCCATAAAACGAATCCTGGGTCAAGAAATAAATGACGATTCACATCGCATATTGTAGACTCAGTTCCTACAATTATCTATATGGGGTATTCTTATTTAATTAAGTTGTAATTCAATCGTAAACCGAACTTTGTATGAATTTCATATTCTCAATCCAATCATTTGGTTGGTCTCAATTAATTATTTCCTAGCAATTCGTTAACTTGGTTCAAAGAACGAAGCATTTGACTAAATATTATAATTTCTAATCGAATTAAATTAACAGCTGTAGACCCTAATTTGTGGGGTTTGGGTTTCAAACTTCACATTCAAATAATTAAGATATTCAAAATTATACACGTAAATATAAACTTCCTAAAATTCATACATATACACGAGGTCGCAAAACAAACCGTGATTCACAAAAAATCAAATAATTACATAATTAACTATATAATTAAACTCAATTAATTTAATTAAACTTTATTATGAACTTTGGCGATGACTCGTTTGTACAATGTCACATCAGTGAACTATTTTAAAAGAAATATTCCCTCCGTCCCGCCAGATTAGTCCATATTTCCATTTTCGTCTGTCCCACCAGATTAGTCCACTTTCCTAAAATGGAAAAAAATCTCCTCACATCAATAAAATATTAATTCCACTACACTCACAAACATTGGTTTCTGTGCCGAAATCAAACTGGACTAATCTAATGGGACGGAGGGAGTATATTCTTTTGGTCCAGTTCAAATTATCTCACTTCATTAGTCCAATTTATAAAAATAATATATTTTTTTTACACTCAATAATATAATATTACTTTCATTCAACTAATTCTACACTTATAATTCTTAATTTTTGTGCCCAAAAGAAGAGTGATAATTATATTGGGATTGATGGGGTATAATATAGTTAAACTTACCCACTTATAAAGCCGTTTTAAATCCACCCTCAAAATTATTGAAGTATGTATATATATTTCATGACTGAATTGAGTTAAATTATTGTGCAAAGGACCCCACCATTTGCTAAGACAATTTATTTGTGGCATAGTCTTTGTTGGTCTTATTGATCTCCAATATATCATGAATTAATTTGAGCTTCAATAAAATATTTAAATGAGATGGAATTTATATTAATACATTTAATTGATAAAATATTGCTCCTTGCCTATTTAATATTTGACACCATCAAATGCAGGCTAAAATAGTGAAGTGTGACTGAACACACTTGGTTGCAGCAACATGAAATAATAGGAGGAAGGAAGTCGACTTGGAGAAATTTGCTAAGGAATTTAAAAGAGGGTTTTACTAATAGAGTTGCATTTCCAGTTGGTGAAAATTTAATAGGCCTCAACTATATTGACACGCGGAGGATATATATTGGGCGTGCATGGAAAATATGTTATAATCGGTTAGGTCATCTTCTTCAGCAGTTTTTGGTTCATTTTTCTGGGTTTTCAGAGAAAGCAAAGTCGAGAGCTTCTGTTTAGTGACAGTCTCCATTGTTAGAGATTGTGTTAGTATTTTCTATGAAGTCCTGTACACACTACAAGAAAAAAGCTTATAGACAACACTGAATAGACAACGGTTTTGGCCTAAAACCGTTGTCGTAGAGTCATATTGGCCTAAACCGTTGTCTATTAGAATTTGAAAACGCAAAAAGACAACGGTTTATCTTTACCGTTGTCGTTTAAGTGTTGTTGATAACATAAAAGACAACAGTTTTTTGTATGTGTTGTTATTTTAGTGTTGTAAAATTTATTTACAATTAAAATTAATTCAAATCTAATATATAAAAAGAAGAAAACCTAAATCCCAAAATTTCCTACCACTCCAACTCCAACTCTACCCTCACGACTGCCCCCACTCCAACTCTACCCTCACCGTCGACCCACGGCTGCGCCTCCATCCTCTCCGGCGGCGCCTCCATCTTCACCGGCGGCGCGCCCTCTCCCTCGGCCTGAACCCACCGCGCCAGGACATCTCCCCATCTCGACGGCTCAACGCACGCACTGCCCCCCTGCTCGCCGCCACTATCGCGTAGTACCACCGCACAGCCATCTCATGCCTGCGCCACACGCCCTCACCACCGCACAGCCGTCTCATGGGCAGATAGTTCTGATGTTTTAGGTAAAATTTTACGTTTGTTTTCCTTTCAATTTTACATTAACATATTATCGATTCTGTTCAATTTTTCTTGTTCATGGTTTAATGTTCACGTCGCATCCTTTTGAGTGTAATATTATGTATTATGAGAAGCTTCATCTTGTCCATTCTTCAAATCTTCACATCACTTTTCAGTGAGATTATATTCCCTGTAAGGTTTATGGTGAGCACCAGATTCTAATACAAATGCATTTAAGGTAATATTGAGGATTATCTGTCCTGTAAGGATAGCTTAATATCCATCCAAAGGCAACTGTTTTGAAATTTATTTGTCTCTGATATTTTGGGTACTTAGAGGTATTTGCAAGCTTGATGATAAAATGAGCACTTTTGGTGGTTTCCTACAGGGATTCTTGTTTTGTGGGAAATTCTAGTTGGACCTAAAGAATCGAAAGTTGGTATAGAATTATTTGTTTAGAAAACAAAGCCTTCATACTGTTGTTTTTCCTGTTTTAATAAAATTTGTTTCTTATGATAAAATATACTTTTTTTGATGACTGGTTGACATCTTTTTTGTTCCATGTTTGTGGATATTATTTAGATTCTGCCTCAACTGAAGATTATATAAGTAATACATTCAAATTTGGTTTCATTTTCTTTCTCGCAGTTCTACAAATGGTTTGTTGATCTCGAAGCAGCTATGAAATCAGAGGTTACCTTAGTTTATATTTTTTTTCATGAATCTCTTGACCAAAAATTTATTTTTATGCCATTAAGGTGCTCATTTCTTTCTTTAGACAGAAGAGAAATATCAGCATTATGTGAGGACTTTGACAGAGCGAATACAAACATGTGACACCATACTTAATCAGGTAATAAAATATATTGCCTTCTTATTGTCATAGCTACTGTAGAGGATTCCATCTAACATTTGTTCCAAATTCAGTCCATTTTCCAATTTCCTATGTGACTTTCTCAACTAAATTATTCATTAAATGACTTGATACAGGTAGATGAAACACTTGAATTGTTCAATGAACTACAATTGCAGCATCAAGCAGTTGCAACAAAGACAAAAACTCTGCATGATGCATGTGACCGGCTGGTAACCATGGCTCTTTTCTTGTTCTTTATCTAAGATCTTGCAAAAAGACACTGCTGTTTTGTTGTTATAGATTTGTATGTTCAATTAGAATCAATTAGGGATTTGGAATTTGATCTATAAAACAGGTTCAGTGCTAGTTCTTACTATTTGATAAATGTAATATTTTAATCATGAAAGTGTGATATATAGAAAAAATATGTGGGCTTAAACTTGTTGGTTGTTGATTGCATCAAATGGTCTAATTTTTTAATCTTGTTGTAGGTAATGGAGAAGCAAAGGCTAATCGAGTTTGTTGAATCACTTCGAGCTAAGCTCAACTATTTTGATGAACTGGAGAATGTATGGTTTTAATGTAATTTACTCGTATAGATTGCTTGAGTGATACATATTTTTGTGTATCTGAACAATGTTATAGTTTTTGATGAAGTATGGAGACTGGAAAAAATTAGTAAAGACGTAGCTTTTCACAAACGTTTAAGGAAGGAAAGTGTCAATACTGTGGAGGATTTTCTGGTGTCACTCTCATGTGACCCTACAAGACTTCGAAATGTAAGGTTTGTATGAGATATTGTGACATTTGGGACAAATGACCTTTATGTGAAGAATGCATGCATGCCAGGTTTAAATGGTCTCTTTAGTATGCATAAATGTGTCTCTGCCACTTCTCTCTCTCTCTCACTTTGTATGTGTGCATCAGTGTTTGAATTTGACAATACTTTGAAGCTCAATTGAGATGCATATGCTCATTGGTCAGTTTAATGTTTCTTGCTGTTTAGTATACATATAAATTATTTGTTGTATGTGGCTAGACTTTGGCCACTATATAATTATGTCACCTATTTTTTGGCAGTTTGTTTGCTGTTGAATTGCTGTACTTCAAGTTCATGATTCATATTCAGATCTCTGTATGTTATTCTGTCTTACTTTAAAAGCATTCAGGTGCCTCCAATATTCATTTTTGTTATGTTAACATTTTTCCATATTGAAAATCGTGTAGATCCTTGGAGCTGGTATGTCTGCCAAAACATTGTCAAAGTTTGTATCGTAAGCAATGCTGCAAGTGCTACGGTGAAGAAAAACATCAGTATGAAATTTGTAAGTTTATTTTCCTTTATGTTATTATTTAATTTTAAATACTTCAATTTTAATTACTCATGAAACTAACTTATTTACTTCATATTAAATAAAGGGTCTTGAAGATTTTTGGAGCACAAAAGCAACAAAATAAAAGAAAGACTCCTAAGTGGTTCATAATCAAGGTATGTTTGTAACTTATGAAAGTCGTAGGATAAAGATGAATTACCAATTAATAAATTGATTTCAAATGTAGGGTCCTAAACAACCAGGTGGATTTCAATGTGGATATTATGTGATGCGATACATGAGAGACATTATTGAGGCTAATGGTGACGAGACGATCAGTTCTCTACAATCATTGGTAATCATTGTTTTTATTTTATTTTTTATTTTCTCTGCTATGTTTATGTTATTATTTGTTTGCTCTCGCGGGGTTTGTTATAATTATTTAATATGTTATTTTTTAAGTTGAGTTTCATAAAATAGTAAGTGTCTTCAATGATGGTTGGTAAAATGTTGATAAAGACATATAAATTATTTATATATATAATTCCTTTAAGCTTTTGGTTTCGAAAGTGTGGTTATATGCATATAGTTCAAGTTATACAACATGTATATCATTGTTGTTCATATTATTCTAATTTATATATTTTTTGTTGTTTTGTTTAACAGTTCAATAAAAGTTACTGCTCTGAGGATATTGATGTTGTGCGCAAGGAATGGGCTGAATGTGTTCAAAATCATGTATGTGTTTTATTTTAGGATTTTGGAAATTGACGTACAAATGTTTCTTTTGTATTTTGGTATTTTGGAAATTGAAGGATAAATGTTTCTTTTGTATTTTGGATTTATTAATGGCTATTTGTGATTTGAATTTCATTAATCAATTGTATTGTTTTATTTACAATCTAATTAAAAAAAAAAAAAAAAACTACGACAACGGTTTAAAACCGTTGTCGTAGGTGTAAAAGCGTTGTCGTAGATATATGTACAACAACGGTTTCACAAGCGTTGTCGTAGAGTATGCAAAAAAGCGTTGTCGAAGACATATATACAACAACAGTTTGTTGACACCTAAGACAACGGTTAAAAAGTGTTGTCGTACGTATCTACGACAACGGTTAATAACCGTTGTCTTTGAGCTTTTTTTTTTTACCCTACGACAACACCACCTACAACAACACTCAAAAATACCCCTACGACAACAGTTTTAAACTGTTGTCAATGAGCTTTTTTCTTGTAGTGACATGTACATGTAAACACTCACCATACATAATAAAATCCCTCTTAACCTTCCGTAGACGTAGGTTGCAAAATTGAACCACGTAAATCGTCTGTGCTCGAGTTTTTGATCGTGTCTTTGATTGGTTGCTTGCTATTCTGTTGTGCATTCATCATTCATATCACGTTGCACCGTCTGTGGGAATCTAGCTCTGGCGATGAATATGAGATCGAAACCATTAGGCAAGCACTGGAAGAACTCTTTGAATATTTGATTCAGTCCCTGTAAGTCGGCCGGAACCCTAATCTGATTTCTTGATACTTCTTTGGAAGATCTCGATTACTTTCTCCCGGCATAGTATATTGTGGTGTTGCATATCTATATATTGTGTGTATATCTGTTCAGAGTCTATCTCTGGGACTATTAAACTAGCTTCAAGGGTGTTGTTAAATCTCAATAGTGTGTTTAATGGTTGGGGGCGGTTTTAGATTGATAAGTTTTCTGGAAAAAACGACTTCGGCCTATGGAAGATCAAGATCAAAGCCATTCTAACCGAGGAAGGGTTAGAAGATGCGATCCTACCGGATCAAGATAATGTGTTCCCTGGTGAGACGAAAGAGAAAAAGGAGAAACTAATGAATAACGCGATGAGCACTGATCACTGCGAAATTCACAGATTAATTGCAAACACAGTGACAAATAAATTTCTAAAGATACCCAAAGGTAGTCGAACCCAGAGGAATTGTGTAACGAAAATATTGCATGTACTGACTATAGTTTTAAGATTTATTGTTTGAGTAAATCAGAAATTGGGTTTTGGTTTTGGAAAATAAAGATGACAAGACTGAAATTTAAAGGGTTTTAAAAGCAATAATAAAGAACACAGATTCTAGGGCAAATAATCAATCAGAATACATGCAAGATAATCAACTCTACAATGGTGGGAAATCAAATAAAGTATTAAAATTCCTGGGTTGGGCAATTTTAACCTAGGTTACTATCATGTGACTGTATATGCTTTGTTGGCCTCAAGAACACAATAATAATCAACCTCAATAAAAATAGATTTAATTTCCTACAATTGATTAATCTTCCTTTTGAGACAAAAAACCAATTATATTCCATTCCTCTTCCTGTTATTAATTTTCTCCTCTCGGTCTTTCAACTAACAACTATGAATAAAGAATCAATTTCATCTCTCAATCCATCATCAATCCTAAATTCTATCAATTAAATCAGGAATTGAAACCATGCAATTTGAGTTGATTAATCTAACATGCAAACATGATTAATTACACATAGCCCTAGAACCCGCTAGGATTTCTAGCCACTTATGAGGGAAAGAAACATAAGAAACATATTATTAAATTGCATAATAAAAACTTACAATAAAAATAAAGGTTGAATCCTCTCCAAAATAATTAAAACTCCAAGAACTTCAACAATCCAAGAGAAGAACCAAGTGAAAACTAAGAGGAAGGACTGAGAAGCACTCAAAACTCGAGCAAAACAAGTATTTATAGAGGTAGAGGTGTATAAGTTGGGATCTAGGGCCAAAAATATGATTTAACCATAAAAATCTTGATTTTTCCTTTTTCTAGGTCTGTCTCGGTCGACAGGGAGCTTGCGTCGGTCGATGCGGATCCCCTTGCGTCGGTCGACGCGGACTTCATATCGGTCGAAATAGAGACGTTTTCACCCTTCCTGTCCTTCTGCGCAGCCTCATGGTTTTGGCCATAACTTTCACTCCCGAACTCTAATTGACCCGATTCCAGTTGCATTGGAAAGATAATTCAAATATATTTCAAATGCCATTCTCCATTATCTCAGATTCCATCTGTGGAAGAAGTCGTGACTGTTTATTCGAACATATGCTGCTTTCGGTACGGGTTTCCATTGAATTCGGCCTAAAACCTGCAAAAACACACCATGAAAAGCATACTACCCCATAAAATTGACTCGTGCTCAAGATATATAAGTGAACTCAATAAAACTAAATAAAATACTTGAAAACAATAAGATAAGTGAGTCAAAATCCGAGCTTATCAAGCACCTTGCTGCTCAGTTTAGATGACAAAGTGCTACGTGAAGTCTCAAGAGAAACGACTCCTGGAGGGCTGTGGAAGAAACTGCAAAGTCTGTATATGACTAAATCTATTGCGAATCGCATATACATGAAACAACGCCTCTACAGTTTCAAATTTAGTGATGAAAAGAGCCTTCTCGACCAGTTAGATGAATTTCACAAATCAGTTGATGAACTGGAAGCAATAGGAGTTGAAATCAGTGATGAGGATCAAGTCGTACACCTAATAAATGCCTTACTAAAATCTTATGTCAGCATACGAGATGCTATGGTGTACGGGAGATCCGAGGGACTAACACTAGAAGATGTTCTAACTGCCATTAAGCAAAGAGAGATGGAGAAGTTGGGTGAGAGCAGCGGGTATAACCAAGCAGCGATGGGTCTGTATGTAAAGAAGCATCAGAAAGGAAGGTTCTTAAAGAAACCTCAAACCTTTAACAAAGGGAACAACTATGACAGACCAAATCAACTTCAAAAGAAAGAGTACACAAGGGAGTACAAACCACCCTATTTCCACACCCTATGGGTTCACTTAACCAATGGAATCCAAGTCCCCGGGAGGTCTCTTGGTGCAAAAGGTGTGTCATTATTGTAAGAAACTCGGCCATCTCATTAAAGATTGCTCCATTCTGAAGCAAAAGAGTTCTTATCAAGGCCGAGGGCAAAATGTGGTCAGGTCCACAAAGGATGTTCCTGATGAAATTTTGAACATCTTGGATTCTAAGGGAGATGAGAGTTGGATCCTCGATTCGGGTTGTTCCTTCCACATGTGCCCGCACAAGGACTGGTTTGAACAACTAACCCTCAAGGAGATTGGGACAATAATGTTGGGAAACAACAACATTTGTAAGATAGAAGGGATAGGGTCAGTGAGAATCTTGAACCACAAAGGAGAGTCCAAGCTTCTTGGTGATGTGAGGTATATACCTCAAATTCAGAGAAACTTAATATCTCTAGGTACCCTTGAGGCTCGTGGGTACAAGTTTTAAGGGAGTAAAGGGATTATTACAGTCTGGAAGGATGAGGAAGTGATCCTAATAGGCAGAAGAATTAACAGCATATACTACCTATATGCAACCACAGTTCAGGGAAAAATGAATGCAGTAACCTCAGTGGATAACAAGATGTGGCATTTGAGAATGGGACACATAAGTCAAAGGGGTCTAGAAGAGTTGAAAAGACAAGGTCTAATTCAGTTTTCCGGGAAGAAGATATCATCAAGTGTGAGGAGTGCCTCCTCTCAAAGAGCAAGAAATTACCCTACAAGATGACTAATTTCAGAAGCTCTAAACCATTGGATTACATTCATGCAGACTTGTGGGGACTATCTAGGACTGAAACCATAGTGGGAGGAAGGTATTTCCTCTCAATAATTGATGATTTCTCAAGGAGAGTATGGACATACATCCTGAAAACCAAGGATCAGACACCTCAGACGATAAAGGAGTGGTGTGCTTTGTAGAGAATGAAAAAGGGCACAAGGTTAGATGTATTGTAGGGTTTTACCGTGAACCAAATCACCAAAACAAAAATGAACCGGATCGATTTATGGATATTGTACATAATCTAAATTCACAAAACCCTAGCATGCTCCTATGAATTTAATGCATATTTGTGGATTGAGAGATTACCGTAAATCCATCGAGTCTGAACTGATCTTTTGCGTTTGAATTTCCAACTTGAATTCAACCACGCAATCCGAATTTATCTGCGGAATCAGTAATTAGAAATCTAATTTCTAAGATAAAATCGAAATAAAGAAATAGAGAAGAAGGAATCTGTTGTTCTCCAGATTAGATCTTCATATCTGTGTCCCGGTGCTGATCAGATCTACTACTGGTGAGGACTCCGTAGAACTGTGGCTTGAGCAGGACCAGAATTCGAAAAATCTCCTCCTTTCTTCTCCAGAATCGGCGCCTCCCTCTCTCTCTCCTAGGTTTAGTGTGTTTCAACTGTGTTACAACTTATGAGAGAGAGCTGTCTATTTATAGACCTAGGGTTGTAAACCCTAATGGGCTCCTCGGCTCAATTCAGTACACTTGTTGGGCCAGACCTGGGACCTAATGCAAATAATAAAGTGGGCCTATAAATTAATTAATTCCCATGTCCACAACCCAGGAAACAATTAATTAATTTATATTAATTCTTTTTCACCACAGAATTAATACTGACCTACCCCTTTATTACCACATTATGGGTTGCGTTAATTGAGAATCCCCATATTTAAGGTAACCAAACATCCATTAATTAATCGGAGCCTCTGACAAGCTCTAACTACAATTAATTAATATCTTATAATTCCTGAGTAGTACCACTCAAACCTTATCACTCGTGCCAGAACTTAATCACCCTGCAGGACTTTGGCACGATGAATGTTATTGAGCTCCTAAGGGTGTCCCCATCCTATTACTCGGATATGGTTACCTGAACCCAGTCTCAGGCGGTACTACACGAACTGTTGTTACCCAAGATGCGGATATACGAGCACGTTACTTAGGCTCTCCACCATGGCAAGTCAATGCAACAGTCAACCCGTGCAAACCACTGAACCTTCGTTAGGGTTTGGACTCAATCAATATAACGAGATCTTGTATTCGCTGATGTCAGACAAATGAATACATCTCACTGCGGTCCATCAATATGCCACCTCTGCGTACCAGCATGTCAAGTAACCAAGACACACTACTTATTCTGACAATGTCGCAGCCATCCGGACATACGTATCCTCATACGCTGTCTCGGCTGTGATCAGGTTTATGTCTCACTAGGTCAAGTGATCATACTGTCTTCTGCGATCTACAACACGCCGTATGATCGTCCCTATCGGTGAGACAAGAGGATAATATTGGTCATACATGTACGATTGTTAACAGATAGGTGAAATAAACCGTTGTATACTCATTATAATAAATGCTTTCAGTATACAAAACCCATCAATCTCCCACTTATACTCAAAGCATAACTAAGCTATTACAGAGTATACAGTCCGTCTATCTAGTCTGTTGTCTCTTTAACCACTAATTAGTGGTCGGCATCCACCTCAGACCCAGCTCACGAATATGTCTTTCGTAAACTTTCTGCGGCAAGCTCTTTGTAAACGGATCAACAAGATTGTCAGCAGTGTCAATCTTCTTAATCAGCACATCGCCCCTCAATACGATTTCTCGTATGATATGGTACTTTCTCTCTTTGTGTTTGCTTGCCCTGTGAGACCGCGGTTCCTTTGAGTTAGCCACTGCACCAGAGTTATCACAATAAATTGTGATGCTCCTCGGCAAACTCGGGATCACGCCCAACTCTAAAAGGTAGTTCCGGAGTCATACCCCCTTATTCGAGGCGTCGGAGGCGGCGACATATTCTGCCTCCATGGTGGAGTCAGCAATGCATTTCTGTTTTGAGCTCCTCCAAAATACAGCTCCACCTCCCAGGGTAAACACATATCCTGAATTCGATTTCTTCTCATCCTGGTCTCCATGGAAATCCGAGTTTGTATAACCCACAGGGCACAAATCCTCACTTTGATAAACTAGGCAGAAATTCCTAGTTCTTTTCAAATACTTGAGGATATGCTTTACAGTAGTCCAGTGCGCCTGTCCAGGGTTAGACTGATATCTTGCTACCATGCCAACAACATAACAGATATCTGGCCTGGTACACAGCATCGCATACATGAGACTACCCACCGCCGAAGTGTATGGTACAAGACTCATCTCGTCTTTCTCCCGCTGTGTCTAAAGACATTGCCCACTAGAAAGACGAACGCCATGTCTGAAAGGTAGCAAGCCTTTCTTGGCAAGTTGCATGCTGAACCGGGCTATCACAGTATCCACATAGGATGCCTGGGACAAGCTCAACATTCTTCTCTTACGATCTCGTAAGACCTTAATACCAAGAATGTAGCCAGCTTCTCCCAGATCCTTCATTTGGAACTGTTCAGACAACCAAACCTTGATTTCGGACATCACTCCCTCGTTGTTTCCAAATAGGAGTATGTCATCAACGTAAAGTGCAAGGAAGACCACGCTCCCACTGACACAAAGTCGGTAAACACAACTTTCGTTTTCCAACTGTGCAAATCCATAGGATTTAATCACATCGTTGAAACGTAAGTTCCACGACCTTGAAGCTTGCTTAAGTCCATACAAGGACTTCCTAAGCATCCAGACAAGATGTTCTTCCCCTTTGTTTATGTAACCCTCGGGTTGCTGCATATAGATGTCTCTACCTTCTTCAAGGTAACCGTTTAGAAAATTGGTTTTGACATCCATCTGCCAGATCTCGAGGTCCATATGCGCAGCTATGGCAAGGAGTATCCGGATGGATTTGAGCATGGCTACGGGTGAAAAGGTTTCGTCATAGTCAATGCCCTCTTTCTGACTATAACCCTTTGCCACCAGCTTGGCTTTGAAAGCCGTGATCTTTCCATTCGCCCCTTTCTTTCTCTTGTATACCCATTTGCACCCTATGGCCCTAAAGCCATCCAGCAAATCAGTTTTCTGGTATACATCCATAGCAGTTATGGATTCTATTTGGCAACATCCTTGTCCTGCACTGCCTCTTCGTAAGTCAGTGGATCAGAGTCCTCATGTTCGTCTTCCGGGTTCAAGTTCGAAGACTCACCCACGAACATGTACCTTTCCGGCTGGAAAATAACTCTCCCACTACGACGAGGCATCAGTGCCGTGTCAGTAGTAGGTGCAGTGACTTGTGATCCTGCACCTTGCACTGAAGAACGTGTCTGTGGTGTTGTACCTCTCACAGGTGCACCCACATCTACATGTTCCCCTTCCCTTGGAATTGCATTCTCGTTCTCAATTTCTTGAAGAACGATATCACTCCTTGACCTGTGATTACTCACATACTCGTCCTCCAAGAATCTAGCGTTGGTGCTAACAACGACTCTTTGACTCTCAGGACAGTAAAAGTAACCACCTTTCATTTGCCTGGGATACCCTATGAACAACATTACTTTTGACATGCTTTCTAATTTATCAGGTTCCTTCGACAATACGTGTGCCGGACAGCCCCATACTCTAAACTTGCCCAAACTAGGTTTGCGACCAAGGAAGAGCTCAGAAGGTGTCTTAGGAACTGATTTAGAAGGCACCACATTAAGCACGTAAGCTGTTGTCTCCAATGCGTAGCCCCAAAACAAAATTGGTAAGTTTGCATAACTCATCATTGATCTTACCATCTCTAGAAGAGTCTTATTTCTTCTTTCAGCTACACCAATTTGTTGGGGAGTACCCGGTGCAGTCCACTGGGATGTAATCCAATTTTCTGACAAATACTGCAGGAACTCGTTACTGAGGTATTCGCCACCGCGGTCAGATCGCAGCAACTTGATAGTTTTCCCGACCTTTATTTCTACCTCAGCCTTGAACTCTTTGAATTTCTCAAAGCATTCAGACTTGTAGTGAAGCAGGTAAACGTATCCGTACCTTGAGTAATCGTCAATGAAAGTGAGGAAGTACTCGTACCCTCCACGAGCCTGCGTGGACATCGGTCCACATAAGTCAGAATGGATCAATTCCAACACTTCCTCTGCTCGAGACTGACTAGCCTTGAAAGGCCTAGTTGACATCTTGCCCTCGATGCAGGATTCGCAAACTTGATAATGTACAGCCCGGACTAGGTCTAATGTACCGTCATCTGCAAGTCTTTGAATCTGCTTCAAGCTGATGTGACCCAGTCTCAAGTGTCAGAGATATGTAAGATCCTCATTAGAAGAAGTAAGTTTTCTCTTTCTAAGATTATCAATTACGGATGAATTACATGCAATACTTGCGGAAGACTTATGATTACAGTTAACAACATAGAGAGAATTATTCAGCATTCCACGACAGATAACACCATTATTACCAATGATAGAAACACCACTATCAAAAATAACTGAATATCCATCAACATAAAGTTTGGAAACTGAAATAAGGTTTCGCCGAAAATCCGGCACGTACAAAACGTCTCTCAAAGTTAAAACAGAATCATCAAAGTACAAGGTGAAATCTCCAATGGCAGCTGCACTCACTTGTGTTGCGTTCCCCATTGAGATGGTAACCTCGTCATTCTTCAGCACCCTCCTCGGTGTGAACCCCTGCAAAATGTAACAAACATGATCAGTAGCTTCAGTATCCACTACCCACGAATGAGTAGAAACCGATGCTAAACATGTTTTCGTTACAAATGCAAATGACGTACCTTGTCCCTTGCTTCCGCATGCGCTCTTACTTGAAGTGACACCAACCCTTTTCATTTCATTTGACCTCCTCTCACGTGATCTGCGATCAATCATGTTCTTGCACACAGTATGAACCACATCTTTCAATGTGCCCAAGCTGTGCTCAAGATCTGATAACTCAGACTCCCATGAAGGTACGAAGGACTGTCCTGCTATGAGATCAGTGAGCAACTCTTTGAAGGAGTACTCACTTCTCTTAGCCACATCCATCTTAAAGTCATAGAATGAAAGCGGTAAAGAGTTCAGGATTATATTGATCTTAGCCTGATCAGATATACATTCACCTCCACGTATGAATCGTCTCATGGTGTTATCCATCATCATCACATGCAGTGTCACCGAACTGCCATCAACCATTCTCTTACAGACTAGGTCTTTTATGAGATCACAGTTGATAGTTCGTTCCACTTCACCAAACGTGGCCACTAAGTCCATCCAGATTGCTACAGAGCTACAATAGCCCATGTATTTGAGCTTGAGTTCTCTAGACAGGTTATTTGAGATTAACTTGTTAGTAAAATCATCAGATGCCACCCATCTGTCATAGTACTCTTTCTCACGTCTAGAGACTTTATGGTAACGTGGGGCAAGTGGCATCATAGTAAGAACAAACATGTATTGTTTATTCAGGAGGATATACTCAATGCAGTATCTCCATTCATGGAAGTTTGGACCAGTTAGAGGATTGAGAGCAAGTATATGATCGACAGTAGACATAGACATATCTGAAACAATAAAGAATCTTAAATAAGAACATACATGTAGAACTTCGAAAACAAATGCATTGAAAACCTTTTAATAAATCAAATACAAATGTTTTCCACTAATTGCCCAAGAGTTCCCACCGCAAGCTACACTCGTAGACGTTTACGATGTCACCCTCAACCAGGACTACGGGTTTTAAGCCCCAACCCATTTAATTTCACTACCATGTCAGGATGCTTTTGACACTAGAAATTAATAATTAGTGAAAACCTTAGACCAAGCCATCTCTCAAGAACAGGGATGCAATTCTTGCATTATATTCTAAGATGCTTCTAAGCTATTAACCACAAATTTAACTCCGGCCAAAAGGGATAGTTTAGCATGGCATGTAACCATACCGCACAGCCCTTAAAGCTTTTGTTATCTATAATTTAAATCAATCCTAGAATACTTGTGAAAGAGATCTACGCAAGCTACACTCGTAGATGTTTATGCAAAGCCCTCCCACTATTCACATGATTCAAATTGTTTGTCTAGAAATCCCAACAACCGTACCCATGCACCTCTAGGAACTAGCAAGCTACACTCGTAGACGTTTACTAGAACGAGAGATACACTTACAGCCTAGGACCGCTTTGTGGAGGTCTATTAATTTTAATTAAAAAATCTGCTTAGTATTTTTCTTTTAAAAGGTTTCTTTATGCGCACACATAATTTCTTTGTCATTATATTTCCCAAATTTTTGCATGTAATAATACAAGCCCAAAAATTCCCAAAATATAACCCAACAAGAAATTAATCACATAAGCATGCTTGAAAGCTGTAAATAATAAAAGCGATAAATCATGCTTTTCATATTATCTACACATGCTTAATTGCGCACATAAATAAATCACATATCATACGAGGACAATTAAGGCAAACAAAAATTCCTCGTGGCCCCAAATATAGAAAAATAAATTCTATCTATTACAAATTTAATTTGAATTTATTTGGATAAGTCCAAATCTTTTCAAATCTTCAATCACCAAATCTTTTGGGATTTAGGCCTTTGTGATCTGATGATTTGCCCTAACCCCAATGCAAACCCTAGGGTTTACACAGGATTGCACAAACCACCAAAACACGAGCCACCGCGATAGGACAGCAGCAGCTGACGACAGCCATAGCCGCCGCCAACCGCCGCCCGCCGCTGCCGGCCAGCCGCCGCGCGCATGTGCGCCCGTGCGCCTGCCGCACGGGCCGCACGCGCGCTGCTCGCGCCCCAGCCGTGCGTGCCTGTGCCCGTCGTCGTCTCCGTCGGCCCTGCGTCGACTCCGTCTTCGTTCTTCATCCTCGACCCGTCCAATTACAGATTTTGAAAAATAAAAAATACAAAATCTATTCTATTACAATTTTTCCAAAATCTACATTGATCACGGATTTTCTTGTGATTTTACAAAAATAATTCAGCCCTACACGGATAAACCACCGCGGGCTGAATCAACGGGTTGCCACGAGGAACAAAAACCAACATCCACAAAATAATAAATTCATACATGCATATCGAATTTAATTATGAACAACAGAGACATAAATCAGAAACCTGGCTCTGATACCTGATGAACACTCGTTTTGTTACGTAGTGTTTTCATGCATTATTCATATTCTTTTAGAAAATA
>JAPKLW010000663.1:137246-151402 GCA_026898455.1 Plectranthus barbatus
ATATATATATATATATATATATATATATATATATATATATATATAATAAAAAAAATTGTACCCCTTATTTAATGCATAATTCTGCCTCTGCAATCTCGAGAATTATAGTATTTGATTCATGAGCAAACTCTTTAGTTCGAATTAGTATGAAAATAAAATTATTAAGTTTACAAAATTAAAATTTTCATAATTTAAGAGTAGCAAGTTTGATAAATCGTTGTAGTTATGAGAAAAAAAGTTAAATTTGAGTGTGAATATGATATTGGTTTTACAAAAAAAAATAATGTTGTAAATATAATTTAAATTTAGAAAGTTCGTTTATACTCAATTCAACTTCAACTCGGTTCAGTTACAAATTTTTTTATTAATTTTAAGCATTTCTATAGTACAGAAACCCTAGACACCCGTAGTATTTTTTGTTCATTTATAATTCTTTAAAATACTTATAAGATTGTTATATAAATTCTTGGAAATTAAAAAATATATATAAAATCTAGTCAACCACTCCGTTCACTTTTCTACATTGACAATTATGTATTGTATCAGGTACTATTTCTTTCAAAATAAAATACATTAATTTAGATTTTAAATTAAATATCTTCAATATAACTCGAATGCATAATACATATTGGACACAAATTTTTTTTTTTTTTTTTAAAAAAAGTGAGATACAGGGCCATCTGTTACACAATTTATGGGGTCTGAATCAGGACGTATACAGCAGAAACATAGTGTATCTTGTTTCACAAAATTTGAAACATGAATTTGAATCATGTGTGGAGGGGGCCTCTTTTATACATACACTGGTCCAGCTTTGTGACAGCGAGTTTACTCGCACGTGAATGTTTAACTCAACCTCACTCATTCAACATAAATTATTTAATCGCACTTAATGCAAACCATTTAATCCAAAAAAAAAAACTATCCCTCTTTTTAAAATTTGTAGAACGTATAAATAATTCTGCTCCTAGTGGAGTGGTTTTTCATGTTGAGATTTTTTTTTTAAAGAAAAAAAAAAAACAGAGTATTTTCATTGAAATATTTCACGGGAAGCCACTTTATAGTCTAGGATTTTTTTTGAGTTTTAAAACCTCAACTAATTTTCATCCACAAATTCACAACACTGTGTGTAACATTGATACATATATATAGCCAAAACAATGGCATAAAAACAAAAATATTGCAGAAGGCAGAAGCCCGCTCCTACACAATTTGTGGTGGAAATCCATTTCTTCCACTCTCTCTCCACACTCTCATTAAAAAAAAAAAAAAAAAAAAAAAGAAAAAACAAAATCAAGTTCGAGCCAGTGTATAATGCATTATGCTGTGCATTCAACAGTTTCTTGCACTATTTTCTGAGTTTCTTCTCCATTTTCTGACATCAATATCCATGGCATGTTTTGTGCAGTAGTCTCTCTGGGATTATATAAGAAACTGGAAAACAAGCAAAGAAGTAATTAATGCTAGCGGTGAAGAGCGAGAGGAATGCGGGAGAAAGCGAGATGCTGCAGGGTTTCCCAATGGAAGAGACCGACTTCATCGCCGGCGGGGACTTGCTTGACAGCATTGATTTCGACGACCTTTTCGCCGGAATCTGCGACGGGGACGTGCTGCCGGATTTGCAAATGGATCAAGAAATCCTCGCTGAATCGCCGAGTTCGGAGAGTGAGAATAATTCCGTCAAGAGCGAAAACGCTGCACCAGATTCGGTTTCGGTCTCCGACGTCGGTTTGGAATCTCCAGGGCTGATTCCGGCAGAGGATATAATGAGCAAGACGGAGGGACCCGAATCCGAATCCAAACCCAAATCCTCCGGAAAAAACCCGCCGGGAAAGAAGAAACCGAAGGTAAAGAATGGAAGTGCAATAAGTGATGAGATATTAATTACTCTCTGTATAGAAATGAGAGGAGAAATTGAGTTTGATGGATGTAGGTGGATTGGACGCCGGAGTTGCACCGGCGGTTCGTGACGGCGGTGGAGCAGCTGGGAATCGACAAGGCGGTGCCGTCCAGAATCCTGGAAATTATGGGAATTGATTGCCTCACGCGCCATAACATCGCCAGCCATCTTCAAGTATATATTCATTATTCTTTTCCTTTTCTCTTACAATATACTTCCTCCGTCCCACTTTAATAGTCTCATTTCTCATTTTCGTGCGTTCCACTTTAATAATCTCGTTTTTAAAAATGGTAACTTTTTCACACTCAACAATAAAATATTAATTTCACTCAACTCATTCTACACTCACATGTCTTGGTTATTGTGCCAAAAGCAAATGAGACTATTAATGTGGGATGGAGGGAGTATTTGTTACGTTGGTGTCTGATTTCATGTGCATGACTGCATTCATTAATTTTACAAATTTATTTTTACTTTCTTTTACAAATCAAGATTATTCATTTAATCTAGCATTTTTTTCCCGAGTGTACATTACTTTCTTTTACAAATCAAGATTATTCATTTACTATGTAAGTGACGAGTATATATGTATAGGTGTAACATGCATTAATTAGAATATAAGATAGAATTAATTGGACAGCAAATAGAAATGATGTCCGAGTTCAAATCATAGAAAAGTGGAAAACAAGGCACAATAAGTGTTTGGCAGCCCATCGTTTCTAAAATCTACTTTCTTTTGGTGGATTTGTCTCCATGTGGAAAAGTCATTTTGCTGTATGACATTACTTTTCTCAATGATATATACTAATAATTGTTGACATTAGATTGGATAACCCCTCTCATATTCTCAAGTCCATTTCATCATGATTCTTATACAAATTTCTACACATATCATAAATATAGAGAGATGCTTTAATGCTAACCGTCAAATAAGTTTTACATATTAATATGTCTATTATTGATGTGATTATACATTAATAATAATTAATCTCATCACTAATATTATTATATTATCACATCATATCTAGATACATGTTAGCGAAACTGCTTAACTATATTGTGGAGTGTGAGGGGGAGTTTATGTTAAAGACTTAATAATACATATAAGGTAGATTCATGAAATCCTTACAAGAAAAAAAATTAATCACGCAAAAAAAAACAGGAAACAAAATATTTACTTGCAATAGATGATTCAGTATGGGATTTTTTGTTACATTTCCATGTTATAACTATTATTCTTTGGGCTAAACCTAGCTAGCAATTAGAATATGATAGCATTTCGTAATTGATGCTCTAGTCTGATATTTAGTAGTGATAAAATTGATTTTGCAGAAATATCGGTCACACCGCAAACATCTGCAAGTGCGAGAAGCCGAGTCGGCGAGCTGGAGCCGGCGGCGGCAGATTTACGGAACTGCGGCGGCTCCGACAGTGTTGATCCCTTGGAATGCACCCACTATGGGCTTCCCTCCGGTGGCACCAGCGCCTCATTTTAGACCCCTACATGTATGGGGTCATCCATCCGTCGACCAATCATTGATGTACATGTGGCCTAAAGGGCCGCAAGCCTGGCCGCCACTAGCTGAACCTTCCTTTTGGCATCTGCACCACCAATACGTAAGCCTTGTACACAACACAACACAACACCACGCCACCATTCCTCAACCTGATATATATATCGATCTCCCGCTAATCATATACATTTGTATCTATTCTATATCTATAGGTTCCGCCGCCGGGCACACTATGTTTCCCACCGAAGGTGATTACAAAACTCTCTCTAATTCTTGTTCTTCATATAACCCTAAAAACTTTTTAAAATATGCAGAGATTCCCTCCACCGCCGGCCTCCGACGTATCAGCAGCGCAGCCACTGCCCAAATCTCCCTCAAACGTTCATCCGGTGACCTTTCTCTCTTTTGCATGAATTTTGGCATATTAGATTAGGACTTACCCATGCATGCATCAAAACCAGTTTCAACAACATCCATGAAGTGTTTGATTGTTTGAACAGTCAAAGGAGAGTATAGATGCAGCCATTGGAGATGTAATAAGGAAGCCATGGCTGCCGCTGCCACTGGGGCTGAAGCCACCGTCGATGGATGGTGTGATGGTCGAACTACAACGCCAAGGCGTATCAAAAATACCTCCACCTTAGCTAACCTGCATCCCTAGCTAACTCCTCTCTCTCTCAATTCCTCTCAGTTTTCAGTTGAGGCAAATAACCAAAATAAAATTGTGAGGGCTCACAAATGTTTTAATCTGGCTCCAAAGTCGTTAGTCAAGTTTGTGTAATAATTGATTATTCCTATTATGCGGTCTGCAGGTTCAGGCTACTTCTCCAAACAAGAATGAAATATGCAGCGAAAATAGAAGGCCCGAGATGTCATCATGTTCGTATTCGTTACATGGAAGCAAATTAACGAAAGATTTTCTATCACCATGCTTCCTTCTATTGGTCGCCATCAACCATTGAAAGAGTCTGCGAAATTGATCAATAGAGGAGTAGATCGGATAAGCTCCTCATGTAATCACTTAGAGTTGACTAACACCCATCTCCATTCAAATTATAATAAAATTAAAAAACTATCTTCATTCATGATGCATGAGATCCCCCGACACTCCATAATTGCTACTTATTTTGTTTTGGATTGTATGTGGTTCGTCTTGGTTGAATGTCATTGGCTGAAGCTAGTTACTCGAGCAAAACTGAAGACTGCAGCTTTAATTAGTGTTTAAGGGCATGGTTGTAAAACTTATTACACACTCGGGTAGATCCTAGCATTGGTAAGTTTAAGTGGAGCCATAGCGGTTTCTATGCATTAATTTATTTTTATTTTTTCATATTTTTACATAAATAAATAAAAATTGAATTTGTATAGATTTTATTTAGTCTTTTCAAATAAAAAATGAAAAACTAGTCGCCTAGAGGTGCCAACTATTTGCCGATCTGCCAAGACAATCTGAGAGTTTTCAGTATCGATTTAGTTCGTGTATGGGCGCCCTTAGACAGTGATTTTTACAAATAGGTTGAGGTATAAATAAACAAGGTAATTTTTATGTACAACAATGACCTACAGGCTATTAGTAGTATGAGGACTTAAGTAAATTGTAGCTAAACATTATAGGTGAAAATAAGTGAGATTATCCAACAGGTCTTAGGTTTGGGCTTTTCAAGAAGCCTTGTATAATTTAATTGGTCGGGCCAAGGTTCCACAATGGACCTTATAAATCTAAAAGGTCTGTCTTATTTGATATTAATTTATTAAAAACTATTTTATTTAATTATATATTTCTAAAAATCAAATACTCCCTCCGTCCCACCTCAATTGTCCCATTACTTAAAAAGACAACTTTTTCACACTCAACAATAAAATATTAATTCCACTCAACTTACTTTACACTCACACTCCTTGGTTATTGTGTCCAAAGTCACCGGGACAATTCGGCCGGGACGGAGGGAGTAATATCTAAAACATTTACTTTTAAATCCTAATCTTTCTTAGACCACTCCCATCGGTGTCTTTCTTATTATGGTTAGGAGTGAGCAAAACCGAACCGAAAACCGAACCAAACCGTAAACCGGCGATTTCGGTTTGGTTCGGTTTGGTTTATATATTAATTTCGGTGCGTTTGGTTTAGATTTTTCGAAACCGCTAAAATTCGGTTCGGTTCGGTTTCGGTTCGGTTCGGACGGTTTGGATATGAATTTGTAGATTTGAACTTAGATTTGAATTGTTATTTATGAACTTGTGTATTTGGATTTATGAGTTAGACTTGTTTGTTGAACTTGTGGGATTGTATTTGGTGTATTTGGACTTTTAATGAATGTTGGAACATGAAAATGTATGTTTTAATTCAAGCATTTTGAAAAACATGTGGAAAAAGTTCGGTTTAAACCGAAACCGTGCGGTTCGGTGCGGTTTGGTTCGGTTCGGTGCAAACCGCCAAACCAAACCGAAACCGCCCATTTGGTTCGGTGCGGTTTCGTTGCGGTTTACATAATCCTAGCGGTGCAGTTCGGTTTGATTTTTTAAGATTTACGGTTTGGCGGTTTGGGCGGTTCGGTTCGATTTTCAGACCGAACCGACCGTTGCTCACCCCTAATTATGGTCACATAATACGACAAAAAAGTGTAATTAAAAAAAACGCACACACACATGCAAAGTCACGATTTTCCTCGGGTAACAACGGCTGACATAAAACTTGCCCCCTTTACTATTACATTTATTGTTTCGTTCTTTTTTTTATACAATATAAATAATGTTAAAATAATATAAAAATTCATGAAGTGGTTCTATAAATATATGTTAGTTATACCCACAATTCATTTAGCAATTCGCACAAGAAGATTTCTCTTTTCCTCCTTGCTTTTGTTTTTCAACTCAAAAAAAAAATTCAAGCCCTTTATTATGGATCACAATCAACCAAACTATCCAAATTATTTTCAAAATTTAGAATGGTCTAGCTTTTCAAATTATCCAAATTTTGAATCTTACCTCTATTTTTATAATCTTCCAAAATCCGAAAATCTACAGAATTCCCAAGATTTTTCAATATTTTCAAGATCCTCAATTTGCTCAAAACCTCAATCAAACTCCTTTCTCCCAACAAGTTCCAATATCACAAAATAAAAAAGAGCAAAAAATGTGGCTTGGAGTGTAAAAGAAGCTATAGCTCTTATGTCTTATTGGATTTTTGTTAGTGAAGATAATATATGAGGAAGAAGGTCAACTATGTGGACTCGTATCCACAAGTTGTATGTAGTGACCCGGTGCCGAAGTAGGGAGTGGTCGCCGGAGTAGAAAAGCACAGACAATAAGCGGCTCTTGTAAGACTTTCATTAGTTGAGCGGATGGTGACATGAATGAATCAGGCCCACAACGAAATGAAAGGGATTCCAAGGCTATACAGGAATGGGACTGTACAGTTGAGGAGAGCTTAAATGATTTGATAGGTGCTACTCATATCAACAAGGTGCATCATCTTTTTTGGCACTCATTCTAAGAAAACCCCAAAGTTAAGCGTGCTTGATCTGGGGTGGAACTAAGATGGGTGACCCCTGGGAAGTTTCTCATGGTGCGTGTGAGTGAGGACAAAGTATGCTTGGAAGGACTTGTGTTGGTCTGTGGGGTCAACCGTCAATTTGAAAGCCGATCCAAGCCATTGGTGGGTAACTTAGCCAACCTCGGGTGAGCTCATTTGGGCCTGGGATCCGGGGCGTTACATTGTATCACAAAGCTCAAGTAGAAGACTAAGTGGAATGAGCCAGAAAGATGTTGAGATGGAAGCTCATGCAATTTACGAAGCTAGTGGAAGTAAGTTCCAAGATTTGGTGGTATTTAATGATATCATGTGCAAACATCCTAAGAGGAGTTTAATATTCAATCGTGATCGAAAATGTTCTCGTCCTGAAAATGAAGAGGGAGATGAAGAAGAAAGTGGTGCAAGCACAAAGAAATCAAGGACTTCTTAAGATGTGGAGTACAATAACAATTCTAATCCTGAAACTCCAATTACTGGGGCATCATCTATTTCTCGTCCTACAGGAAGAGACAAATCAAAAAAAAAGGGAAAATGTAAGGCTATACAATATGAATCAGAAGTTGCTGCCGAGTGATCACTGGAAAATTACAAGATTAACTGTAATAGCAGATGCCAAATAAATATATAATAAAAATATCGAAACCAAGGGAATTGTATATCAAAAATATCTTATGTACTAATTATAGTCTCAAAAATTCATTGTTTGAGCAAATAGAAATATGGGTTTTTGGCTTTTGAAATTAAAGATAACAAAACAGAAATAAAAGGGATTTAAAAACATAAATTCATTGTTTTACACCAAGTTTGTAAGTTGGGTCGCCGTTTTCGTTCTTTTGTGCTTTTTGTGTTTTTTCTCTATCTTTTCTTGCTTCGTCCTCTTCCCGATGCATAATAACACCATATGGCACGTTAACACTTTATCATATTTTGTAAAGGGAAAACTATCAATTTTATTATAAACTATTCAAGTTTTCATAAATATATTACAAACTATGTATATTATCAAAAAATATTACAAACTATCAATTTTGTTTCAAATCTATGACGGGAGCAAATTTCCAGCGATGGAAAGTTGACTTGGCACGTCGGAGACACATCATCGCTTATAAAATTACACATTATTTGTAGAGTTTCTCAAATATATTACAAATTATTGTCATTTTCTCAATTATATTACAAGTTATATAATATATACCAAAAAAAACTCAAACTATCAAGTTTTCTAGAAAATATATTTTTATATATTTTAAGATTTTAAACTTTTAAGTAAATATAATTATACTTCAAATATTTAAATAAAATTTCTTGATAAATTAAAAAAATTGGCAAAAAAAATGGCAAAAAAAATGGAAAACGGATGCTCTCGTCTCTCACAATATTTAAAGGCAAATAACTTGAAAACCATTATTTAATTATATTTAAAAAAACGGGAAACAAAATATAATAATTAAAAAATGACTGAATAAATATATTTTAATAAATTAAAAAATAAATATTAAAAAAACAGAAACATTAATCTTAATGGTTGTATAGGATTCGGTACAATTTGCATCAACATTATTCTAGTTGTATTTTGAGCATTGCTTTTATAAAATTATGATTTTTTATGTGTTGCTATTTATTATCTAAAATATATGAAACATTATTATTTGGCCTTCAATAATTGTAAATAATAGTTATTACCATTGAGGGGGAGAAAATTTTTAAGTATAATTATATATTTATTTAAATGTTTAAAATTCTAAAATATATAAAAATATATTTTCTAAAAAACTTGGTAGTTTGAGCATTTCTTTGGATATATATTATATAATTTGTAATAAAATTAAGAAAATGACAATAGTTTATAATATATTTGAGAAGCTTTGCAAATGATGTGTAATTTTACAAACATTGATGTGTCTCTAATGTGCCAAGTCAATTTTTCGTTGCCGAAAATTTGCTCCGTCATAGATTTGAAACAAAATTGATAGTTTGTAATATTTTTTGATAATATGCATAGTTTGTAATATATTTGAGAAAACTTGAATAGTTTGTAATAAAATTGATAGTTTTCCCTTTTGTAAACAACTCAGTTGCACATAAATCTTGCACAGATAGCTCAAAACTAGACCAAACGTAATATTTCATAGAAAATACGAATTAAGTACAGAAACATCACTGAACGATCCAATCCAAAGCAAATATACAACAAATTGACAGGAGTAAATGCACAAATTGAGTGTTTATCAACTATTTTGTTTTTTCTTAGAAAGAAAGAATGCCAAAAAAAAAATAACTCTACTTGAGAAAGCTAAGAGTCTTGTGTTCACAGGATGAAACACGGTTAGCTAAGTTTTAGCATTGATTGAAACGCTTTGAGTTTTCACTTGCGCAGAGTGTAGTTGCTTTCTTCAAGTTTCTATATTTTGTCTCTAAGACCATCTCCAACCCACAACATAATTTCCCAGTCCAGTTTTCCAGTTTTCCCGTCCAGTTTTCCAATTTTTTCATATTCATCTCCAACCCAAAATAGAATATTTCATTTTGATTCCTTATATTATTCATTTAATTTTATATTATCCATTTATTGTATAATATATTTATGTATATATATATTAATGTTTATTTTTATATGTTTTATTTTTTTTGTTAAATCTTATATAACTTAAATTATTGCATTGTATTTTTAGTACTTATTATTTTTAAGTTTGTTTTTTACTTGTTGTGTTTAATCTAATGTATTTCATGTTTTAATGTAATGCAATGTATTTTAATTTTATGTGTTAATCTAATGTATTTAAGTTTTATCTTATTTTTAGTACTTGTTGGTTTTAATTATACTTTTAATTGTTAAAATATTTATTATATTAAATACAAATTTAGATCAAATTAATAAAAACACTAAAAAAATTTAAACTTAATAATAAAATTTATCTATAAAACTAATAACACAATTATAATAAAAAGCCCAAAAACCTAAAACCCCACCAAAATTAATTAAATGTATTAAATAAAAAGCCCAACAAACCCATAAAAACTAATTAAACAATTTTTAAATAAATGCTGGAAAAAAAAATAGCATCCCGTCCAGTGAACAGTAGCACGGGAAAAACCCCGGCTTGTGAAGGCAGACGGGAAAATATCCCGTCCCGGCAAAGCGGCTGCGGAGTGCGTTGGAGAGGCAGCAGTCGGGAAAACCGCGCAGGATGGGGAAAATCCCGTCGCGTTGGAGATGGGCTCTTTGTTTATTTATAGACGAGATATGAGTGATTCAAAATTGTAGCCGTTTAGAGATGAATTGGGCATGTCCAATCTGAGGCGTCTCTTTTTCTGACTGGAGCAGGATGTTTTTCCTGAAATTTTGCATCTGCTACGTCCTTTTTTGACACAGGATGTCGACATGCTGCTTTTATGTCAGAGCGGCTTCGCCAGTCTGAGGAATCAAAACTGGTTAATATATCTTCAGTCTTTAAGAAATTTTCATTTTTTAAGATTGATCTTTAATGATTCCTCTGACTTATTCTCTATGTCTCTCTGTGTGAATGGAAATTGTTCTTGTATACTAGAGAAGAGCCAAGCTGATGTCTTCAATGAGTTTCTTTGATTTGTCAGTTTGAGGCTAGGATCCAATTTCTTCTCATCCTTCACACGTTCCAAACTGGTGGCTAAGAATCCAACCCAGTTAGTCTTGATCAGCTTCATCAGCTCCAATACAACTCGATAGTCATCCTAATAGGACATTACAAGTTTGTATGAACTAAGCTAATCTAGAGACACTCTAACTTGATGGTCTCTATACATTATTTTGACACATCAAAACAACAAATAGGTAAGAATACTTTGTAACAGTTGTATTTTATTATGGTTTTTAAATTTATATCATTTGGACTGAGACTTTGATTATGATTTGCTATTTGCTAAAGTTTATTTCATTAGAAATTAAGTTAATTTTAATCTTATACTTATTGTTAGATATATGATATTTTTGTTAGTTAAAAAATCAAATTTGAAACTATACATGCTCATATATATTTTAAGAAGGCTAAAGTCCTGCCTATTTCATTATAAAGCCAGGTCTAAAGAGGCTTATCACAAATAACACATTAGACTTATTAAAATAATTGCAGCTTAAGCATTCTAAATTTAAGTTTCAAATCAATTTCCATTCCTACTAAATATGTTAGTGCAATAAATGACAACTTTAGAATCTGGTTTGGGTTCGGAGTTAGTACAACTTTTACATGCAGGCCTAATTCTCAATAAATTTTAAATAGAATCATCTCAGTTTTTTTTTTATTTTTGGAAATATTGCATTGCCTAGCCCACATATTACTATTTACTATATGGGAGTATAAATCTTTCAATTTTTAGAAAGTATAAATTATGTTGGTCTGATCAAGATTATTAGCCTACATTTTTTTTAAAAAAAAAATCTTAAGCATAAATGAAACAAATATAATAATGATAATCACCTGAATCAGCATTAAAAATACGTCTAAACGTATTTGGAATGCTAATAGACAAATCAACAAAAGCTCATCGAATACGCGAAAAAACAGCAATCTCATGGATCATCACAATGTTCTAGGATCCTGGAACCCAAATTGATTTTAACATAACTTGACAACTAATTTAGGCCCATAAAGAAAATAGCATAAAGTCCAATATATAAAAGCCCATCTAATTAAATAATATTTGAGATTAATTTTTTGGCAAAAACTTGTATTAGGCAAGCCTAAACGGTTTAGGCGGATTTTATCCTACTCAAATGGGTTGACCCATCCCAAATAAGGTTTATTAATCTCAATTAGGGTATATTATATGGGTTTGAACTTGGGTTAATGGATAAAACCCGCCTAAATCGTTTAGGCTGCCTAACCCAAGACCTTCCCTAATTTTTTAATACATCCTAATCAATCCAAATTCTCGATAAAATAAAACAAATTTTCTACACTCTAGCTTATAATGTAAAAGTAAAAGTAGAGGTTGCAAGGCGTATAATAAAATGTTACAATCATTTCGACACATGAATTGCAATATATTGCTCAGGAAGATATATCTTTCAAACGAGCAATTAATATATAAAAAATAAAAAAATTTATCTTACATTATGGAGTATATAACATTGATAATATTATTATTTTGGCCGAATAAAAATTGAAACGAAACACCGAATATCGCGCTAAACGCAATCAACGCTCGTGATTAATTAGGGTTATAATCGTAACGAACTCAACAGCTGACGCTTTAATTGAGCTTTTGCTTTTCTTTCACGCTGTCCCATTCCGGATTCAACCTTCTCCCCACATCGCTAACTATTTTCAAAACAAAATTGTCACTTTTTCACTGTTCTTATTCAACATTATTAACTAGTTTGCTAATCAGTTTCTGAAATGTTAACTACAAATTAACACCAAATAACAAATAGGTGTTTTTCTTAACTGGGACATTATAGTTTTGTTTTTTCTTTTCTTTTTTTTTTTTAATATGAACTGAATGTGAACTAATTATGATATGGTGCTCACTACATTAGACAAATTCATTAGCCCACATGCAACTTTTACAAAATGTCGTGATTTCATGCCCCACTATGCTTTGCATTTCCTCAATCCACGCATCACATTTCGCCCAGCATTTCAGGATTCATTCTTATATATGCCTCAAAAAAACTCAATCTCCACAATAAAACAAAACCACTTCATTTACTACTTCTTCTCCTCTCTTACCACCCATGGCACCAACATTTTCAAAACAATTTTCTTGTTTCTTTCTCGTAGCTTTATCCATTTTCTGCCAAACTCAAGCAAGAGAGAGCAAGTTCTTCTTCAAATATGTCCATTTCAACACAAACAATTATGTCACAATACCTACTAGTACTAACCTCAAAAAAGATGTGCCCTCATCTCCATCTCCAACCCAAGCTCCCATCACAAGCCAAATAAGCGGCGTCCCCGCAGCTGCACCCTCTGGCTTCTCCCCAGCCCCGGCACCTGCCCCTGCAACCTTGGGGTCCCCTGCCCCAGCCCCGGCCCAGGCCCCGGTCCCATCCGAGAATGAGATACCATATTATGGTTTCTATGACAAGAACAAGAATGGCGAAGAAGAGGAATTCTCCACTGAAAACCCTGAGGAGCTGCGCAACAACAGAGAAACCTACAATTACAACAATGGCGACCTCAGCAACAACAATGGCTTCTGGACGTCAGGTCACAAGAGCTACTACGATACCAGCAATGGCTATGAATTCGACACCAAGGAAGCACAAGGAATGAGTGATGCGAGAGAAGTAGACAACGAGAACTACGGTGCGAGTGGAGAGAGGAGTACTGAGCCACAGGGAATGAGCGATACGAGATTAGGGAACAACTACTACAACGCTGAGCAAGAAAACTACAGCCCCAATGGGCGCGAGAACAACAATGAGGAGGGATACTACTATGGTGGTAACTACAGGAAGTCGAAATACGAGTTTGATTCGATGGAGGAGTACGAGAGACAGGAGGGATATGCAAATGTTCAGCAAGAGTTCATTAATCCTTGAAATGTTTTGAGAGAGAGAGTGAGAGAGGAATGTTTTGGTAAAAGTAATTGGTCAAGTTGCAATGAGGTTCTGTTGTAGACTAACACTTCCAACTTCATTGCCATTTTGCTCTGTTTTTGTCTTAGCATTGGCAACTGCCAAGTTGATGAATGGAACTTTTTGCTTTGAGATTGTTGTA
Source organism: Plectranthus barbatus (assembly GCA_026898455.1). Taxonomy (NCBI): domain Eukaryota; kingdom Viridiplantae; phylum Streptophyta; class Magnoliopsida; order Lamiales; family Lamiaceae; genus Plectranthus; species Plectranthus barbatus. Next base: position 150,894 of record JAPKLW010000663.1, read on the forward strand.
GTGACATTGAACACCATTTCTTGGCATAAACTTACTGAAATTAATGTGAGGGTTGAATGCTTGAAAATTAATGAATGATGCTATTTCTCAATAAATACTAGAGTAGTTGCAGAAACAATTTCTCAGATCTCAAGACTCCTTTAGCAACAGAACACAAATCGTTTAAAATGAAAAGAAATGTATTCTTATATGGAAAATGTATTCGTGAATAGTTTATTATTATTTTATTATATTTAATGCTTTTGATCATTTTTACAGAAATATCCTTTCTCATTTAATTTATTGTAGAGATTAATTTAAATTTGAAAGTTTCCTCTCTCAACATTTAATACAATTTATATTTTTAAAATACAATTAATTTATCAATATCACCAAATAATAGTTAAAATATTATTTTAACACTCAAAACGTATTCTATATAGATATATATATATCACCGTATATTTTATTTAAAAAATATAAATTATTTAGTTAGATTATAAAGTATTTAATAGTTTATCAATGTATAT
>JAPKLW010000663.1:166402-200041 GCA_026898455.1 Plectranthus barbatus
ACAATAAGAAAACAACGTGATAAGTGAGGCAAAATACGAGCTTATCAGGGAGACAGTGCGACATGGAGTTTATCTCCCCAATCGACTGCGAACTAAAGCAACCAAAGATCGCACTCCGTTTGAAGTTTGTACTGGAAGGAAGCTGCATTTAGTGCATCTTCATGTGTTTGGTTGCATAGCTCACGCTAAGGTGACCACACCACATCTCAAGAATCTAGAAAATCAAAGTCAGTCTTTCGTGTACTTGGGTGTCGAGGAAGGGAGTAAAGCTCAACGCTTGCTCAAACCACATCGTGGCAGAATACATGTGAGCTGTGATGTTGTCTTTGAATAAAATGTAGCATGGGATTGGCCGAATGAAGAAACTGATTATTCATTTGAAGTTTTTGAAGAGGCTCATCAAGAGGAGATTGGAGTTCAAACGATTCCATTCGAGAGTGGCTTAACAAGGGAGCAGGTTGCTGATGAGGTGTTCGAACAGACTGATTTGAATACTCCGCAGCTTGAACCAGTCGTTGAAAGAGTAGACCAAGGCGATGGTCTACCCACTCCATGATCAGTCGGGGATATGTACAATGATTAACGTCGTGTTTGTTACAAAATCATGTCTGACATTTTGGAAACTGCACCTCGGAGAGTGCTAGAGTTTGATGAAGGAGCAGAGGAGGTAATGCTAGCAGAGATGGAGGAGCCGTCTAGCAATCGTGAAGCGGCTGGATAGCCTACGTGGGAAGAATCAATGGCTAAAGAAATTGAGGCCATTGTGAAGAGCAAGACCTGCTCTCTTACCATGTTGCCGGCTAGACATAAAACAATCAGGCTTAAGCGGGTATATAAAGTTAAGAAAAATTCTAATGGAGAAGTGATTCAGCACAAGGCTCGGTTGGTGAAAAGGGCTACATGCAACGACAAGGCATTGACTGTGAGGAAGTGTTTGTGCTAGTCGCACTCCTAGACATAGTTCGTTTCTTTCGAGCCATCACAACAAATTGTGGATGGCGAGTGCATCACCTAAATGTAAATTCAACTTTTCATAATGGAGAGCTCTAAGAGGACGTTTATGTAGCCCAGCCGAGGGGTTCATAGTGAAAGGCAAGGAACATTTGGTGCTTATGTTGAACAAAGTGCTCTATGGGCTTCGACAAGCACCTCAAGCGTGGAACATGAAACTTGATAGAAGTTGAAGCAACTAGGCTTCAAAAGGTGTTCATAGGAGCAAGCCGTGTACACAAGAGGCAAAACCAACACTGGCATCATCGTTAATGCTTATGTTGGTAACTTGATTGTGAAAGGAGAGGATCCAAGGGCAATTGATGTATTCAAACAACATATGAAGGGGGAGTTTGAAAGGAGTGACCTTGGATTGCTCACTTACTACCTTGGAATCAAAGTGGCACAAGGGATGGTGGCATGTCGATCAAACAGACTACTTATGCCAAGAAGGTATTTACTCAATTTGGCATGCCTGATTATAATTCCATCAATATACCTATGGAGACAAGGGCCCAGTGGCACAGGGATCCAGAAAGGCACCCGGTTGACGCCACTGAGTATCGGCGTATCATCGGATGTCTACACTATCTTCTTCAATCCAAGTTGGATCTCTCTTATGCGATTAGGGTTGCAAGCAGATTTATGGAGAAACCTACTAAGATGCATCACAAGGCTGTGAAACAAATTCTCAGATAACTTAGAGGGACTATGGAGTTCAGATTGGTGTATCGAAGAGGAGGAGATGAAGAGACTATCACTGGATATATAGACAGTGATCTAGTTGGTGATATGGATGATCGAAAGACCATAGGCGATATGGCCTTCTATGTCAATAACTGTCTAGTTTCATGGAGTTCACAGAAATAGAAGACAGTGGCTCCTTCATCGTGTGAAGACGAGCTCATGGCAGCTACTGCGGCAGCATGCCATGCACTTTGGCTAAGGGCATTGATGGCTGAGCTAATTGGAACAGGACTAAAAGTGGTGAAGTTGTTTGTAGATAATAAGTTTGCAGTCATGCTCATCAAGAATCCGACTTTTAATAGTCGAAGTAAACATATCGACACAAGGTGTCACTTCATTGTGATTGTGTTTGAAAAGGGTCATATTTACGTCGAGTTCATTCCAACTGTGAGTAGCAAGTTGATGTACTCACGGAGGCTTTACCAGCAGCAAGACTTGCAACCATGTGACACCTGCTCAGTGTCCGCAATCTCGGACCACACCAGGATTAAGGGGAGAATGTTGATTGACAAGTCCTATTAATGATCATAAATGTTGAGGGAGTTTTGCACCCTTACATGTTGATAATAATATTGCGTCTTTAAGCACAACTTAGTGGGAGGTCCCTCTAGTTTCCATTTTATTAGTATAAATAATAGCTTGTAATATTGTTTTTCATCAAGCAGCTTTGCAACACAGATTTATAAAAATGAGAGAAAGCAATCTTTAGCTATTCTCCTCAAAATTGTTTCTTTCACTTGTTGCGTGTTCAGATCCTCTTTTGTGTGTGCCCGTCTTCTCTCACTGATGGTGAAACTTAGGTGTAAGATCCTTTGGACCAACAATCTGATTTACATACACTGTTGCAGAGCCTCATAACTTAATCAGATGGAATATGCCTTTAAAAACTCTCAAGAACTGCAAATTCAGTTGGATATGACCGAGAAATGCAGTAGGAAGAGCATTGAGTCCATTATCAAACAGAGAGTTGTTTTAAGAGAGAGTTTTGAAGGTGTATAATGTATTTGTGCTCCAAGTTAGTGCCATAGATGGAAAGACAAGGAGAATGGAAGAAGCAGAGCTAGAATGTCCAGCAAAGAGAGTCCTTGGAAGAAGAAGAAGCCAAACTTGTTGCTTCCCAGAAAACCATTGAAGCTTCCTGCATTCTTATGAAATTTGAAGGGACGGTGAAAGAAGCAGACATCATGATAAATGAATTGATTGATGATAGCCAATGAAGCTCGAGATTCAAAGATGAGTGGTGTTGAATATAGAGGATGGTTTCAGACCACTTCAGCGCAATAATGGATGCCACACATGTTGCCTGAATATTTTCATTCAAAAATTTCTTCTTATCAAAATAAATTATAGTAATATTTCAAATATAACACTATTTTTGTGAGTGAGGATAGTAAAATTACTCCCTCCGTCCCATATGAATTGTCCACTTTGCTTTTGGCACAATAACCAATGCGAGTAGAGATAGAGAAAATTAGTATTTTATTAATGAATGGGTATTATTTTTCCATTTTAAGTAAGTGAACAATTAGATGGGACGGACAAAAAAGGAAAGGTGGACAGTGGGACAGAGGGAGTACAATTTTTTATTAAAAAAAAATCATTAAAAGTAAAGATTGTAGAAAATGGAGAGAAGAGGAGAAAAGAAATTAGAGAAAGGTTTAGGAAAAGATGAGAGAGAGGACACGCGTCGTTGAGAAGTGAGTAGGAATGAAGAGAGGCGGCTAAAGGCGGCTGATTATTAGATTGCATAATTAAGAGCAGGAAAGGAACCTCCCCCTAAACCAAACTAAATAGGCGGCCTACTGCACCCGCATCTTTGACCCACACCTCCCTCTCTCTCTCTGCCATGCTTAGCTTTAGAGTAAGAAATGACTAGTGCTAATTGCCGCCGCATCTAAGTCATGCCGCGTTTCGCCTTTTTACGCAACCTCTTCTCTTTCAATCTATATCCAATTTTATTTTTAATTGTTATTTTCAAAATCCCAATTTCTCACTGCCCTTCTACAAATAAAAATGTTTCTGCAATTATTATATCTCCTACTTTTCTTTTCTATATTTCAACAAATATATGTTTCTACCTTCAAATGCTATCTCTATTCAATACAAGTTTTTTAAAACTCGGAAAATAATAATAAGACTTGAAATATATTGCTAATGGTTATAAGTAATTCATATAAGATTTGTGCTAAAGTATTAAAAAACACAAAATTGAGGAAAACTTATATGATACCATTGTTTTTATCGGTTGCGGCATCAGCATGTGACATGTAACACTTAAATGATATGTGAATAATAAATATTTTTTGTCTAAAGTCTCATAATAAATATATACTAATCAATTCTATTCCCTTAAGAAATAAATAACAGAAAAATATATAGAGGTTGCTGAGGAAATAGAAGAATGGATGCGAAAATGAAAGAAAAAATAATATAACAATAAACAATATTTAATATTCCTTCCGTCCCGCTTAAATAGGTTATTTTTATTTTAATACATTAATTTCGGAGCTAGTGTTTAGTTATTAATGATGGTTAACAATAAAATTGTTAATCATAATTAACTTGTTTAATTCTTAAATAAATTAATTATGATTGTCAATTTTATTATTAACCTCAATTAGCTACTAAACACTAACTCTAAAATTAATGTATCAAAATGAAAAAAGTCTATTTAAACGGGACGGAAGTAGTATTATTTATAACAAAATAAAAATATAGCTATGGCTACGTGCAATGAAAATATGGCGTTGGAACTATAAACAACGAATTGAAACCTAAAGCATAAATCAATCTCACACACTGCACTCAACTACTCGGGCGGCGCCACCACCTCACGTCAAACTCCTCGCTGACCGCGCTCCCTGGGCCCCTCCCCTCCCCACCTATACACACACATATATATATATATATATACACACTCATCCTTGGCCCCTTCCACCCTACATTTCTATTCCAACAAATTATTTTGAATGGCGATGAAGGAGAAGCAAAGTGGTGCAACCGCCAAGGCTCCCGCAGTTAACGAGGTCCACTACAGAGGCGTCAGGAAGCGGCCGTGGGGCCGTTACGCCGCCGAGATCCGCGACCCCAACAAGAAGACGCGCGTCTGGCTGGGCACATTCGACACCGCCGAGGAGGCAGCGCGTGCCTACGACGCCGCCGCCAAAAGCTTTCGCGGCACTAAGGCCAAGACCAACTTCCCCGCCCCCGCCTACGACTCCGACCGCATCGTAACCGTCAACTCGCTCGACGCGTCCATGGAGCGCGACCTCACGCGCCGCCGCCTCGACTCAACTCTCGCCGCTCAAGAGTGTTCGTCTAGAGGGTTCCCGTTATGCCTGCAACAGCCGGCCGTGGCGGTGCTGCCCAGCGGGCAGCAGGTGTTCTATATTGAGCGGTTTCAGTCGTGCATGCAGACTGTGGCGGCGGCGGGGTATCCGGTGAGCGTGGTGGCGATGAGAGATTCGGACTCCACTTCGGTTGTGGAGGAGAATCAAGCGGAAGGATCTGCGGCGGCGAAGGAGTTGAATCTTGATCTCAATCTGGCGCCGCCTATGGCAGTTTGAATTAATTTAGGGAGTAGGTGAGAGTAGTACTTTGATGTGTAGATAATCAAACTTTTTGGAGGAATTTTGTGATATTTCGATCAAAATTTAATTTCGAATCAGTTAACATATTATTATATAATGGATTAATGTTGTTATTTCAAAGTGAGATCACGTATAGGACGTAAAATTGTACCTAACTATGTTTACTTGTGACCTTTTTACTGCGAATTAATTAATTTTGTTGCTTATTTGTTTTATGGGGTTTTAGAATAAATACACTATCTTAATTTGATTGTTAGATGTAGCTCGAAAATATCAGTCTTAATTTGAGGTTATCTTTTTTTTTTTTTATCTATCTGTTATTTATTTTTATGTTAAATTATAGTATGTCGTTTCTCTTGTATATAATTGTAAGGCAAAGTCTCAGATGAGACGGTCTTATCATTTTTATTATGAGACGAATTTAATGAAATAATGTATTTATTTATTGCAAATGATGTTTCACCATTTTTATTGTGATATTAGTTTAATGAAATAATGTATTTATTTATTGCAAATGATGTTTCATCATTTTTATTGTGATATGAGTTTAATGAAATGATGTATTTCTTTATTGCAAATGATGTATTTCTTTATTGCAAATAATGTAATTTTTAAAAATAAAATGATGTATTTAACTTATTGAAATGATGTATTAAGGTCCGTCTCATAATAAAAAAAATAGTAAAAAAATAGTGAGACCGTCTCTCAGGAGACCAACTCTAATTGTAAATATAACAATTAAATTATGTGACGAAACGAGGAAATGAGTATTTGAAGGTAAACATATAGCAGAACACCAAATTCTTATGAGATCGAAAGAAAATTGAGTACTTAATTTTATTTTTTTTACTATAATCATCACTTCAGAAAAATATTCGCCTACACAATGAAAACTACTCCTAGCCGGTGAGAAGCGATGGGTCGTGTGGCCCTTTTCTATAATTAAAATAAGTTTTCAACGATAAATACCAAAAACTAAAATTAAATAGTAAGCATTTAAATTTAAAAATGCATCCTAATACTCTAAACTAAATCCAGAACTTGAAGCTTAACCCTAAAAATTAAAAACTTAACCCAAAAATGAAAAGAAATCTTGAAATTGAAAATAAAATCCCAAAAACCCTTGACTATTATCGCCATCAATTTATTAAATATTTTTAAAATTCTTGTTAAGAAGGTTGCATGTGAATTAATAACTTTTTGTTTGTGATTAACATGTTGTTATAAAACAACCTTTTAAAAAGGTAGAGATTAGATACAAGTATGTTTCGTGCATTAAACAAGAATTCACTTTTTAAGTTTTCAAATGTATCCACAAAAATCCATGCGTATAAAGGAATGTCTAGCTTCTTCTTATTCACTATTTAGTTTAATAAATATAATTGTCCATATAATTTTCATGTAAAAGTTAGTAGAAGAATGTCTCTACGATAACAAAAACTTTATCAATTGTGAAATATGCTTACGACGTCTACCCCCACATAAAATCCTCATCTTCCCCTGTTCAATTAATGCAGGGGTACTTACTCTTTTAAAAAAAAAAAAAGTATTATGAGCTGATAGTATAAGTAGTTTAAATATCTTGCATGTGTCTAAAATAATTTGAAATTTGAGTTTTAATAGATATATTTGAATGGGATAAATTTAAAAAATGAGTTTAGAAAAACTGTAAAAGTAAATATATTTGACACTTAAAAAAGTATACATTTTCATTTTGAAAATAAAAATGTGTTCGGACCAACTTTGAATTTGCAGTTAGCATTAAAAAAAAGTAGATCATACTTACAGGTAATATAAAATTTTGATAACCGATTTAGATTGGAAAACGTATTATAGTGTAAACAGTTTTTATTAAGATCAAAGGAAAAACAACGATTTGGAAAAGTAAACAACTATTCAATTGTGTAATATAATCACAACTGCATGTATATAAATCTTTTTTCCTTATGAAAATAAAATAAATATGCAACAGTAAATTATAATATGTTAAATATATACACATTGACAACATAATCTCACTAATAATAATTGTTGATATGACTCATATATGCCAATAAAGGAAAATTAGAAAGACAAATGGCTGAGATCGAACGAGCGTTGAGCAATGTCAAGGGAGCAGAGCGGCGGAGTATGCCATGGTATGTACTCGTCCTGATTTTATTCATGCTATTAGTCAAGTTTGCAAGTATATATCTAAACCAGGTATACAACATTGGGAGGCAACTAAAAGGATTTTTAGATATTTGAAAGATACTATGGGTCATAGAATTATGTTTGATAGTCAGTGTAGAGCCCCTTTGGTTTTTGGATATATTGATTTGGATTATGCAGATGATTTGGATGATAGAAGATAATTCCTGGGTATGTTTTTACTTTTGGTGAAGGATCTAAAACACATTCAATATTTGAGGTTATCATTTTTTTTTCATTCAAGTACACAACAGACAAATTAGTAATTTAAACTTTAATTTACGTACATTTTTATATTATTATAGATTAATGTATGAAAGAAAGAAAAAAGGAAACAAAGGGGCGAGGCAAGACAAAATGGTTTGGCAGGCCCATGAGTCCATGACGAGGGCGGGGAGTGTTCTTATGAAATTTATTGTTGAGATCTGGAGGAGGTACACGAGTGTGATTTTGCAAAAAAAAAAAAAGGGAAAAAATTAGATTTTTTATATAATTACCGCCCAACCTCCGCCCAGGCCGAGTACTCTTGCCGCCCAAGCAGAGTACTCCCTCCGCCGAGCCCGCCCAGACCGAGTACTTACCGACTAAGAAAAAACCGCCCAGAATGACCGAGTAAGGGATACTCGCCTCGGTAAGGGCCGCCCAGCGCCTAGGCGCCGAGTACTCGGCCGCCTAGGCCGAGTTTTACAACAGTGGATGAACATGAAAAGATGAAAACTTCATTCCAAGTCTTCACAATCCCATTGAGCAAGGAAAAATAATGAATGCAACACAATCTTTTCAAGAAAAGGTATTAGTCTCCATCATCCAACACAGGTGGATCGAGTTCCAACAAGGCAAGCCTGCTATTCCATACCACCCACTTTGATTATTTGTGGCGAACAAATTGTTAAATTTTCTGTAGAAGATATTAGCGAAACCTCATTAGGTGCATTCATGAGTGCAAGAATCAATTTTCCAAAATATATCTCAAAAAGAAGAGATGCTAATTTCTTTATAATGACTAGTGATACTGAATGCGCAATGAGCCTCCTCAATATTAATAGAGCCTATCTAGTGGACCAACTCTCTAACTATTATTTTGTGAACTACAAATACTATACTCAAGATCAAGTCTAAGGATCCTCACCCAGTTAAATCAAGGGTAAAAGTTTTGCAATACAGGACTTCTGAGATACGATTAGGAGCTCTTTTATGTTTTCTTTACATGATCCCGCCAAGGATTGAGTGCTTCTCTCTTGGCCTGAGCTTCATGTGTATTTTCCAAAGCCATCTTCTCTGACTCCAGAGCTGTTACTTTATCATCTGCTCAGATCCAAAGAATAAAAGAAAAATATAATGATCAACATCTGATGTTGTATCAATCACATAAAACATAGTAGATTACAACCAAATTAAAATGGAATAGAAAACAAGCTTATTCGAAGCTGAATCAATAGAATTAAAACAAGACTTCTACAAACTCACATAAATTGCACTTGTCAATAAAAAAAAACACACAATTAAGCAAGGTTCTAATCAAATAACCAAATTTTGACTTTGAATAGCAGAAATGAACAAATAATTCTTATGTACAATGCAATCCAAAAATCAATACGACCCAACATTGTAAATTCAAGTGAATTTGCAAAACTAAGTCGTTGTTCTGCAATGTTCTAAAGCTAAATTAAAGGCTAGGCATTGAACCTGAAAGGAACATCAATGACTTTATTCCTTAATTCAAACCTTGAACTCAGGCACAAACTTTTAACAGTGAATCATTTTAACATTTTCAAGTTAAAGTTTTGGCAGCATAACTAACTTGTTGGTCCCTTATGATCAGAGTCGTCGTGGTAACAATAAAGAACACACACGAAGTGCAGCGGAATAGATTACGTTTTCTTGTATTTAAATTATTGTCAACTTTATTTTTCGTTAAGATTTTCTTAGGTTACCTTTTCAGTTATACACTAGTAACGTGGTTACTAGGTTTTAAAACATAATAACTCGAAAAGCAGTAACAACAAGACAACACACAATTTATAGTGGTTCGATCAAATGATCTACGTCCACTCCTTAGCCGAAACGCTAAGAATTTTACTAGAAAGTATACGGTGTACAAAGAGTTGCCTTTCCTGTTAAGCAGCCAGCCTTCTGAAGATCTGTCTGCTTTACGGCTATCTTCCGATACCCCGAACTTTCCTGGTGTGGCTCCGGCTGAGTGAAGGGCGCACCTTCGTAAAACACGCTTTCACCACTTACTTTGGAGGAGTTTAGAGTTCCCTCCGAACTATCGTGTGTACTCGGCTTCAGTGCCTGCCTTAATCAATTTCTTTACAAGAAATTGATTGCTGGATGTTTTCCTTAAAAGGAAGGTGATCCCAATGATTGAAGATTCTTGAACCAGTTCAAGAATCACTCAGACGAATGTCAGACGTAGTGAGACACTCGGAGTGTTGAAGGCCTTTGAATATCTCTGGATTGTGCCTTTCAACTGGACTGCTCTCTTGCCATTTTGCTTTTTGGATTCTTTCGTATATCGTGTTTCTGATTAGAGAGTGAGCAGCTCCTGCATTTTCTTTTGATTTCCCTTTTATAGTTATGATCTTGAAGTTTGAGTCGACAGATCCGTTTAGACACAACGGATCTTTCTCCTTAAATGCGGGAGCTAATTATTGATTTTCCTGCTTTATGACAGGCTTTTCAGTCCTACTTCTGACATGGCTAATTGTCGCGCGTTGATCAGAATGGCGGTGTAGCAGTCCTTCTGTTTTGCTTTGCTGAGCTTCTGCTGGTACGGGATGCTGGATCTCTTTCAGCATGCTTTTGATCTCCTTGCACAGCGAGTGCTTTGTCTGCTACTCTGATTTGATTTGCTAGCATCTTCAGCAGTCAGGGATGTGTTTGTCAAATGCTGATCTTCTTAGCATTCTTAATACGCACAGCCTTCAGCATTGTTCGATGTTTGCTGAGATATTTCAATTGGCCTATTCTATTACAACACGATGTTTTAACCTATACAGGACATTACATCGGATGCTAAGCTATGCTAAGGTTCAGCAATGATCGACCGTCTACTAAGGATTGATCCAACAAAACCTTTTACAATAAGAACCTAAGGGTAATTTACAAGTATTTTCCCAACAATTTCCCCCTTTTTGGTGCGATCAAAGCTTATAAAGGATTGCTGAGACTTAGCTTAGAAATTAAAAACAAAATTGCAAGCAAAGCATTCAGCAACCATTTAAACATCTTCCGTTGAGTACACAGAGAGTGTATATCAACTATTGTTCATACTCGGAAAACAGAATTCATCGAAAGAAAATGATGAAAACCAAAAAGTTTTAGAGAATGACCTTAATTCTGAACGTCTGGTGGAGGTTTTGGCTTCTCAAGAGATTCAACTTTCTTCATCGTCATGGCCATTAGTTTCTCCATCTGTTCAATCCGTGCCCGTTGTTCTTCTCTTTGTTGTTCTGCTAGCTTCATTCTTCGTTCCATCATTGTTCGTTTGAATTCTTTTTCTTCCAGTATCAGCTCGGCTTCCTCTGCTTTTATCCTTGCTTGTTCAGCAATCCTTCTTTCTTCCCTCTCTTTGAGAGCATCCAAAACAGAGGTGGTGAAAGACTTGTGGGCGTCAAGATTGTCGTGGAGAGTCATCACATTTGATTGTACCGTAGACACGGTTTCTTCGACATGTGTGATCTTGGTAGTGACTTGTCCAACTTGTTGCTGAACTTCTGAGACAGAGGTTTTTACGCCAGAGATTGCTCCGCGGACATCAGCAACCTCTTTCATAACTTCTTCATTGAATCTGGCTTGCTGGATATCGCGTTGATGCAGGGCATTGTTAAGAATGTTGACAAAAGATTGGAAGCTTACTTGGACTGGTTCAACGTCGATGGGTTTGTCAGAGATAACTATTTCAGTACCGCCTGCTAATGTAGTGGCTGCACCATCTTCGCTTTCCACTGTACCAATTTCAGAAGCTTGTGTTGCTGCGTCAACTCTTTGTGTGGCAACATCAAGAGCTGCATTGGTAGCTACTTCCAAGGAGTCACTCATAGTATTCTGTCCAAGAGTTGAATCAGAACTTTGAATTTCAGAGACATGAGATGAAGTTGCAATTCCAGTAAATCCTTTCTGAAAATTGATAATTTTGAGGTAGTCCTGTCGTCTGGCCTCCTTCTCTTTTTCTTCTTTGAGCGCGACTAGTTCAAGATTTCTAACCCGCACTTTCTCCTCATAAACGGCTTTTCGTTTCCGATAAGCAATCATTGCAGCCCTTTGTCGTTTAGTTAGTGCCATGTGCGCCAAGGACTTCTTATCTAGCGCAAACTGTGATCTTGGCAGGGACTGTGATGGAAGAAACTTCCTGTGAGCTCGGATGGCTTGCAATCGAGCATGTACTTGTTGATCAGTATATTGTCTTGTGCAGGACGGCTGGTCCATCCACTCATTTGCCCATGATTCTTCGGAACGCCAGAAGTTGAGACCTTTTCTAGCGATAATAATCATCATTTCCTCAACACAGAGTTCATGCATGATGTAGTCATAAGTCTTCCATCGTCGAAATTGAGTGCCAAGCACTCTTCCTTCCTCTGTTTCTTCATTAAGCACACTAGAAAAGACATATGTGATGTCTCTATTTACTTCTTGCTCTACGAAGGCTAAGATCTCTTCACTCCAATCTCTGAGATCAGCATTCACATCTTCATTATCGGAGACAGCAGCACACCATTGTGCTATTCATCGTGAGCGAAAAAGTTTGCCAGGTAAACCATCAAACGGTATCCTCAGTTGTTCAATTTGTAAAGTGGGGTATTTTCGAAGGGTTTTGGCATCAAACACTTCGGCAGATTCCCCCTCAGAATCAGATTCCGATGAACAGGTGGACTCGTCCAGATATCCAGCAGAGGAGACCTCCAGGTCTATTGTATCTTCTGATTGATCAATGTTATCAGCAGCGGCTGGTGTTTCTTCAGCAATATGGACGTCTTCAGCAGTATCTGCCATAGCTTCATCGGTTGCATTAGATTCTTCAATGATTGGTTTCACAGAGTTGTCAGCTTCAGTAGAGGTTGTCTCTGTTTTTTCAGTGGTTTCTTCCATAAGGATTTCAACCATTGTGGATCCTTCACCATTTGTATGATCTATGGCTTCAGTTGGTGGTTCTTTCGCAGATCCAATAATATTTTCCGTACCGGAGTATTCCTTGGAAGTGACAGATCCAGATTCAGGATCCTCGGTGGTTTTCTGCACAACTGGCTATGCAGTAGATATGTTCGTATCTTCGCTTTCCTTAGATATTGCCGATGGTCCTGCATCCTTATCTTTGGAATGTATGTCAGCTGTCTCTGGTCGGGTTTCGAGCTCCTCTGAGCTACTGTCTTGAAAAGATGTAGCAATTGGTTCGCGAAATTGGACCAATTTGCCTTTGGAATGTTCCGTAGCTTCAAAAGCGCCAGAATGAATCAGCATTTCCAACTCTTTGTCAGTCATACCGTCTGCTGCAGTTGTAGTCTTTGAAGGATTATCCATGTCCTTTTCGGTCAAAGTAGAGTCTATTTTGGTCTTCCCTTTCTTTGTTGCTCTGCTTGAATCCTCAGCAGCTTCTTCATTGGGTGTGAGAGCAGTATTCTCCTTTTGACTTACTCGTTCTAGATGAGACCTTTTTATCGTTTCGAAGTTTAGATCCCTTCCTTCAAATGTGATTCTATCCTTCTCCTTTCTAAATTCCTTTAGTTCTTGTGCCCTTTTCTTTTCGTCACGCTTTCGTTTGTTCTCACGTATACCTTGCAAGCATTCTTCATGACTCTTGGATGAAAGGGGAGAGTCAGGTACTTTTGAGGTCGGGACAGTGGCTAACTCAGCAACTTTACATAGTCGCTGACGACCAGATCTTCTGGTGGGAGCAGTACTCTTTTGTTGTTCAGAAGAAATTGGAACAGCAAGTTGACCAATTACAAGTGGCTGCTGAAGGGCGGCCTTTTGGTCCATAATTTCCTCAATCTGTTCGATTGGTATTCTCCAAGAGCTACAATATCGTCAAGCTGTTTGAAGCAATGCTCTGTTTCAGCGTTCTGAGTTAATGCTGTTATCTCCTCAGCAGAGATGGGCGTTGCTATCTGCAGTACTTGTTCGCCCAAGGAACGCTCATCTACTTCCTCATCTGAAGTAGGTTTGTCCGCATCCACATTAGATTTACCGGTCAGCCTTCTTGGTTTCTTGTAATCAAGGGGAATGGCTGCTTTTCGTGTGGCCGGAATGAAATCAGTGGTGAGCAGCTTTACTCCTTGATCAATTTTCGTTGAATGCATGACCAATTCCAGAAACTTGCTTATTTTCAATCCAAAATTAACATTTGAGGAAAAGGTTCCATCTACAGATAAGTGATCGTTCTTCCTGGCATGTTCTGCCCAACGTTCGAAGAAGTACTCAGCCCAATTTCCCTTTACTTTGTCTGTGAGAGCCATCATTACTGCGTATTTCTTCGCAGAAAGTTCAGAATATGAACCGACATCGCATTGGAACATCTTGATCACTAATTCGGCTAGAATTTTAAATTCATCCTGTAAAGAGTTAATGGGTGTGGCAGCCCGGAAGGTAATCACATGACCTTTCTTATCCTTCAATACACCAGGCTTCTTCCAAGAATTCCAACGTCTTTCCATCTCATCATAATATGTTACCTTGTACTGAGATATACATTCCCCCTCATTCCGAAGACGAAAAGTTTTAGCAAGAATTTCGGCACTTACTTCAATGATACTTCCATAAACACAAGTTTTAAAAGATTTTCCATCTTTACTCATGACTGCTCTGGCATAAAATTCAGAAACCATATGCGGATGAAAATGTATGGGTTCAGCGAATAAGTATTGGGTTACCTGTTCACTTTCGAGGATATCCATTATCCAATCAGGAATATGTTCAGCAGCAAGACGTTTGTACAGGATTCTATCTTTCATGATTTGAGCCAGACGCCTCTGTTCCTTTGAGTGGCCGGCTAGGGATTTCTTCTTTGCCATCATGACAAGCTGACCATATGATATAGAATCATCAATATCTTCCTTCTTTAGGATCCCAGTAAACCCAGGTGCATGTCGCAGATGTAAGGGTTCTTCAGAATTTGGTGGAAAATTGAATGGACGAGGTTTATTGGATTCAGGGTGATGGTCTTGACTAGTAGATTTCTGGGAAGATGAGGCTAGGGAGTCTGTGGCCATGTCTGTGAAAAAAAATAATTTCAAATTTTGTGGAGACTCACTGTTTGGGAATTTTTTATTTCTGAACGATGAGAAGAAAATGAACAGTGATCAGAGCGAAGGTAGGGTTAATTTGAATGTGAGATCTAACGGTTGAGGGAAAATCTGCGGAAGGTTAGATTGACGGTTCAGAAAAAAATGCGTCTTTCCATATGGCTTCCCATGCTCCGATACACACTCAAGTGTTTCTAACGTGGCGTCTCCTCAGTTGGTGCCGCCGTTTGCAAGCATTAATTATGCCTGATCGGGTCCCATCAAGTTTGAATTTTGAGTCATCCCGCCTCGATTTTGGGATAGGTTATTGCTTAGCATCCGTTCTAGAATGCTAATAGAAGATGATCCCTTTCAGCATTCTGAATTTCAGCAACTTCCGAAGAACTGCCGAGTCAGAGAGAGCTTAAAATAATAATATGATGATGCGATCCTCGAACTTTTCAATACTCCTTGCTCCCTATTGCTGGAAAAATGATTTGACTTCCCATGCATACACGTCGATTCCTTTATTGGCGACATTTCGTATTCCAAGGGGTGAATCATTGCGATCTTCAAACAGATTTTTTCTCTTTCTTCTCGTCATAAATGAGAAATCCCCTTTAAATACCGGAGTTTGAGATTATCCAAACATCTCATCTTTCCTTCTTCCCTGATTCACTCTTTTAATCTTCTTCTTATCCAAGAAAATCGAGTCATTTTCATCAGTTATGGAATCTCCTCCTCGAGTCATAGATATCCGACGTAACCTGATCCTTGATGAGCTGGGTCTGGATAGGTACTACATAGACGAGTGCGATGTGGCCGTGAAGGTCATATCTACATTGTAGTGGGGAGGGCTTTCGTAATTTCTGTGTGCTACTCCTCACCGTTTCCAGGAGGAAGTGTTGAGGGATTTCCTTAGTGAGTGCCATGTGGGTCCAGGCTCAATCTATGGGGTGTTCCATAACAAGCTTGTTCATTGGACCCCTGACACCTTTGCGGTTGATTTCAGGCTTCCTCGAGGTCCGTTGTCTGTGGAGGACTATATTTCAGAGGAGGTGGCTCCAGAATGGCTGGCATGGGAGAAGTGGCGTCATTCTCCTCCTTTTGATTTCAGCCCTGACATCCCTGCTTCGGGCCTTAGGACACCATATTGGGTCCTATTTCGCATTGCCCATGAAATCCTTCTTGGAAAGGAACCTTATGACCTCGGTTTCTCAAGACCTGTTTGGCAGTTGATGATGGCCATGGACGATGCTGCTTCCGTTGACTGGGCCGGATACGTTTTCAAGAACGTCTGGGAAGCTATCAAGCTTCATCCATTCGTGCTTCTGCGGAATGGGATGCAGCTCAGCTGGTTGATGGAGAAGTACTTTCCAGAGATTGTTGACGGTCCATCCAACCTTCAAGGGGCTGATTTCTATCCCTATAAGTCTATGTCGCCTTTCTAGATGAATTCCATAATAAATCTTGTATTTCCTTTTGTATTCTGGCCAAGGATGTCGTCTTTTCCTTTTGTAGTGAGGACATGTTCCTCGTTTGAAGATGAATGTATGAATGTTTTGTTTTCTTGTTGTTTGTCTGTCGAAACAGAGTATAGATGTCATCTGCATCTTTCATACCTTGCTGAGCAAAATCAATTTATCTCCTAAGCATTGATAGGATCATCTCCGTCGGGAGTAGCATAAGAAATCCCACGAAAACCAGAAAGAATGAGAGTAATATCTCATTCATCCACAGCAATATCTAGTTCCATCATACCCAATTTGATGCATAATTCTTTGAATCTTACCTCTGCAAGGGGCTTAGTGAAGATATCTGCTATTTGATCCTCAGTACATATGCGTTGAATATCAATGTCCTTCTTTTCTTGATGATCACGAATAAAATGATGTCGGATGTCAATGTGTTTTGTCCTGGAATGATGTACTGGGTTCTTTGTGATGCACATAGCACTATTGTTGTCACAATAGATTGGCACGCATTCAGGTGAGATGTCATAATCTTGGAGTTGTTGTCGGATCCACAGAATTTGCTGACAGCAACTAGCAGCCGCTACATACTCTGCTTCGGTGGTTGAGGTTGCTACCGAGTGTTGTTTTTTGCTGAACCAGCTAATCAATTTGTGACCAAGGAATTGACATGTACCACTGGTGCTTTTCCTGTCGATTTCGCATCCTCCAAAATCCGAATCTGAATATCCACTTAGAGCTAGACTGTCGGCTCTTGGATACCAAATCCCTAAGCCTTCTGTGCACTTTAAGTAACGGATGATTCTCTTTGCTGTATCAAGATGTGTCTTTTTTGGTTGAGATTGATATCTAGCACATAGTCCCACAGCATATGATATATCGGGTCTGCTGGCAGTAAGATATAGCAGAGATCCGATGATTCCTCGATATAAAATAGGATTGACTGCATCTCCATCTTTTTCAAGATCTGCTAAACACGCATTGCTGATGGGAATCCTTAAGCTCTTGGATTTCTCTGGACAGTATTTAGCAATGAGATCTCGCGTATATTTCTTTTGATGAATGAATATTCCTTCACTTGATTGGTGAACTTGAAGTCCGAGAAAATAGGACATTCTCCCCATCATACTCATTTGAAAATTACTCATCATTAGCTTTGAGAATTTGTCACAGAGAGCTTGATTCTTTGAGCCAAAGATGATGTCATCAACATAGATTTGTACGAGTAGAATGCTTCCTTCGTCCTTAATTCGAAAGAGTGTTTGATCAATCCTTCCCTTTTTGAAGCCATTGTCGAGTAAAAATTTAGATAAAGTTCCATACCAAGCTCGAGGCGCTTGCTTTAGTCCATACAAGGCTTTTCTTAGTTTATAGACCTGATTTCCATTCTCAAACCCCGGAGGTTGCTCAACATAGACTTCTTCCTTGAGTTCGCCATTTAGGAATGCACTTTTAACGTCCATTTGCATGACCGAGAATTCATGATGTTCCGCATAAGCGAGAAATAATCTGATTGCTTCTAACCTTGCTACTGGCGCAAATGTCTCATCATAGTCGATGCCTTCACGTTGTTTGTACCCTTTGGCTACAAGGCGTGCTTTATTTCTCACCACCAAGCCTGATTCATTCTTCTTGTTTTTTAAAACCCATTTGGTGCCTATGACATTCTGGTGTTGCGGTCTATCCACCAGATCCCATACGTGGTTGCGAGAAAATTCAGCAAGCTCCTCTTGCATAGCGTTTACCCAGTCTGGATCACGTAGTGCCTCCTCAACTTTAGTTGGTTCTTCACTTGATAGGTAGCATGAAAACATTGCAGATCCTTGTCTGGTCAATATGGGGTCATTGATATCTCCAAGAACATCGTCTAGTGGATGTGCACGCAGCCATGTTGGTCTGATTAGTTCTCCAGCAGTTCTTCGTCTTCTGAGATTATCTGTCTGTTCTGCATTGATCACTTCATGCTCAGTATCTTGTGTGTTAGGATTTTGATTTTCAATAGGAGGTGTTTCTTCAGCAGCTTGTCCGTCGGTTATAGGTATATCATGGTCTGGATATTCTCTTCCGGTGGAATTTTCAGCATTAAGTGCCTCAGCAGCTGGTATCTCAGCAACTGGTATCTCAGCAGCTCCTCTGCCAAGATCTTCAGCAGCATTGACTTATTCAGCAACGCGGATAGGATTGGAGTTTTCCTCGTCTGAATCATCTAGCGAATTAGAAATATCCTTTTAGGGGTTGGCCTCAGCATGAAAGCTAGCATCACTGGCCTGGTCTCCTGGTGTTGTCTGATCAGGATTGCATTCATTCATAGACTTAGTCGAGTCAAATCGTAAATGTTTATGACAATTTAAGATCGATTGACCATTGACATCATTAGTCTCATGATTGTTATCCTTTGTCTCATTGACAGCTCTGCGCACTGAAGTAGATTCATCAAAAATAACATTGCATGTTATTTCCACAATCCCAGTAGTCTTGTTTAACACTCTGTATCCTTTGTGGGTGGGGTGACCATATCGGAGAAGTACACCCTCATCCGACTTAGGCGAAAAAGTGTTAAGTTTTGACTTTCCGTTATTATGGATATAACATGTTGCACCAAAGGGACGTAGATAATCTAGATTAGGCTTACGACCGTTATATACTTCATAGGGAGTTTTGTTGAATCGACCGTTGATAGAGCTACTGTTCTGCGTGTAGCATGCAGTCATCACTGCTTCGCCCCAATATCTAGCAGGTAAGTCAGCATCGACTAGCATAGATTGCACTGCTTCTTTCAGAGTTCAATTCCTTCTTTTTGCTAGACCATTCTGCTGTGGGGTCCTAGCAGTGGATCTCTCATGACTTATACCGGCTTCTGCGCAAAAATCCATGAGAATGCCATTGCAGAATTCTATTCCATTGTCAGATCGGATCCTTTTCACTGTAACTTCTTTGCTATTTTGCTCCTTGAGTATCAACTCAGGTAGAGTAATCTTGACCTCATCTTTAGCTTAGTTTTAAAATGCGTGCATCAATGCGAGCATCGGGAGTGGTGCGCGCATCATATATGGAATTTTGCATCGGGATGTGTGATGCGATCATGTGCCTGGATGCGGTGCCGATGCGGCCGTTGCGAGCTGATGCATGATGCGATGGATGCGAGCGCATCATGGTCGAACGGCAAGAAACGGAGGAAGCAATTTTTTTTTTAACTCATAATGTATTTTAAATGAATATATGATTTTTGAAAGTATTTTATGTTATTTAATATTTCGTCCAATACATATATTTATATATGTATATGTATATAATATTATATAATACTGCACAAATTATGTTCATGATATGATATTTGGATAAATATAAGAAATAAAAATGTTAATATTTCTTTCAAAGAATGACCAATTTATATAAACATTTGAATTTTATAATAATAACATATCCTTTTTAAAAAAATCCATGTATATGATTTAATAACTTTATTCTAAATATAATTTACAAAATCTTTCCTAATGAATATTAAAATTCTTTTATTTAAAAATACCAATAATATATCTTTTCTAAAAATATGTATTAACCTTACTTTCTTCTAAATAATAATTATTACCTAATTTAAAAAATTACCCCATTAAACCCTATCAAATCAAATAAACAAAAGAGTTTTTTATTCTCAAGTCTGAACGAAACTTTGTCTCTCCAACTTCTCAAGAACGTACTTCTCTATCTTCTCTATCTTCTCCAGCGGTGCCCTAGCAGGATTCCAGTGTTGTCGACACTCCCCTGGAGAAACAGCAGGTATCTCTCTATCTATGTCAATAACTAATTGTGATGACTACATGCAGCACTTCTCATTCTGCAACACACTTATGTGCTGCTATGTTATCTCAACTCTGAAGCTTATTCGTGAATTGTAAATTAGATTATGGATTCACAAGGTGGTCCGGGTTCAAATCCTACTGAAAGCTCAAAAACATCAATATCATCAAAGACTGATCCATCCAGAAAATATGGGAAGCAGGATCCAAACACCAGAAACAACATCACTTGCAGTTTTTGTGCTAAAGTGACGAAGGGCGGAGTTTCTCGCTTCAAACAACATTTAGCTGGTGGGTTTTCAGCTGTAAAAAAGTGTGAGCAATGTCCCGATCATGTTCGAGAAGAAATAAGAGATTTTATGGTTAGAAAAATAAGTTTAATGGAACATATTAGAGAGATGGTTCCTTTCACAAATGTCAATGATGACATTGACGATGAAGAAGAGCAAGAAACTCCCCACATTCCAAAAAAATCAAAAGGAATGAGCAGTATTCCAAAATCAACCCAAAAGGGCCCCATGGACATGTGGTTAGCCTCTAATGCTGGAGATGCCGTAAGAGCTAGAAAGACTGGGAAACAGCAGACTATAAATGAAATATGCAAGAAAGAGTTGAGAGAGAAGACATGCCGTGACATTGCTAGATTCTTTTATGACAATGCGATCCCATTTAATGCGGCGAGATCTCTGAGCTTTAAAGTTATGATTGAATCTATTGGGCAATTTGGAAGGGGAATGAAGCCTCCTAGTATGTATGAGCTGCGAGTTCCTTTGTTAAAGAAAGAAGTTGATGATACTTTATTGCTTATTCAAGAGCACAAGAATGAATGGGCAGCAAGAGGTTGTTCCATTATGTCTGATGGATGGAGGGATTCTGTCGTTCAAAAAGACATCATCAACTTTCTCGTGAACTCTCCAAAGGGTTCAGTTTTCATCAAGTCTATTGATGTGTCTGAAGTTGTAAAGGGTGCAGCTTTATTGTTCCGGATGCTTGATAATATGGTAGAAGAAGTTGGGGAAGAGAATGTAGTCCAAGTGGTGACTGATAATGCATCCAACTATGTTAAGGCTGGTAAGAATGTTTTTTATCTTACCTAATAATGTATTTATATCTTCCTCTCAATCTCATCAAGTAACAATTTTGTTAATGTTCTTTTTTTATATTTAATAGGAAAAATGCTTGAGGCCGAGAGACATCATCTTTATTGGACTCCATGTGCAGCTCACTGTGTTGATCTTATGCTGGAAGATATCGGCACAAAAATCCCTAAGGTGAAAAAAGCTTTGAAGGAGGCTATGTTTATTAATGGTTACATTTATAATAACCATGTTGGTGTTGTGAATATGATGAGGAGATTCACAAATCAAAGAAATTTGCATAGGCCAGCAATAACTAGATTTGCAACTTCTTTCATTACTCTTTCTCAAATGCATAAGCAACGGAACAACTTGAGAAAAATGATAACTTCCGAAGAATGGAATAACAGTAAATGGTCAAAAGAACCTGGAGGTAAGAAGATTACCAAACTTCTATTGCTGCATTGCAAGATTCTTTCTGGAAAAACATTGTCTATGCCCTTAAGCTTACTAGTCCGTTGGTAAAGGTGTTGAGGATGGTGGATGGAGAGAAAAAACCGCCAATGGGTTATATATATGAGGCTATGGACAGGGCTAAAGAGGCAATTGCAAGTAGCTTTGGGGAGAAAAAAGAGGATTACGAGCAAGTATTTGAGATGGTTGACAAAAGATGGGAGTGTCAATTGCACCGACCTTTGCATGCAGCTGGTTATTTCTTGAATCCAGAAATATACTATGATAATCCCTCAAGCATCCAAGATTGTGCTGAAATAATATCTGGATTATTCCAATGCATAACAAGGTTGGTGCCAGATTTAGCAACTCAAGATAAAATTGGGGAAGAGTTAGATGCTTATCAAAATGCCACTGGGCTCTTTGGTCATCCTATGGCCATAAGACAAAGGAAACAAAAATCGCCGGGTAATAAAATCTATAACTTACATTGCATACATAATTTATATTTATGACTTGTAACTATTTAATCGCATTCTTGTTAATTGTTACAGCTGATTGGTGGATGACATACGGAGCTAACTCTCCAAATTTGAGAAAACTCGCTGTGCGTATTCTTAGCCTTACTTGTAGTGCTACAGGTTGTGAAAGAAATTGGAGTATCTTTCAGCATGTAAGTTTTCCACATATATAGTCTTTTCTTACTTTGAATTGTACATATTGTTAAGTTTTAAATTTTTTACAGCTGCATACAAAGAAGAGAAACAAATTGGCACAGAGTCGTCTCAATGATATGGTGTTTGTGAAAGCCAATCGACAATTAGTGCGGCGTTTAGAGCAAAAGATTGATCCTATTATGTTGAATGAAATTGATGAGAGTAACGAGTGGCTGATGGGGAGAATGGAGGAAGAGGGAGTTAATGATAATGACTATGTTTTTGATGATGGCAGCAATCTAACGTGGGGTGCAGTATCCAGAGCTGTGGGAGCAGAAGAGCCCTCTTACATGACTAGGCTATCTACCAGGACTAGGAATGATGGACCAGCTGCACCAAGAAATGACAAAACAAAAGGAAAAGCAACCAGTTCTGGTTCTAAACAAGCTCTGATGGATGCTCTTGATGAGGAAGAGGAAGAGGAAGATATTGGAATGTCTTCTAGTGGTGAAGAGGGCAATGATGCTGATGTCTGATGATCAAATGGATGATGATGAATTTTAAACTTCTCTATATTAATTATGTTAAATATTAATTTGCAATCAGAAACTTGTGAACTCTTGGTTTGTTGAACTTGATTTTTGATTATCATAAATGTTAGAAACTTAGAAAGTGTTGACATGAGTTTTTGAATGTATTGAGTTTGTTATCATTTTGTGGATTATTTGTTTATTGACTTTATATATATGATTTTTATTTCATATATCTACTCTTGAAATTGTAAATTTTAATAATAAATATAAAGTAAATATTATTTATACAAGTTTTTATTAAAGGTCGCATTTTGTCTTTGATGCGTTCGCAATCGCATCCCGCATCATCGCATCGGGTTTTGGGGTCTCATCGCAACACCTCGCATCTCGCATTTTAAAACTAAGATCTTTAGTCTTCAACAAGCGAACCCATGTATACTTGGAATAATCATCAACTATTACAAGGGTATATATTCTTTTACTTACCGAGGGTGGAGTGACAGGTCTGAATAGGTCCATGTGCAATAATTCAAGGATTCTGCTTTACGTATTCTTTTCTTGATTGGAGTGAAATGATGCTCTGGTCTGCTTTCCTTGTTGGCATGCCTTGCAAATGCCTTCCTTACGAAACGTGATGTTTTGAGGTAAACCTGTAACAAGATCATTTCTAGCGATATGGTTGATGGTTTTGAAATTTAAATGATTTAACCTCTTATGCCATAACCAAGTGGTTTCCTCTTTATTTAGTGCTAGAAAGCATGAATGTTGTTGACCACTTTGCCAATCAACCACATAAAGTCTGCCTTTCCGAATTCCTCTTAGCTTTACTTCTCCTGTCACATTGTCAGCTATAGAACATCCTGTATGAATAAAAGATACTGTGTACCCGTTTTCGCATAGTTGACTAATGCTTAGCAGGTTGTGCTTGAGATTGGATACGAGAGCAACGTTCACTATTCTTAGCCCATTCTGCTCTATGCATCCTCTGCCCAGCACTCTTCCTTTGCTGTTGTCACCAAATACTACAGATGGACCATACGATTTTTGAATGTCTGAGAACAATTCTTCATCTCCCGTCATGTGCGCAGAACAACCACTGTCCAGGATCCACTCATTTGACATGCTTGATGTCTTAGCACTTGAATCATGTTCATGCAAGGACAATTAAGTTGATTTAGGTCCCCGTTTTGAGTCGGGTCCTGGAGGATTAGCTTGAGTCATTGTCCCTTTTGGGACCCACATTTTGATAATTGTCAAAGATTTTTCTTTGAGATCTATTTTGCTGATTTCTTCAACCCTTTTATGTGCATATGTATGTGGTTGTGTGTTGTGCTCTTTTACCTTCATTGTCCTTTGATGATATATGTATCTGGACTCGGGTCTCACATAGGTGTTTCTCCTATATGGTGTGTTGTGATAATATTGGGATTTCATTGAGCAATTCTTAATGTTTCTACCCTGAGAAAGGATAGGATTTGGCTTCCTAGCATTTGAAACAGGGTGCTCAGCCTTTGTCCTTAAGTTTGCTGAAAAGTTTTGCTTATCAGACTTCAAATGTAAGGTTTGATGTCGTTCAGCATCTCTTATGAACCTCTGCTGAAATTTTACATTCTGCTTGACCTTTTGCTGAGGTCTAGCATAGTGCTTAAAACTCTGCTTGGGTTCAGCAGACTGTTTGATATTCTGCTGAGCGATCAGACTAGCATTTGAGGATTCAGCAACTAATTTACCCTTCTCTTTAATGTTATCAAGTATTTTTCCGCCAGAGACAAAAATAATATTTTCCTTTTGCCTCGAAGTATTATTTTCGTCATTGCAACTATGCCCAACTCCAGATCGGTCACCGTGATGTTTCTGTCGGCTTATCAGGTTATCCAAAATATCCTGACTCGTTATGTATGCGCAGACACACTTCTCATTGGCTTTGTTTTTCAATATCGTATTCTCCCTTTCAAGATTCTTAAAACTTTCAAGGAGTTCAGAAGATTCAGTTCTAAGTCTTGATAGTTCCTCACTATCAGACCTTAGTCTTTCGATTTCATTGGTCAGACTTAGGATTTTTTGTTTGAGCGAGGAATTATCTTTCACAATAGCATCTTTCAAGGTGTATACCTTAGAAAGTTCTAAATAGAGTTTGGTAAGATAATCTTCCTCAGAATCTAGGAGGAAATCCTCTGATTCAGATACATGTGATGAGCATAAAGTGTTTGTTATAAGTGTTAACTCCTGATTGTCGACTGCTAAGGCCGATTCAAAGGATTGCTCAGCATCAGCGAGTGGTTCACCATCTTCAACGATTTTTGCCATAAAGACCATTAGGGCTTCTTATTCCTCATCAGTGGGATAATATTCCTCCTCGTTGTCGGGAATATCTGGAACTTCTGTCCTTGTTAGCAACGCCTTCGTTACAGCTCGTACTGCTCGTCTTTCAAATCTCTGACGCAGACGTTCTCTTTCCTCAGGACTTACTTTTGGACAATCATGTTTCAAGTGATCAGGAGACTTGCATTCAAAACATCTTCTTGTCCTTTTTTCAGTAGGGTGCTGCATCATGCTTGCTTTTGCTTCCTTTTCGGCTTTAGCTTCCAGAATCATCTTTTGTATCTTTTTCATCTGTTCCTCCAGCTCGCCTATTTTTTTTATCTTCATCGTTAATTGTAGAAGTTGATGAAGTCTCCTTGGATGATGTAGCAGAAGCAGGTGTGGACTTTTCTTGATTGTAGAAAGGTTTCCTCGGAGATTTCCATTTGTTTCCATCTTTCTTGACAAAGTACGCTACGTCTTCTTGAGTTCCAACGCTTGTGGGATTTGGATGTATAACAGCAGCTTCGTTTTTCTTTGACTGATGAATGATGAATTCATGTGACTTAAGTTGGGAGAAGACTTCAGCGGTCATCATATTGTTGAGATATTTCTCACTCATGCTTGTCATCTTGACAAACCAATCACTCCTGGGGTAAAGCTTGGATATAATCTTATTATTCATTTCCCCTTTGTCATATGTCTTGCCGACATTTTTGAGTTCTGCGATGATAGTGTTGAACCTCTCTTCCATCTCCTGAATGGTTTCTCCTGGAATCATGGCGAAGGATTCGTTCTTGTCAACAGCGACTTGTAGCTTGTTTTGCTATATCTGTTCCATTTCATGAGAGACTTCGCACACATAATCCCACATCTCCTTTGCGATGTCATAATCTAGAGCTTTGTTAGACATTAAGGGGGTAGACATTCCATAATTAGCTTCATGGCGATAAACTCCAGCTGGCCTCTCTTCTTGTCTTCAAGAGTCCATTCCTCGTAAGGTTTACTCACCATCTCAGGTCTGGGTTGACCACCAGCGGGTCCAGGGGGTGCGGTGTTGACCTTCATGATTTCAATAGGTCCAATCGTTAGGATGTCCCTCATCTCTGGGTGTATGCTCTGCAGCTGGATCATGGCCTTCTTTTTCCATGTTTCAAATCCATCCTTGTTGTACTTCGGGAGAGCGTGATTAGACATCGTCGTTACCTGAGCTGTATAAAATACCAATACAAGAGACTCAAGGAAAGACTAAGATCTAGGTCCTAAGCGACTCAGAAGCAGTCGGTTTTTCAACCTCCTGCTCTGATACCACTTGTTGGTCCCTTATGATCAGAGTCGTCGTGGTTACAATAAAGAACACACACGAAGTGCAGCGTAATAGATTACGTTTTCTTGTATTTAAATTATTCTCAACTTTATTTTTCGTTAAGATTTTCTTAGGTTACCTTTTCAGTTTTACACTAGTAACGTGGTTACTAGGTTTTAAAACATAATAACTCGAAAAGCAGTAACAACAAGACAACACATAATTTATAGTGGTTCGATCAAATGATCTACGTCCACTCCTTAGCCAAATTGCTAAGAATTTTACTAGAAAGTATACGGTGTACAAAGAGTTGCCTTTCCTGTTAAGCAGCCAGCCTTCTGAAGATCTGTCTGCTTTACGGCTATCTTCCGATACCCCGAACTTTCCTGGTGTGGCTCCGGCTGAGTCAAGGGCGCACCTTCGTAAAACTCGCTTTCACCACTTACTTTGGAGGAGTTTAGAGTTCCCTCTGAACTATCGTGTGTACTCGGCTTCAGTGCCCGCCTTAATCAATTTCTTTACAAGAAATTGATTGCTGGATGCTTTCCTTAGAAGGAAGGTGATCCCAATGATTGAAGATTCTTGAACCAGTTCAAGAATCACTCAGACGAATGTCAGACGTAGTGAGACACTCAGAGTGTTGAAGGCCTTTGAATATCTCTGGATTGTGCCTTTCAACTGGACTGCTCTCTTGCCTTTTTGCTTTTTGGATTCTTTCGTATATCGTGTTTCTGATTAGAGAGTGAGCAGCTCCTGCATTTTATTTTGACTTCCCTTTTATAGTTATGATCTTGAAGTTTGAGTCGACAGATCCGTTTAGACACAACGGATCTTTCCCCTTAAATGCGGGTAGCTAATTATTGATTTTCCTGCTTTCTGACAGGCTTTTCCGTCCTACTTCTGACATGACTAATTGTCGCGCGTTGGTCAGAATGGCAGTGTAGCAGTCCTTCTGTTTTGCTTTGCTGAGCTTCCGCTGGTACGGGATGCTGGATCTCTTCCAGCATGCTTTTGATCTCCTTGCACAACGAGTGCTTTGTCTGCTACTCTGATTTGATTTGCTAGCATCTTCAGCAGTTAGGGATGTGTTTGTCGAATGCTGATCTTCTTAGCATTCTTAATACGCACAGCCTTCAGCATTGTTCGATGTTTGCTGAGATATTTCAATTGGCCTATTCTATTACAACACGATGTTTTAACCTATACAGGACATTACATCGGATGCTAAGCTATGCTAAGGTTCAGCAATGATCGACCGTCTACTAAGGTTTGATCCAACAAAACCTTTTACAATAAGAACCTAAGGGTAATTTACAAGTATTTTCCCAACATAACTTGTGTATTATTTTTATCTCATTATTTACTAGATACCAAATCCAAAGGCATCCGACCAGCCACAATATGTAAATCAACCAAAAAACTAAGAGCAGTCAAATTCATCGGTCCCAACTAAGTCAGTGATGAGATTTTAGTTGATCAACAGAAACAAGAAACAAGATCAAATCTCACAGGTGTATACATATATGATACATGTACGCATGTGAGTAAATGAAAAGAAGACAGTGAGAAGAAGGAGGACTCTCACACAGAATCCAGTCTTGATCATGAAAAGTTCCATTGAACTACCAATAATCACTAACCCAACAGTTATCTTCAAGTACCAATCCAAGAACTTCATCGTTCTACTCAAACTTTGCTTCATCTACAACTAGTGTTTCACAATCCAAGTAAAACCTTCAATTTTCTTCCCACGCTGTTTAAAGGCGCACTATTTTTCCTGAATACATTTCCAATATCTGATTTTTAGAGTTGATTCTATGTCATATGAAGGAATGGTATTCAACCTTATCTAATTATGCAGAACTTTAATCATGAAAGTGAAATAGTTATTCACCTCATGCATTGCAAGGAATGCATTTTTTAAATCATAACGTTAAACCTCTAAGTACTAGTGTTTAATATTTTGGATACTACAATGTTCTTACCATGAAATATATAATCATGCAATAAACATCTACATTGCAAAAGAGAATCTATATGTAACAAATCTATACTAATACACCAAGACTTAGTTATTTGCAAGTCAAATTTATTTATTTATCAAACTCAAGCAATTTTACTTTCTGTAGTTAACAAGAACAGTGTGCCAGTCTGCAACACATATTTGCTAGAAGTTGATTTAAAATTCAAATTTTCAAGAAATTGGAAGCTTTCTAAGTTTCAAGCATGTCCTTCAATTTGAACAGATTAACATCATTCTTCACTCAAGCATCCACCTTAATTCATTAGCGTCTGATACCTTTTTTTTTTATTTTGTATTGTGTATGACATTGTTATTTAGATACTTAAAAAACATGCAATGACCACGAGTCTATTTTCTGAAAACAGAAACTACTAAAGGCCCATCACATAATCACATTAACAATGTGTATCACTGCCAAAAAATACATCTACCACCAAAGATGCATACTTCATTATAATTAGGTTAGTTGTTTGTAAAACTTATTCGTATTTAAATACAAAGCATAAATCAATGCAAAAAAATTTAAGCAAGAGCTCGAGTGCAACACTGTGTATCGGTTTCTTTCTTATTAATAGCGTTGAGAATTATGATTCAGACATCAAAAACTAATTTGTTCAAGCTATATTTCTAAACATTTATCTAATATATTCAACGATTCTTAGTTATTAGCTTCTACTTACTCTAAGTACAACTACAAAAATACAGCATAGTCTAAATTCAGTTGCAGCAAAACTTAAAAATATAAATAAAAAAAAGGATTGGACAGTGCTTGAAACAAATATAGAAACTTCATGTTTTAGTATGAAATTACTACCTTTTCGAATATACTTACTATCGAATGAACGATTTGGTGTGTTAAGGATCAACAAACACAGGGATAGAACATTTAAGATTTCTTATATTTCATTTCAGACGATGAGGAGCAACAAACTGAATGGAAGAAATTAAGAAAATGATCTGTTGAATAAACACACGGAGAAAATAAATGGACAAATCTTTCGAGGATCTTCGATTATAAAAATGGATATGATGAAATAGCACCCTGATTCCTAGCGCATATGGAACGCCGTTACATATAGTAAAACCCCATCTTTTGTAGGAATTAAATAGCTAAACAAAACCAGAATTATTTTACAGAGAACAAAAAACTAAAAGGTACTTGAACATTTTACCTGCGATCGAAGATTTTGAAGAAGGAATCAAGAAAAGGCTAAGAACAGAAGGGAGCGAGAGGAAGAGGGCTTAATAAAGAGAGACTGAGTTTGAGTGTGTGTGATTGTGTGTGCTAATACTTCCCTATTTCAATTCAATTTCCTCCTTCTTTAATTTAATTTATTTATTATTTTAGATATTTTCGTAGAAAAATATTTTGTTTATGTTAATTTAGTTACTTCTAATATTGTCAAAGTTTAATTTAAAACTTCATATACTTTTTAAATAAAGATCCTTATTATTCATTATAGATTATTATATTATTTGAGTTTTTATATTAGTATTTTTTTAATTAGGTGATTGTAAGCATAAAATAGAATATCATATTTTATAATGGTTCGAGCATAAACTCTATATTCACTTTTCAAGAAAATAAATTTCATAAAAATTTATTGGTACAAATTCCTAGATACATAATGAAAACAATCGTGATATGAGTTGTTGTCTTAAGTTCTACCATTAACCTACTTATTATGCTAAATGCATAAGCAAAATCCAATCTCGTACAGATCATGACATGCATCAATGAATTAACAATGCTTGTATAAAGAAACACCTCATGAACCTTCGTTCTTCATCATCGAGTTTTCGAGCAAAACTCAACTTGAAATGAACTGCTGACGAAGTGATAATAGGTTTGACATTCTTCATTATCGAATTTTCTAGCAGCACTAGACAGTTTGCGATATAAAAAAAATATTAGTTTCAATCTGCGATGTGAGAGAGTGTGTTAAATATCTCACATCAACTGTAAACAATGGAAGTATATAATGAACAACAATCACAAAAACCAACATTACTTGTGCTCAATAGAAATGGAGTAATCTTTATATGGAAAGAAAAATCTACGCGATCCCATCCCTCCAAGTAAAAGACATAGGAAATCTCATCTCAGATTCTAGTATAAATAGTTAATCTCCCGCCCACTCTGGCAGATCATCGAGTCTCAACTCGCTAACACTTCCCACATCCACCCAACTCTCCTGTGCACTGGCGCATTCGCAAATACCGGACACTCGAAGTCAGACTCGGCGTGTTGGTGCGAGCAAAGTCATCCAAAACAACATAATACTTAAACTAGCAGACCATCAAGCAAATATGGAAAGAATAACCATGAGGCATTGGTGGATTCAGAAAATCACAACTACAAATACAAGATATAAATTAAATTAAATTAGGGTACATTGTATTAAGATCTATATAAATAAATAATACTCCCTCCGTCTCAATTTATTAGTCTCATTTTCCTTTTCGATCTGTCTCATTTCCTAAAATGATAAACTTTTTCACACTCACCAATAAAATATTAATTTCACAATATTCTCAAGCATTGATTATTGTGTCATTTCGGGAATAAAAAATACATAAATAATAGTAAAATAAAAATTTCATACATATGTTCGCCCCTGCCATAAAGTATATATACTCCAAGCTTTAGCTGGCCCGAAAAGGCCCACAGGGCCACGAAATGAACTAAGGGTGGTTTCAATGGGCTATTTTTTTCCAGGTTCAAACCCATAAAGCTGGGTTTGAACTAGGGGTTAGTATTCGGTTATTCGGTGCGGTTATTGCGCATAAAATAACCGAACTGAAATAACCGAAATTAAAATGAAAGAAACTGAATCGAACCGAATTACTAAAATAACCGAACCGAAATTTTAAATTCAGTTTTCAGTTTTTTTTTTCGATAATTCGGTTATAACCGAAATTATTATTTTGGAAATTGAAAATCAATAAAAAATAAAAATCAATAAAAAACAAAATTATTATTATTAAAAATTAATAATAATAATTATATATAAATTAATAAAAAACGAAAAATCAATAAAAATCAATATTATTATTTAAAAAGATAATAACAATATATATATATATATATATATATTATTTAAAATAATAATAATATATATTATTTCGGTTAATTCGGTTAGTTCGATTATTACGGTTCCAAAAAAAATAACCGAACAAAAAACCGAAAACCGAAATTGTAGAAAAAAAATAACCGAACTGAACCGAAAACCGAAATAACCAAAATTTATTCAATTCGGTTCGATTTTTGGTTTTTTTGCTCACCCCTAGTTTGAACCACTACACAGGTTTTACTTCGGTGATGTGGCACAAATTTGAAGAAATTGGGTTCTGAAAATAGAAGATACTCCCTCCATCCCATATGAATTGTCCACATTGCTTTTGGCACAATAACCAATGCGAATAGAGATAGAGGAAATTAGTATTTTATTAGTGAGTGGGTATTATTTTTTCATTTTAAGTAAGTGGACAATTAAATGGGACGAACAAAAAAGGAAAGGTGGACAATTGAAGTGGGACGGAGGGAGTAGGTTTTAAGGCAAATTGTGGGGCCCATAAAATAAAACTGTCGGCCACCAGTATTTTTTCTATTGTTAATTTATTATATATATATATTTAAATTGTATATAGTTTTTCATTACCAGTTATGTATATAAAAAATATATTATATATTGTATAGTTAATTAATACTCCATGTTATTTTACCATGAGGTTGCAATATCATGTCATTTGGTTTTTTTTTTCATGTATTTGTAAGTTGTTTATAATTTTTATTTAACGGTTATATATATAATATTATATATTGTATAAATGTCATTTGACTTTTTTCTTGTAATAATGTGATATTGTTCTAATTTAATTTCCCTAGTTCATTGTCTTAAACAAAAATGTGTCGGTTCATTCAACACATTTTAGTATCTAATTTTTTTTTCATTGTTTTAAATTTATATTATTTTCAAAAAATTATTATCTAATTAAGTTAATATTATAAATAAAAATCTATTTAATATATATATAGGGTAATGATCAGGTGAGAATAGGAGTTACTATGAGAAATAAGAATAACTCTCGCGCGTCCATCTCATCAAATCGACGAACAAGATTCATTCTCAGCAAATTGAAAAACGCGACATTTTTGCCCCAATATCCTGCAGTTTTAGCCTTTAAAGGCTAAAACTGTAAAAATACTCAAACACAAACAACAACCTTCATTTTTAGCCCGATTTACTTCATTTTTAGTCCAATTTACTTCATTTTTACATAAATATGAATTAAAAAAAAATAAACATTTACAAAGACCAACCACAAGCCTACCACATACTGCAGTTTTCCTCATTTTTACTTCAGTTTTGAATAAACACAAATTTAAAAAAAAAACTAAATGCAATAATATCAAATATCGAAATTTACACAACTGCTACACGGTGTCATTATTATGTCGTTCCATCGCAACTTTCCAATACACTTCTCGAAAAAAACTCTTCACATTCAACAAAATTTCAATTCCTCTCTCAAAATTTCTTCAGACATTCGACGGTTTTCTCTAGAATTCTACTCGCTTTCGCCAATTTCAAATAAATGAACCTGTAAGATGAAAAAATGAACAATGTTAACGCTAAAGATGCACAATAATAAAGGAAAAATGAACATCTGAATAACACAGTTTTTTTTTAACTATCAACACAATTTGGAATAAATGAACCTGAAAGATGAAAAAATGAACAATGTTAACACTAAAGATGCACCGTAAGAAAGGAAAAATGAACTTCTGAATAACACAAATTTTTTTTAAACTATATTCATGCACGAATCAATTACAAACAGAGTCTAGAATTCAAAAACAAGATCAAATCATCTCCTAACATAAAAAAAACATCAATAGAAACATGAACACTATCGAAAATAAAAAATACAAAGTATTAAACTTACCTTCAGATGATCGATCAGACATGTCCTCTTCAAACGACCGAACTCCAAAATCAAAAACAAAACTCAACAACAACCACAATTTTGAAGCCGAGAGCGATCACGAAAGCCAAATTCAGAAACAAAAAAAAAATCGATCGAGAGAAGATATATAAATTAAATCGAACGAAGGAGGAATAAGAAATCAGAACGCGCGAAATTAGGCATACAAAATCTAATTAAATATGGAAGCATATACCTTTTAAATTTTAAAACCCCTAAAATTACAAAAATAACCTTAGTGAATCAAAACTGCAAGATAATCGAGGAAAACTGCACACGGACTAAAATTGATCATG